>QKWP01000015.1:149134-203183 GCA_003550325.1 Gigaspora rosea | reverse complement strand
TTAAAAAAAATAAAAATAAATAAATAAATTAAAAAAAAATTAAAAAAAAATTAAAAATAAATCGAAAAATAAAATAATAAAAAAAAATAAAAATAAAAAAATATTAAAAATAAAAAAAATAAAAATAAATAAAAAAGTAAAAATAAAAAAAATAAAAAAAAAACAATAAAAAAAAAGTTAAAATAAAAAAAACTTTTTTTAAAAATATAAAATAAAATAAAACAATAAAAAAAATTATTAATTAAAAAAAAAGATAAAAAATAAAAAATTTTAAAAAAGAATAAGTAAGTATATAGAAATAAATGTATTTTTTATTATAGGAATAACTGGAAAATTACTTTTATTTTCACTATTATTTTTCTATTGTTATTTCAAATTTTAAATTAAAAAAATCAGAATAAAAAAAATAATAATAAAAAAGTGAATAAAAAATATATTTTTTTACTTTATTTATTTATTTGTTTTTATTTTGTTTTGTTGATTGATTCTCATGTTCTTACTAGCAGGTAAGACACCTATTATTAATGCTTTTATTTTCCTGATGTTAAGTAATTCTTCTAAATAAAGGATAAATCAACAAAATATTAAATATAATAATGCAAAGTTTTAAATGTTTCTTAGAATTCAAAATATGATCATTATTTAAATTAATACTAATTCGCCAAATTTTAAATTTGGACCTTGGCTAAAATTTTAATAATTTGCTAAAAAAATATGACCTATATGAGATATGTCCAGGGTCCCTTTAGCTTATTTCTCATTGTTGATAATAACATAAGATCTTGTTTGACTGCTCATGCACTAATCTCTGATAAAACTATTGTTTCTTATCAATAGATTCTTCAGTGCACTAAGAAAGCTACAGGATTGAGCCTATAGTTTTTGTAACTGATACAGATTCAGCAATGGACAATACATTAAAACAAGAATAGGAAAATACTAATTTATTATATTGTATTTACTATATTAGCCAAAATCTTCCAAAGAATTTAAAAGAAAAATTGGATATTACTTATGATCAATTTGTCAAAAAATTCTTACTTTGCTATAATAACTTGAATGAGATGTTATTTGAGTCAAGGTAGCAAAATTTATTAGAAAAGTTCTATTTACATTAGTTATTTGAACTAAACACTTTATTCTAGTCATTACTCAAGAGTTTGTGCTTTCATGTCCAAGGTTTTTATAGCTAGAATTCAAACTACATTATGTGTAGAAGGGTATGTTAAAATGGAATTCAATAAATTAGAATTTTAGATAGGTTAAAGTATAGGGTTTGAATAGATTCTATTTAATAGATTATCTAGTGTTAAAGAAATTGTATTATTGCACTCAACTCATTGAGAAGAAAAAAAAAAAAAAAAAAAAAGTGAAAAGAAGTTAAAAAAGTATAAAATGAAAATTAATCGGGCTAGTTTGTAAGACAATTTTTGACTCAATGATCCTCTTTTTTCTCCCACTATGTTTTTTCATAATGTCAATAAATTGATCTAAGCGAAAATAATAATCTGAAGCATAACAAAAGTCATGCTAAGGTTATTAGAGCGAGGATCTTTACATGTAACAAAGCCATTATGGAATTACTATTTATGGTTAGTTAGAGAATTGGAAGGGAATAGATAGAATATAAAAGGTTGATAAAGTATTTTTGAAACGATAAGTGCTTTTTTTTTGCTACCTGACTTTGTCTGGCTCTTTCGTGGGATCCTACCCAGCCCTTCCAAAAAAAAAAAAAAATAAAAAGAATTAGAAAATGAGTTTGTAAAATAGCAGGAATTTAGAATATATGATGGGAAAGTATGAAATAAAAGACATACATACTAGCTAGCTATTGAAACCATTTAACCGTTTAAAGTTTTTTCTATAGTTTCGGCCAGAATTATGTTGGTTGTAGGCTGGAAATATTTTAATGCCGGCCAAATTAAATGGTTAAACGGTTAAACAATTAAACAATTAAGAAAAATTTTAGGTGGTTCCAATCTTTACAGTGCTAGCTTGGACAGCAAAAAAAAAGCATAATTTGGCAAGTATACCCAATTAGTAATGTGCTATTTATATTATAGCTAAAAGATTTTAATGTACAGTACATGCTGTACATACTAGTACATACTGTACATATAGTTTTTTCTGCCTTTGATTGGCTAAAACAAGTGATCAGCAAAAATTTTATCGTACAGTACATACTATATAGTACATATAGTACTGTAAACAGCACATCACTAACCTTAATATATAATGCTACTTTGCTGTTTAGCACAAATACAATGTACTAAAACAAATTTTAACTTTGTAAAAAAAAAAAAGGAAAAGAAAAATAGAAGAAAAAGTAAAGGAAAAGAGAAAGAAATGAAAAGTGAAAAAGAAAGAAAAGGGAAAGGAAAAGAGAATATTAATAAAAAGAAAAAAGAGAAAAGTAATAAGAGAAATGACAAAGAAAAAAAAAGAGAAAAAAAAGGAAAAGAATGGAAAAGGTGGAAAGAATAAAAAAAAAAGAAAAGAGTTAATCCACATCATTATCCCAGTGGCACGTAAATTTACATTTATTACCCATACCAAATCCCCTGCCAATTCAACTAGTAAACTGCTACAAAACCAGAACTATTTATGGTCCAATTAGCACAGACACACGGTTTTGCACAGTCCACTTAATCCAAACCAACTTGGACTATACCCGCACAAATCCAAACTTTGCCCTGTACAAAAATGGTCTGTACCTATCTGATTTCATTCTGTACCTATACAATAGATTTTTATTAAAAAAAAACCACCCAAAAAAGAAAAAAAAAAAGACAGGAGGAAAGATAATGGAAAGAGAAAAAAAAGTTAATTCACATTATTATTGCAGTAGCACGTAATTTTACATCCATTATCTGTACCAAATTCTATCCTATTCAACTAGTAAACTGCTGCAAAACTTGAGCCATTTATAGTTTGATTGATATGGGCACACAGTCCTGCACAGTCCACTGAAGCCAAACTAACTCGGGCCATACTTGTACAAATCCGAACTTTGACTTGTGCAAAAATGACCTGTATCTATCTGATTCCATTCTGTGCCTATATGGGATATTTTTTCTTAGAGGAAAAGAAAAAGAAATGAAAAGGGAAAAGAAAAGAAGAAACGAAAAGGGAAAAAAAAGAACAAAAAAAAAGAGGGGCAAAAGGAGGAGATGAAAAAAGAAAAGAAGGAGAAAAAAAAAAGAAGAAGAGAAAAAAAAAAAAAAAAAAAAAAAAGAAAAAAAAAAAAAAAAAAAAAAAAAAAAAAAAAAAAAAAAAAAAAAAAAAAAAAAAAACAAAAAAAAAGAAAAAAAAAAAAAAAAAAAAAAAAAAAAAAAAAAAGAAAAGGAAAGAGAAAAGACAGGAAAAAAACAAAACAAAACAGATAAGAAAAAGAGAAAGAAACAAAAAGGAGAAAGGAAAAAAAAACAGGTAAAAAAAAGAGTAAAACAAGAAAAGTAGAAAGAGAAAAATAGGAAAAAGAAAAAATGAAAGAAAAAAAAAAAGAGGAAAGAAAGGAAACGAAAGAAAACAAGATTAAGAATAAAAATGAATATATAAGGAAAAAGAAAATATAAGATGCTACAGAAAAGTGGAAATATATGAAGAATGAAAAGGAGTTGCTTGTGGACATGCTTGCTAACTTGTGGGTAGTCTTGCTCAGCAACTTGCTCCATGACGCTTAGCTGATGTTGGTAGTAAAAAAAAAAAAAGTATTATAAAAGAGTGTAATACTACAATGATGTGCACGTTCTTTGCATTTTGATCATATTTGCATATCATACATATGTTCAATTCTCTTTTTTTGTTGCCACGTAACCATTATGCAATACTTTGTGTGTGCACATTAAGTTGTGTATTTTGTAATATAGGTTAAATATGGCACCTATAGCTACAGCATGGCACTACTCCCACTATGTTTTTTCATAATATGGGGGGCGTCAATAGAAACCAGGCAAATCATTTTTAGTAATTTTTTTTAAACTTTAAATTAAAATATCTTAACAACTATTAAACCAATCTTGATAAAATTTTTTTTATTTTAATTCTATAACTACATAGAATTAAAATAAAAAAATTTTTATCAAGATTGGTTTAATAGTTGCTAAGATAATTTATTCTAAAGTTTTAAAAAAAATTTACTTAGAAACAATTTGCCTGGTTTCTATTGACACCCCCCATATTAATAAATTGATCCAAGCGAGAATAATAGGTATTTTGCAATAAGAGTATTAAAAAAAGAGGTACTTTGGTCAGTACACTATAGTATTTGAAAGTTTTTATAGATTTTCACAATATTTTGAAGAATTTCACAAAATTTTGCAATTTTAACATTTTATATTTATTTATTGGGAATCTTTTATATAGTGCAGTATACACTTAGTGCACTCCTAGGGTAACTCCTATCATGTTACTATTTCATCTTGAAATTTTACTAAGGTAACTCCTATTGTGTTACTAAGCAATAATGTTCCTTTTGCAATTTTACCTAAACTCAACTTTAATCCTATCTTAAATTTTAACTCTAACTTTAATTCTAACTCTAACTTTAATTTAATCTTTATTATATACTATTAAAGCTATTAAAAATACTAAATTTATAGGGGTGCACTAAAGCACTGGTGCACTGTTTAAATTTTTTCTATTTATTATACATTATATTTTAAATTAAATATATATTTTTAATCAATTTTACATATTTATTATAGGTATTGTTAGGCATCTCTTGCGGGAGATGTATCTCCCGTGAAATTGGTCAATAAAATTATTCCACGTGATAATCGATGCCAAATTAGCGAATAGTTAATCACCCTTGATATAATATAACACGATTAGGAAAATTTCAAAACAAATGTTCACTTTTTCAAAGATCGTTTATTTCTTGAGCATTTATATAAAAAACGATTTTTCGAGTCTAACAAAAAAATTTTTCTTGCCCAATTTTACTATATACATCACTAATACTAACTCTTACACAAACCCTAACTTTACCTTAAAAAATTTGGTTGTAGGAGATATATAACTTATATATATCCCACGAGAGATGCCTATAATTTTCTATTTATTATATCATTTTTTAATTATTATAGTATATACTATTTTTTATTGCTATTAATTAAAAGAAAAAATGAAATAATAAAAAAAAAACTACTCTAATTTTCATTTCTTAGAAGTAAAAAATTTATTATATTCTTGCAAAGTGCTAAAAAAGTTTGAATTTGCCTGCAACATGCTGAAAAAGTTTGGGTTAGTTTTTTTGTAAAGTATTAAAAAGTAAGAGTTGTATTTTTGCAAAGTGCTAAAA
Source organism: Gigaspora rosea (assembly GCA_003550325.1). Lineage (NCBI taxonomy): Eukaryota > Fungi > Glomeromycota > Glomeromycetes > Diversisporales > Gigasporaceae > Gigaspora > Gigaspora rosea. Next base: position 197,881 of record QKWP01000015.1, on the reverse strand, counting down.
TAAAATAAATTAATAAAAAAAAATACTAAACAAAAAAATAAATAAAGTAAAACTTTGCAAAAACTTGTAAAAACTTGCAAAAACTTGTAAAACTTGCAAAAACTTGTAAAAGCTTGCAAAAACTTGTGAAAACTTGCATTTAAAAAATTTTTATTTCTCTAAAGAAGTATTTTTAGAACAGTTATATATTCTTGTTAAGTGTAAAATGTTTAAACTGGCTTGCAAAGTACCAAATTGGTATTCTTGCAAAGTGCTAAGAAATAAGGGTTATATTTTTACAAAATAGTAAAATAAATAAATTAATAAAAAAAACAAAAAAAAAACAAACAAAAAAGAACAAAAAATATCAAATAAAAAATGAATAAAGCAAAAACTTGTGAAAACTTGTAAAAACTTGCAAAAATTTGTGAAAATTTGCAAAAACTTGCACTTAACTAAATCTTTATTTTTCTAAATAATTGTTCTTGAAAATTTAAAAATTAATAAAAATTAGTTGTGTATCAGAAGTTTGTATTGGCTTGCAAAGTGCCAAATTAGTATTTTTACAAAGTGTCAAAAATTGTTGATTTTCTTGCAAAATACTAAAAAGTAAGAATTGTATTCTTGCAAAGTACCAAAATAAAATAAATTAATAAAAAATATTAAAAAAAAAAACAAAAAAAAACAAAAACAAAAAAAGAACAAATAAAAAATAAACAAACCAAAAATTTGTAAAAATTTGCAAAAACTTGCAAAAACTTGTACAAACTTGTGAAACTTGCACTTAATTAAATTTTTATTTTTCTAAAGAAGTATTTTTGAAAATTTATTGTATATTCTTGCAAAGTTTCAAAAGTCTGAGTTAGTATCTAAAATTCAAGTTTTAATAAAAAAAAATAGTTGTAGATTAAGAATTTAAAAAAATTTAATTGTGTGCATAAAATAAGAATTTAATCAAAAATATAAGTAAAATTTGCAAATTTATATGCAAAATTTGCATATGCACTTAAGATTCTTGTGAAAATATAAAATTTGTTGCAGTCTGCAAACTCTACAACCCAATTTTAAACACTGGTCTAAATTGGTTTGAAAGTCAAATTGGTGTTCTTGCAAAGTGCTAAAAGTTTATTGGTTTTCTTGCAAAGAGCTAGTATTTTTGTAAAATGCTAAATAAATAAAAAAAAATTATAAAATATTTTAAACGGAGGTTGTTAAATATTGCAGGATGCTATATTGCAGGTTAACATGATTGACCAATTAGAACACAGGATCTTGTATAACAAAATGAATGAAAAATTAGAAAAAATTACAAAAAAAATTAAAAATTTTAAATAACTTGAAATTTCATTAACTGTTAAGTAAACTAGTCTTGGTCTTCTAATTAAAAGTTTTTAGGTTTAATTTACCGCACCCTTTAACCTAATATTAATACTAGTTCAACCCTAACTCTAACTAATAATCAATTTAATTTTTTTTAAATATTAACCTGCGATATTACAACCTGCTAAATTTATCAAAATTCTAATCTATATTACAGATCTACTACTAGCTTGGTTTCCCAAATCCAAAATATTTTGAATTATTTTGAAGTATTTTGAATTATTTTGAATTAAAATATTTTAAAAAATATTTTAAAATTACTTTCAAAATATTTTAAAACCTAAAATTATTTCAAAATCTTTTGCAAAATATTTTGAAATATATTGTAGTTCACAAGATTTTTCGAAAAATTTCACAGGTTCACAAGATCTTTTTAAAGATTTTGCTATTATAAATTCGCTAATAAGTATGGAATATCTAAATGCTTTACAAAATTTAAAAGCTAATAATATTTAATATAAAAGCAATATTACAAAAAATAGGCTCCTATTTTGTAATTTAGCTAATTGCTATAACTTAGTAGCTTTAACTTTTAAAAAATTATTGTATATTTTTTCAATTAATAAGTTTAAAAATAGAACTGGACTAGATGGTGCCCCATGCACATTGTGCCCCCTATTTTGATATCTCAACATTTTACTAGGGTAATCCATGTTGTACTTTTAACAAAAAATGATCCTCTCGCAATTCTGTACTAATCTTAATCATAACTCTAACCCTAACTCTAATTCTAGACAGAATTAATTATTAGTACATTAGGGAGCACAAAATGCACAGAGGCACTATTTAGATTTTTTCTAAAAATATAGTATTTTTATATAATATATAAAAATCTAGCCAAAAATAGACAAGTTACATATTTAGCCTTCTGCTATTGGCTAATTTTAAAATTAATTTTTAAATTAATTTTAAAATTTTTTAAAAATTAATTATTAGCCAATCAAAATACAAGAATTTACAAAACTTCAAATTTCAATATAAAATTTTTTACAAATAAACCAAATTTTATGATTTTTGCTTTTAGATATTCTGTACTATAACTTAAACTTAAAGCTACAAATTGGCTTAATAAATAATTTTTTATTTTTAAATTAGGCAAAATGACAATGGCAATATGTTACCATAATTATATAGTCAAACCTCTATAAATGCAACTCGTAAAGACAAGCTTACAACATGCATTTAGAGAAGTTTGTATTTAAAGTGAGCTAATTAAATTGCAGCTTTTAAAAATTAGATTATCAAGTTGAGTTTTACTAAAACACACTTATAGTGTTTTATACTATATTACACAAAATGATTAGAATAGCCAATTAAAATTTAAGATTAGATATAACATAAAATTTCACTTTTTTGTTTATATCTTAAAATTTTGTTTATGAAACCACCTTTGGGGCTTTAATAAAAAAAATTTTTGCTAAATTTTGTATATACAAATGCCCCAGGCCTAACCCTAATTCTAAAATAATTCAAATTTATTTTTTGTTTTATAAAAATTTATTTTTTATTCTTGTTACACAAATTTGCAAATCTAAGTGGTAAAACACCATAAGTGCATTTTATAATAATTAATCAAGTTTATGTAACTTCTACCAAAAACTGTATAATCTATTTTAAATACTAAAATTTAATTGGCTATGTGCATTTAGAGAGATTAGTGTGATATAATGTTATTTGAGAAAATGTGCATTTACAGAATATAGAGTATGTATTTAGCACTAATAACATTTTATAGAAAAGAAAAATTGTGTATTTAGTAAGGTATAGCATTTATAAAGATTGCATTTATGAAGATCTAACCGTATAATTGACCAATCATTCTTGAGATTAGTGATCATATATAAACAATGCTTATTATTTAATAATCATTATTATTTTTTTGGTTTTTTTTCTAGCCCAAAGTTCAAAAGTTGTTTTGAAGTTATGCTTGCTTTTTTTTTATAAAAGTTTTTTTTGCTTTCTTTGTTCTTATTTTCAACTATTACTTTTTTTTTCTAAGTAGTATTTTACAATTTCACTCAGGCTTTGCTATTTTACTAAGGGTTTGCTATTTTGCCAGAATGGTATCATAGCAGCAATTACCATATTTGCTTAAAATAATAGCAGCTGTGTATTTTAAGGGAATGTGCATTATTTTGAGCATGCGCATGGGCGTTATTTTGGAGTAAAGATCTAATTTCTAAAAAATTATGCAATATATATGTTGTGTCCCAGATAAGAATTTGTCCCAATTTGGAATCTGGCCTAATCCTAACACTAACACTAGCCTAATCCTAACCCTAAAGTCACCTAAAGTCCTAATTCTGCTACAAAATTCTTATCTGGGGCAGCCTGATTCCAAATCGGGCATCGGGATACAACATATATATGTGATGCATAAAAAGCTGTATTTCTTAATTTTATATATAGTCTTTCCGATCAAAGTCAGATTTTTTGACTAAAAAAATTCTTATTTCTGCTAGTTATTTGAATTTTTATTTTAGCAAATTATTGATTCAATATTTGGAGTGTGCATTATTCTGGAATACACATGGGTGTTATTTCAAAACCAACATGCTATTTTAAGAAAATACAATTTTCGAAATAATGCCCATATGCATTATTTCAAGTAAATACAGAAAGTAACAACTATAAAAAAGTTAGGCTACAATTTTATGTAATACTAAATACAAGCAAGTATTTTCTTATTATAATTTTTTTAACAATTTTTTAGTAGAGCTTAGTTATAGAGCTTACGGATTCTTTATTCAAATAATATTTGAATAATTAGGATCAGAATATAGCTATTTGAATATTCGCTGAATGACTAAATTTACTGAATAATTCGAATAACTATAATTATTCGAATAATATTTATTTGAATAAATAATAATATTCGAATAAATAAATTTATTCGAATAATTATAATTATTCAAATAAGATTTTTAACATTTATCGCTAGTGCAATTCATCGCTACCCCCTGATCGACCAATCATTTTGTTAGTTTTGATGTTACATTAATCAAAACAAAACAAATAGCACCCACCTTATGATTAGGGTTAGGGTTTGGCAGGGCACGAGCTAGAAGGGGCTCCTAACCCAAATTTCGCAAGGAATTTTTTTTGTCAAGAAAAAAGTGTAGTTTCTTAGTCAAAATTTTAAGTTAGAAGCGATTTTTTAAAAAAAGTTTGTTTTGCTTCGATTTCATATTACACCTGATCCTGCATCCCGATTGGTCAATTGGGGGTGGCAATGTATTGCACTGGCGATGAATGATAACTCTTTTCGAATAAATATATATTCAAGTAAATATATTTATTTTGCATAGTATACGTATTTAATATCTTAAATTTATAAGTTATATATAATAATAACTAGTACTTAACAATAGCGTAACATTAATTCCAATTCTACTAATTCTACTTCTAACTATTTAGTCAAATCGAATGTTGTGCCTATAGATTTTTTTTAGTTTAATCTAAAAGACTCTTCTATTATTTATTATTAATTGGTTTCAATTAATTTATTAATAATGATTTTGATAAGCTTATCAGTAATAACATTAAAATTAGTAATAAAGTGGGATGATAGGATGATCGGAAGTATCATCAATTAATTATTTTAATAATGAATTCAATTAAAAGTTGGTTAATGTTGATATCATATAAATGTATACTATGTATTCATCTAAAATATATATTAAATATCATGTGCAAAAAGCACAGGTTACAACTAATATATGATAGAGAAAAATTATATTTTGATGATTATATTGAATATTATTCGAATATCATAAATTATTCGAATAGGAATTATTATTCAAATATAATAAAATTTTCGAATAAAATTAAATTATTCGAATAATTATATTACTTGAATAATTTGAATAAGACAATTATTCAAATATTCATGTTATTCATTGAATAATTATTTAAAAAATTCTATTCGAATATTTGTCAAATATGAATATTATTCGAATAGCGAATATGAATTCGAAGCTCTAGTTTGGAGTAACTATAGTAATTAGACAACTTAATTGTTTTTATTTTTATTTTTTTATTTTTTATTTTTTTTATTTTTATTTTTTTCTTATTTTTTTTTGTTTTTTTATTTATTTATTCTTTCAGTTTGTTTTCTTTTTTTTGTGATTTTTATTTAATTTTTTTGTTTTTATTTTTTATTTTTTTTAATTTTTTCTTAGTTTTTTTTTGTTTTTTTTTGCTTTTCTCTCTCTTTTTTATTGTTTTCTTTTTATTGTTCTTTTTTTTAGTTAGTTTGTGTTTAGGTTTTTTATTTTTTATTTTTTTCTTATTAATTTTTTCACATTTTCAATTTTTTGAATTTTTTTTATTATTTTTTAATTTATTTTTTCAATTTTTGCTTAATTTTTTTATTATTTTTTAAATTTTTTTTATTTTTTGTTTGATTTATTATTTTTTTTGTTTGTTTATTTTTTTTATTTTTTTTATTGTTTTTTTGTTTTGATTTATATATATATATATTTATATATGGTTTTTTTTTATTTTTGTTTTGTTATTTATATATATGGATCATCTTATTAATAGTGATATAAGAAATTAATACTTTAAAGTTTCTATATAAAAAGTTTGATTTTTAAATTTTCAAAAAAATATACAATATTTAAGCATAAATATAATCTATTTATAAAAAAAATTCTATAAATTATTAGTTTAATATTTTTTAAAAAAATTTTAAAGTTGCTTAATTTTTAAAATAAAAATTAAAAAAATTAAAATTTTAGTATTTTAAAATTTACTCACTTAGAATTAAGTATATTTTTGTGCTACTATACAAGTAACTTGGTATTGCTATTAATAATAAATTTGCAAAATTTCAATTAAGATTATTATGTAAAAAAAAGTTATAGTATAATTTATAATGCTAATTTATACTAATTTACTAATATAAAATGGAAATATTGTTATAGTGCTATAGCATTATAGTGCTATGGTGCCATAGTGTGACCTTCTCTTATGATGTAATTAAAATAGTTTATAAATAAAGGAAAAGTCTTTGTACCACCCCAAGCGGCATATAATTTTTTTGCTACACTTATTGATTAACCAATCAAATTAAAGATTATATTAATATATAAAATTATAGATTGTGTAATTTGTTTTAATTTAAAACAACAATGAATAGTTCTAAAATAGATTTAAATCATAGCAATAGTAACAAAAATACTAAAAAATCTAAGTCTGTTATTTCAAGAAAAGATCAGCAAAAAGCTTTGCAAGAACTTAAATTAGTGAAATTTAAAAAAACAAGCAGAAGAATTAACAATTGGCTACAAGTTTGAGAATTGGGAACATATAGATCAATTATTATATGCTTATGCTAAAATAAAAGGATTTATTTGGAGTAGTGCTCCTACAGACCGGACTCGAACCAGACTTTAGTCAAGTCTGAGTCTGGTCTGATTTTTGGACCGGACTCAGACTTTTATATTCAGACTTTATAGTCAAGTCTGAGTCTGGTCTGGGTCTGGTCCGAAGTCTGCAGACTGGTCTGAGTCCGAATATAATTATATGTATTTTTGGCGCTGAACAAGTTTACTTAGTGCATTTTGTAAGAATTAATTAGTAAAATTTTATGAATCATAAGATTTTATAGAATTTTATTAATAAAATTCTAAAAAATCTCATAATTCGCAAATTTTTATTAATTAATTCTAACAAAATGCACTAAGTAAACTTGCTCAGCACCTAAAAATGTATTAAAATGGCCTATTTGTTTTTATTTTACTTGAAATTTAGAGATTTGATGCACAATTTTGGATTTTTGATCAAAAAAGTCAAATTTTAACATTTTAATTCCAAATTTCAAGTAAAATAAAAACAACCCTGCCGAATTAATGTATTTATAGGTGCTGAACAAGTTTACTTAGTGCATTAAGTTAGAAATAATTAGTAAAATTTTGTTAATAATAAGATTTTATAGAATTTTATTAGTAAAATTCTATAAAATCTTACAATTCACAAATTTTTATTAATCAATTCTAACAAAACACAATAAATAAACTTGTTTAGCACCTAAAAATACATTAAGTCGGCAAGGTTGTTTTTATTTTACTTGAAATTTGGAGAAAAGATGCATAATTTTGGATTTTTGATCAAAAAAGTCAAAGTTAAGCATCCTTTCTCCAAATCTCAAGTAAAATAAAAACAACTCTGCCGATTTAATGTATTTTTAGGTGCTGAACAAGTTTACTTAATGTGCTTGTTAGAATTAGTTAATAAAAATTTGTGAATTTTAAGATTTTATAGAATTTTACTAATAAAATTCTATAAAATTTTATGATTAACTAAATTTTACTAATTATTTCTAACTTAATGCACTAAGTAAACTTGTTTAGCACCAAAAAAATACATTAAATCGGCAGGGTTGTTTTTATTTTACTTGAAATTTGGAGATAAGATGTTAAAATTTGACTTTTTTGATCAAAAATCCAAAATTGTACATTAAATCTCTAAATTTCAAGTAAAATAAAAACAAATAGGCCGTTTTAATACATTTTTAGGTGCTGAACAAGTTTACTTAGTGCATTTTGTTAAAATTAATTAATAAAAATTTGCGAATTATAAGATTTTTTAGAATTTTATTAATAAAATTCTATAAAATCTTATTATTCATAAAATTTTTACTAATTAATTCTTACAAAATGCACTAAGTAAACTTGTTCAGCGCCAAAAAATACATATAATTATATTCGGACTCAGACCAGTCTGCAGACTTCGGACCAGACTCGGACCGGACTCATAGTTGAGTCTGAGTCTGGTCTGAAGTCTGAAATTAGTAAAATTTAGAGTCTGAGTCTGGTCTGATCCCGGACCAGACCCGGACCGGACCGGACCCAGACCGGACCTAGGAGCACTAATTTGGAGGTTACAGAATACTTATTATCGAGTTGATAAAAGTATTAGCAAAAAAGTATTTGAATGCCATCATGCAAGCCACGATCAAGTCAAGCAAAAAAATCTTCCCGAGTTGATTGCACATGTTATATTAATATTTGTTGGTCAAAAACTAATTCAAATCCATGTGTAACAATATTTGAACCAAAACATGCAAATCACACTCTTAATCTTGTATCATCAAAATTTGCACCATTATACCATAGCTTGCCAAAACCAGTATTAGATCAGATTAGTTTTTATATTAATAATTCACCTAGAATAGGTAGTTTTACAATTCGAAATCTTTTAATTGCTGAATTTCCCCAACAAACTTTATTAGAAAAAGATATAGTAAATGCAATTCAAAGGTTTAAACAAGAAAATATTTGTAATGAGGCTAATAATCCAGATAATGATGCATTTTTGCTACTTGATATGCTTGAAAATCGGCAAAATGAAGATATTGAATTATATATTGCTAAAAAAATCAATAATGGAAGATTATTTCATATTTTTTGGATAGATTCAAATCAGCATGATTTATATCAGCGATATCATAATGTTATTGTAACAGACAATACTTCAAGAACAAATAAGTATTCAATGGCTCTTTGTTTGTTTGTTGGCATTGATAATCGAAATCATTCACAAGTTCTTGCACAAGCACTATTATCTGATGAAGCATCAACATCTTATATATGGGTTTTTGAACAATTATTAAATGCGAATGATAAAATTTTACCAGCAGTACTTATAAGTGATGCAGATACAGGACTTGATATCTGAATATTATGATTGGATGGAGTCATTACCTTATACATATACAACAACATCTGCATCACAATGCATTTTTCTATGCATTTATTACGGTTTGCAAAATTAAGTAAAAAAGAAATCAAATTGTTCGATTGTTATGTAATTTCTAGTGATTTTTGATTTCTTAAAACAACTCTAATAGAATAATTTATGAAAAATCAGAAATTACTAGCAATACCTAACAATCTAACGTTTTCTTTTTTTTTGATGATCTGCAAAATTTACATAATTTTGCAAACCACAATAAATATTTACATTCAAAATTATAGAATTATGAATGTTATTTTTAATATTATGCATTACATTTCTTGATTTTATCTTAAGCATTATTATATTAAAAGCAATTGAGCTAATTTTAACTATATTTAATTAAATATTAGAGTCGAACAAGAAAATAATCAAGATATAGATGATCAAGCTGATAGAGCACAAATAGGGTTGCATCAGTCCGGTCCGGTCCGGTCCCTAAGAGGACCGTTATCATAGTGTTTACGGTCCCGGTCCAGTCTGGTCCTTCGGTCCCATAACGGTCCTTTAAAATCTTAATGCATAAGATTTTATTGGCCAAAAATGATATAATTATTTACTGTCAGATGTAAACAAACATCAGTTGATCTATGTTACACCTGATCAAGAAATTTGATTGGGTAATACGAACATCACAGTTATGTTTACAAGGACCGGTCCCAGGACCGGTCCTTTAATGGTCCCACGGTCCTTATCGGTCCCGGTCCAGGACCGGTCCTGGACCGGTCTTTTTCAGGACCGATGCAACCCTAAGCACAAATATCATTAAATTCACTTGTTAATAAAGTTAATAGAGAAAATATTTGTGAAGTGTGGTATGTTACTTATATTACACAAAGCCCAAATTCAACACCTCATTTCGTAATTCTTTTACTTGACCGAGGACATATTTGTACCTGTTTGTTGATTTTAAATTGTGGACTAGTATGTCAGCACTTTTTCAGGTTATGATTCATAGTACAAAAGCACAATTTAATATTTCTTTAATTAGATAGCGATAGTTTAAATTAGAAAATCAATCGGAAATTTTAGATAATTTTAAAACTGAATCTAGTCTTATCCATACAGAACAAGCATTTAAGGATATTAATGGAAACGTTTCATACATTGATATATCACAATCACCAACAGTTCTTGATATACTTAGAAATAAAGGTTCAATAGATGATATTAATTTGAAGATTGTAGCACGTCATTTATATAGTGATCTATTTGGACTTGGCCGTAAAATCGCTCAAGTTGCTACTAAAAAACGACGATTTGATATATTAGAAGTCTTTGATCAAATTTTAGAAGAATTACATAAAATAGATGAGAATATGAATGAATCAAGTTCAGATACAATTCTTAATCTATATATAGCTAAATCAAGGGGAAGACCACGAAATAAAAGATTTAAAAGTTCTATTGAAACCAATAAAAGCTTTAATCAGAATAAAACTTAAGCACATTTATTCAAAATAATGATAATGAGACTAGTCTTCAAATTAAAAATAATAATAGTAGTAAGGGGTCAAATGCATGTAGCAATTGTAATGAAACTAGTCATAACATTTGGCGATGCACTGCTCTATGTAAGTTATATAAGAAAGAAGGCAATACTTACGTAAGATGTAGTTATTCCAATTAGAATTTTACAATATCCAAGTTGATTATATGATATTGTAATGTCAGTTTTAATTTTCTTGTTTCAAGATGTTTTAAATATTAAAGGATAATTCTTCTAATGGTTATATCTTTATTTTAGGCATATTGATTCTTTTGGTTACAAGTTTAATTCGGTAGTATAAGTGAGGGATAAATAAGTTTTATTGTATTAATTGCATCGATCTTTGAATAATTAATTTTCAAAAACTTATTTACATAGTGGGCAATATTTACAAGATAATTTACATAGTACATAAATTGCAAATTTGGGCTTTCAATGTTAACAAATCTCGGCTAATGCAGAAAGACAAAATTTATAGAATTTACTAGAGAATAGCAATAGCATTAGAAGTTTATTCGTTTAGAATAACTATGTGGGAAATTTATATATGTACAAAATCCATTATGTAATTTGAAATTGGAATAAAAATGTATTGATGATTACGCAGTGTAACAATTGTCAATTTATTTAAAGTCGGATTCAAGTATAATACCTTCCAGATAATTTCTTTCTTGTACTTTTTTTTGTGTAAGTATAAAGATTTTTTATTACTCTTTTTAAAATCAGTAATTCAAGTTTATAAATACTTATTACTAATATATCTTCTGAATAATTTTCATTTGCATCGAACCTTGTAAGTGTAAAGATTATTAATCGATTTAAGGTCAGTTATTAGGTTTATAAATATCTGCTAGGTATTAAAAATCATTTTATTTTTGGTTGGTGCCCATAAAATAATTTATTATCTATTTATAATTAGTATTTGATTTGCCATTTATTTTAACAATATTTCTAGATAGCTTACATCAATCTTGGCATTATGGCGTGTTTGCGAAATTAAGCAGGCAATTGGTCGCATTTGGACCCCAAAATTAAATTTTTTAGTTACTCGATTATATATTAATCAGTCAATGTTAAACTCTGAAAAAATTTTTAAGCCCCTGATCTGTACCGATATCCACTCTCATTAGACATAGAAAATTATTAATGACACATCATAACTTTGGGAATGTTGATTATTTACATATTAGTAGTCAAAATTTTCAAATTTTGGAGTAGTTTGCAAATGCGCCGTAATGGTAAGTAAAGTATAAAGAACATTTATTAATCTATTTAAAAATAGCAGTTCAAATTCGTAAGGGGAGTAACAAAAATCAGGTGATTTTCTAGGGGGGTCAAAAAAAGTTGAAATTATATATAAGAACCTGACTATATGTATATTAAAAAATAGGGGGGGTAGGCCTCTGATAAAAAATAATCAGATGATTAATGACACTGCCCTAAGTACTTACATTAAATTATTCTTCCAGATTATAGTAATACGAATCAAAAATTAAATTAATCAATTAGTTGTAAAGTTGACAACTAATCGATTTGAATTTTACAGACCCAACTTAGTTGATTAATTGATTAGTCGACTAATTGATTAGTCGACTAATTGATTAGTCGATTGGCCAACTAATCAATTAATCGACTAGACAATTGGTCAATTAATCGACTAGACAATTAGTCGTGTAATTAACTGATCATATAAGAATATCAGCCCGGCTGTTTCAGTTGCTACCTTATGTGTATTTTACCAAGTTTCGTTTATTATTTATTCAACTAATCAATTAGTTGGCCAATTGATTAGTTGGTCAATCGATTACTCAAACTAATCGATTAGTCGATTAATCGATTGGACAACTAATTGATTAGTTGAATAAAATCGTTTAATCGATTAGTTGGATAAAATGATCTATCAACTAATCGATTAAAAAATTTCATCGATTTGTATCACTACCAGATTATTTAATCCATTTATTAAAAGTCAGAATTTATGATAATTTCAATCAGACATACTAAAAATTATTAATCCACTTATTGTCGGACAAAACTCATAATCCCCAACTAATACCTTAGATAATTTATTCTTTTTTTTTTTTGGTAAGTGTAAAATCTTTATTAAACTATTTAAGTCAGTAGTCAAGTTCAAAAGTACTTACTATCAATATTATCTAGATAATTCATTCGTGTTAAGTTTTGTGAATCAATTTAAGTTAATGATTCAGGTCATAAGCACTCATTATCAACTAGTTATAAGCGTTTACTATTAAATAATACTTTTATTTGCACTAGTTCATCGTGCAAAAATTTCTTAATTGTATATAGTCCCGACTAGGAGTTAAATTTAGTATCAAATTTAGCTCTCATTTATAAGACTACAAATAGTTAATATGTTAAATTTCATTTATTCGTCCAATTTAATAGGTAAGTATAAAAGTATTAATATAATTAAAGTGGTTAAATAGGTATGTTTATGAATATACAATGACTCATATCTAATTTCATTATATTCGCATTGGTTTAGATTGTGCGTTTATATTTAAGTTTATGAACATTTGTCTATATTACATTAATTTTATCTCACTAGTACATAAACTAGTTTTTCACAGATTTTATTGGATATTATACGAATATATGAATGGGTGCTGCCAGGAAAAACCACGCTTCAACTTTTAATTATAATTTACCAGATTCGATTTTTTAGGGGTTGTGTCCAATTTAATATGGTGGCACCCAAATATAATACGTTGGAGTACTTAAAGGTATAATAATTTCAGATTCTTAACAACTAACTTTAATTCGATCAATTTAGTTGATAAGTTATAAATCTAATTTAGACTGTTCTCAAGCACCTCTTCTTACAGTTTATAATATGATCCAATTGGCTAAAAAATAAATCGTTATTTAAGTCCAAGAAACTTGGACTTTACAATTCTTTTTAAAATCTGTATTTTTTATCCAACGAATTTTTAACAAGATTACTACAAGGTCATTTTAATTAATCGATCAACACTTGGGCTACTAGCAAATCACATCGAGAGAGCTGTTTGAGAAAAGTCTTAATTTCTATAATCTAAGCCTTAAGGGTTATTTTCACATGGGATCCAATTTCCAATCATTATTTGTTGGTTATGATTAAGCTGATAAATTTATGACTTTAGCATGTTCTCAAGCAGCTTCCTCAATGTAATTAGCTAGTGATTGAAGTATTGTTCAAATCATTGCGATTAGTTGAATGATTAATGTAGTTAAACAAAGAGCACTTGCTAAAAATTTATTGTGTGAAATACGGATTCTATATTATAGCAAATTAGGGTAACTCTATGAAGAAAAAAAAAAAAGGACCGCGTGTTCAAATTTTATTCATCGAAATGTTAATTCGCTTTGTTGGTTTATTCAATCAGACTAATTAAAATTAGTCTCTGATCCATCAAGTGAAGTGCTTGTGAATACCTTTAGTCGGCTTAGTCAATTAGTTAGAACATTAGAGTTACTCGAAAATTTAATCCTAATCTGGCCTGTATTTTATTTATTCATTTCTGAATTGGTGCCATAATTGTTTTTAATGAATTGAAGCTAACAATTTGCTTTAACCAATTTTTTTCTTTATTCACCAGAATTTCAGTATGATTATCTAGCCACATCAAATCTATAACATCTTACAGATTGTTAGTCTCCAAACATTTCTGTTATGTTTTTTAAAAATTGTATCTCAATGAAAATCATAGAGGACTTTCGTCCGATGGGTTGATATAAATCAATTGCCTGAGTAACTTATTTATGCACTCTAAAGTACTTTTTGAGAACGTACTATTTTATTAACAAGAAACTACAATTTTTTTTTATCTTTAGCTTCGTAAGAACATTTAGAAGAGCAAATGCTTAATTATTTATTACTATTACTACGCTTGGTTACACTAAATATATAGATAAGTAAAAACTAAAAAGATGATTATATATTCAATGTAGGTTGGTTTGATTTCAAAGAGCTTTATTGTAATAGCTTAATTTATTATGTTAATAATAAAGCTTTATTAGCATGCTAATTAGCATTTTTATTACTATATAGATAGGCGTTAGTTGAGTCAAATAGCAAATAGGCGTTGTTGTTTAATAAGATATATTAAAGGATAGCAAGATGATAAATTATAGCAGCTGTTATATATATACCCTTATTTGTACCTTTTTAAATTAAAAACTTTTTAATTTTTTTAAAGTTTAGCGAAGATATCTTGACAACTGCCAAGTCAAATTCAATGAAATTTTTTTTTATTTGAATTCTACTAATCTGTAGAATTCAAATAACAAAAAAAAATCATCAAATTGACTTGGCTGTTGTTGAGATATCTTTGCTCAAAGTTGAGAAATTCAAAATGTCTATAAAAATAAAGCTGCACCAAACTTTTCTTGAACTTTGAGCGAAGATATCTTATTACAAATCTGAAGAATCCAAATAAAGAATTTATTGAATTTGACATAGTGGTAGTCAAGATATCTTCGCTTAAAGCTTGAGAAAAATTCAAAACGTCTATCAAAATAAAAGCTATGCCAAAATTTTTCTCAAACTTTGCGCAAAGATATCTTGACAATCACCAAGTCAAATTCAATAAACTTTGTAGTTGTCATATCTTCTCTCTAAGTTTGAAAAAATTGGCATAGCTTCTATTTAATAGATGTTTTAAATTTTTTAAACTTTGAGAAAAATATCTCGAAAACAATTAAATCAAAATTATAAAGTTTTTTAATTTGAATTTTGTGTATCTGTAGAATTCAATAAAAAAAAATCAACGATTTTTTCGCTCAAACATTAAAAAAATTTTTTTTTAATTTATACAGGGTGCAATTGGAAGAACGGCCTAAATTACTATAATTTGATTGGCCAATAGTTATGCATGTATTAGCCAATGAATTTAGCTATAATTTGATTAGCTGGTAATATGAGGTGGTAATAAATTAAATACCACCCTAGGTGGCACCAAGACAACTCCTAAAATAAATTAAAATAATGTTGATCTGCATAAATAATAAAACAAGCCAAAAAAATTTTAGATCAATTTTTCTTGCTTACATTCAATTTGAACAAAAGTGAAAAATTTTAATCTAATCAACTTGTACTAATACCACAAGAAAGCTTATAGCTAATGTACAAACTAATAAAAAATTGTAGTTCATTATACATTTGATTCGAACGAAATTGCTTTATCAAATTGTACTAACACCACAAGAAAACTTAGGCGAATATACAAACCCAAAAATTTTAGTTTATTTTTTCTTGTATATAATTGATTTAAACAAAAAAAAATCATAAAATTTGACTATATCAACTTGTACTAATACTACCAGTGCTTATCACGAGACAGCTTTGAACAATGATTAGGACAATTTTGGACAATTTTGGACAATTAATTAAAGTAAAATTACTTAAAATTTTATTAAGATAACCTATTTTAATTTTAACTGGAATGTGTTTTTTTTTATATATTAGGAGGAACCCCGCATGTAGCTCCTGCCCCAAACTTTTATTAATACTTAAGTAAGTTGACATTGTGCTGAGGTACATACATATTATATACAAGTATTAGAACTAGGACTTTAGGTTATCCCTTAAACCGTCCGTTTTAGCGGACAAATTTGTCCGCTAAAATAATTGGACGAAGTAGAATATTAAAAAAAATTTTTTTTATGAAGATCTTTATTCTAACTAGTCATAATGATTCCCAAAAGCCCGAACCACACATTACACTCAATTGCCGCAGTGTAGCATACATGAAATAGTTCAAACAAAGGGCATAGGTTCACATGATGGCTGTAAAGTGTGCCATTTTACCCAAACTTTTGAGTCACATTATCTTCCTCGCATTGCCCGAAAAATCTGCTCTGTAATGTTGGTCGTGAAGAATCTTTGACCAACTTTAATATCATATTATAAAAGGCATCTCCACGGGACAATCATGATGATTGTCACGTGAAGTCACATGAAGGTGCTTTTTTACTATTAAATTTGACCGTAAAGACTATATGACGATCAACCATATTTAGTTGATTTTTGGGGCAGTGTTAAGGAATTTTCGCAAGATAAAAATTACATAACATCAAACACATTGTGTACTTTTATTCTAGCTTAGGGAATATGGGGTGCGTCTTAATAAAATTTAGAACAGTTGTACAAAAATTGGCCAAAAAACATTTTAGCGGACAAATTTGTCCGCTGGACGGTTTAAGGAATACAACTATTTATTCACAGCTAAAACCCACCAGAGCCTTTCATATTCCTATTTATATGACTAACCTGGCTTGTACATCCCTCTCCAACCAACAATTGGTATTCACATATCTACTACTTTATCCATACTACCTAGTATTATCATTTCTAATTTGGTGTACGTTTCCAGTAGGTGCTTTGTGCTTCCAGATTGGTATATCTGAGATCCATTACTGGTGTACTTCTCGGGAGTTCATATCTCAAGCCAAGTAGCTGCCTCTACTACATTGGGTAAGTATCTCAACTGCATGCTGCCGCAACTAGCTGGGTTCTTGCAACTTTGGGCCCAGGATTTAACTTTTCGAATTCAGTAATGTGCGAACAACTGTACTTTCCTTTATGGTGACGAGGTAACTGGTCAAGTTTTGCAAATGCTTCCAGTACTGGATATAGTTGGATGGCATCATGAGGCTCAAGGGAACCCTGTTACCACTACATGCACTTGTACCAGCTATACCCATATTGGTGGTCCCAGCACTTCTTAATGTTCAAAGACTCCCATATGGGTATGTTCAGAGCCCGTTAGGTTTTGACATGTACATACCTCCATGCTTCCACCTTTTACTGGCTTAACTGGAATGTGTTTAGTACTTAAAAAAATATATAGTTATATATTTTTTAGATAAATTTATTAATTTATAAAGCCTGAACAAGCTTTGAACAATCTTGGATGTTTGGACAATTTTGGACATGGACAAGCCAAAAAAAGCTTTGAACAGCCAAAATGTACCACACTGAATACCACAGGAAGCTTAGGTGAATATGGCGACGTTTCATAGATAGGACCAGACAATAAATGGTATTGATTAGTGATATAACCTGTTCAAAAAAATGCTACATGAGTCACTCGATGAGTGAACCCGCGGGTCACCCGGGTTGATCGATGGGTCCACCCAGGTGCACAGATTATCCATTTGACTCGGGTTGATCGATGGGTCCACTCGGGTGCACAGGTTACCCGTTTGACCCGGGTTGGTCGATGGGTCCCGGGTCAGATATTTAGTTATATATTAAGAACAGTTAATAAAAAAAAACTTTAAGTAGTAGATCGTTTTTAATCAGATTATCTAATTAACAACGATCTACTATTTAAAGTTTTTTTATTAACTGTTTTTAACATATAACTAGTGCTAGTACTGTAGTAGCATATAGTAAAAATATTTGCTTTTAAGTGATTAATTTATTAGTAACTATATAGAATTTGCTTTTAACACGATTTTTTGCAATCAGATAAAAGTTTTTTAGAATCATGTCTGAGTTGCAGAGTTTAATAGATAACTAAAAGGTGATATATAAAGGACAAAGAAGCAAATTATAACAACTTCAATTAACTTATTGGAGGATTCAAAAAGATCGGTTTGAATCCATAAAAAAAAGATTTGGTTGTTTGTTAATTTAGATTGCACAAATTTGACAAAGTGAAGAAAACTTATTAAATAACAGTCTTTATGTGTAGTTAAGTAGCCCAATTTATTTATTAAATTATAATCTTTAATTTTTTTAAAATATTTTTTATTTATAACATTTGTTAACCCCAAATTTTTTTGCAATAAATACTATTTTGTTTAACAAATAATAGTTTACTAACTATTTCAGGTGCCAAGTGAGTTCTTTTAGGGGTAATCTGATTACCTGCATTAGAAAAAAGACGTTCACTTGGAACAGAGGTGGTGGGAACAGACAAGTACTTAAGTGCTATTCTACTTAGAATAGGAAAGATTGCTGTTTAGTACACCACCATTGATAGACATCAATGTTTTGAGATTGAATTGGTGTAATCGACATATTTAAGTAATTGTCAATTTCAATTTTATGATTAATTTGATCTTGATTTTGGTTGAAAATTCTTTCATAAACGAAGGAGTTGATGATGAACATGCTGGTTCAGTATGTTTGGCCAATTCATCAGCAATGGCTATACTCTGCCAGGTTTCAAATTCAGTACTTAACTTCTCAATTGTATTATTTTGTGTTATATTAGACCATGCACTCATTGCTTTCAATCATGGATCTAATAAGGTTGCAATTAGCCCAATATCTTCTGGATCATCCCAATAATGGCAAAGAGAATTGTAGAGTACTTTTTTGAGATTTGAGATATTTGTTGATTTGAGAGTGACTCCTGGGTAATCGATTGTTGTGGTATATAATTTTCAGAGATTTCATCAATATCGTTGTCATCACAAGATAAGTTTTCATCTATTGCATCTAAAATTTACAAAAAAAAAAAATTAAAATAAATTTTTAATAAATTTATATTTTATTTTTATATATACCATTATCACTAATATTTTCTTCAATTTCATCTAGCATAGTACCATCATAAAACTCAAGCTTTAATGCTTCGATACTTGTGTTAACAACTGAAAGAGTGGCATATTTAATTCCACTAAAGTAAGTTGTTAATTCATCAAATGGCTTAAACGTTTTTAATGGTTTAATTTATGAGAATCTTCTTTAGCACTATCCTCATCTTTCATATGTAATGTTGCAGAAAGCCATATAATTGCTTTACGCAAAGCTAGGGGCCATTTCCATAAATAGTAAGTGGAGTTCTACTGAGTTTTTGAATCAGTAATAGTACGTAAAGTTTTTAATTCCTTTTCATCAGATATTTCTAAATTGTCATCTTCTATTTCGACCTCAGGTAAAATTTCTAATAAATCTTCAGAATTGAATAATTGTATAGGCTCTATACTAGTCTTACTACATTCTATTTGTGCTTGATCAAGGCGTTGATATTGTTTTGGAGATCGGATAAACCTGCGAATTTTTCAGTATATGGTTCAATTGTTTTTAAAGCTTTATTTACTGTGAGTTAAAGAGTATGAGCAGAACAGGAAAGATGATCTACATCACCCAGAAATCTAAGAGCCTTTTTCATGTTTGCACCATTATCTGTTACTGCACAAAAAACTTTTTTAGATAATCTATATTCTTTTATTTTATCATATAAATAGTCTTTTATCTGTTCACCTGTATGTGGATGGTCGAAACTAAAACGTTCAATGGCCAGTACCATATTACGTACCTCAAAGTCTGGAGTTAACCAATGAAGTGTTGTACCAATATATCCATCATTATTATGGGATGTCCATAAATCTGTTGTAATAGAAGCAGTTTCACAAGTAGTAGAAATTAATTCCTTAAGCTCCAACACTCCTTTTTGATAAGCAGAAAAAAGATCAATTTTAATGCTTTTATAGCTAGGTGGTATAAATGCTGGATCAATATGATTTATCATTTTTCTATATCCTTTACCACAGACAACACTAAATGGTAAAGAATCAGTAACTAGCCATTCAGTAGTAACTCTTTTCAATTCTGCTTGTTTGGGTGCACGATATGGAGGTGCTTTTATAACCATTTTATCAATACGTATTTGATGTTTTTCACCTGGCTTTACTTGAGATGTAGCATTTGGTAGTAAGATTCCATAATCTACTAAGAGATGATTTTTTATGTTTCCTGTTGAACCATTATGTTTATAATCTTTTCACATTCAACTTCTTTACCCTTGTTGAATTTAATTATTTTGCAAAGATCACGCCCCTCTTCGGTTCTAAAGTAAAGCCAAAACATAGCTCTTCTTGCCTTGAGGGCTGTCTGACTTGGGGATGTTTACTTTAATTTTTTTCGTAGCTGGTTCATCTGCAAGTTCTTGAGTATTTTCATCTTCAATTACATGGATTTCGTCATCATAAGTATATTCAGTATCGCTATCCATAGATTAATTTGATCAAAAATTTATAATGGGTTATTAACTTAGTTTATTTTTTATTTATATATTTTTTAATTTATTGTAATCGAAATATTCGATTATAATATACAAAAGGTGTATTGGGTTTTAAGAGAATTTTTATAAATTTTATTAAGATAAGTTTTTTCGATCCAAATTCTGTTTTTACAATGCTCTTGTTCATCCCATTTTTATATCTTTCTAATTTACTAATCACTAATTACTAATGCTTATCTTTAGTCTTTAGATATTTGCTTCGATTACGAAACTCAAGATGCATAACTTAATGATGATATGCATAATGATGGCAAGTATAATGATTGATGCATAACGATTGTATGCGTGATGACCGATACATCACAATGATATGCACTCGACGAAACCGAGTAAATATATTAATATGTATGAGACATATGGGCAAAGATATTATTAAAGATATTATTATAACACTAAGCGCAAAAGGTAAACAGAGCATTCCGACGAGAAGTCACGTGACTTCAGGAATTTCTGGAAAAAGCACGCTCATAATTTGTGTTCGAGTAAATTCTTTTCAGAAATAAATGGGTAGTTGGGAAAGTAATAGCAATCGGAAATTGGGAGATTTTAAAATTTTTATTTTTGAATTGTCAGACAGCTATTGACTAGATTTTTTGAAAAGTTGAGCACTAAGTCCAGTGACTCTGCTTAATAAGCTAGAAGTATTCCAGCATTGATCAGATCAAGGTTAGATTTGTTCACGGAAGTTACGTGGCCCAAACTTTCTACCTATTTGAGCAATATGGCCCTACTTTTATTGAGTAACATGACCCGACTTTATTGAGTAATGTGACCCTACACCCTACATTTCTTAGTGGTCGTACCCTAGGACCTAGGTACAATAACCGGTTAACTGGTTAACTGTTAGGATATCCGGATACCCGAATTATAAAACTGATAAACAGATAAATTATTGAGATATCTGGTTAACTTAAAATATAATAATATAATATAGGATAATATAGTAAAATACAATTATAATAAAAATTTTAATTTGCGTATATACTAGCATCACTCGGTGTAAAACTTAATATATTTTAAATAAGAACATGATTTTAATATTTCGTTTGTTTATTATATTTATTTAATAGGTGATATAAATCAATTAACACTTTAAACTTATACTGGCTTTCAGTTTTTTGTAAGTATAATAATAATTACTTATTGCTTCACATCATTTTTGTATTTAATTCATACATTCTTTCTCGATTTTCAACGATTGTGAAATGCACAGCAATGTAATAAATTACTGATAATAATTACTTATTAATAATTACATTAATTTTTTTCATTAATATATATAAAGAATTATTCTTTTATTGTTTCGCATTATTTTTTTGTATTGGCTTAACAGAACTTCTCATACCTAAACAAAATAGGAATAACTTGGGGATGCAAGTTTTTCATGTCGAAAAAGATAAATTTATGTTTGTTTAAAAAAAATTTAGTAATTATCTTCTAGACATGACACCAGACCAGATTTTTGCCATTGCCGAAAACATGTGTTCTACGCAGAGAATTAATTATATTGTTAATATATATGAATATTAGAACTATTCTTTTAATATATGAAAAAGTTAGCATTTAATATTTAGACGAGCCATTTTTATTCGGTTTGATTTATTTATTTATTTATTTTTCTAATTTTTTTTTTACTTTATTATTATAGAGTTACTTTATTTGATTTATGCATTAATATAGTATATATAAATCAACAATCATATAAATATCTTACCCAGATATAACCATTATCCTTTTATTTGAATAGGTTATTAAATTTTGTTAAAGGTTACAACCTTTCAGATAAAAAGTTATCCGGGTATGAGCACTAACTTTTCTACCTATATCGATTAACGTGACCCGTTTATATTGTCAAATAATCTATAAAATCTGCGTAATATATTAGATAGAATAGAAACAACAAATAATTACGCGATATAGAATAATATCTGAAAAATGATTTAATCAGCTATATAAGTTACTGCTTTAACATGCTATTATTATTTTAACTGCCTTTAAAGTTTGGCTGTTTTAGTGTATAAAGGTAAAGTAAAGGTTTCATTTTCATATCAGACAACCCATTTAAAGTCGGATAATATATGCAGAGTATATATGACGATACATCTGGTGATTAACAAATCAGAATTAAGCTCATCCTGCTACCTCGAATCCAACAGGTCAATCCGCGGGTTGACCTGTTGGATTGACCCACCCGTTCTACCTGGGTTGCTACAACTCAACCCGGGTCACCTGCTACCCGCGGGTGACCTGGGTGACTCCAACCCAGGTTACATCACTAGTATTGATGTTAATATTGATGATAAACAAGTTGAATACGAAACCAATATAGTGAGTTCTAAAAATACCTACTAGCAAAAAAACGTGATGTTTTCTGCCTGGAACAATACATTTGGTGGAATCAGTGGAATTGATACCTTTAATGAAAATAATCAAATGGAATATAGTATTGAGAATCAAATCGAAAGTGAAAGCAATTTTATAATGAATTCAGGAGGTGCTTACTAGGGAGGATTTCATGCTAATGAGGTTAATGTACCAATGAACCAAACAATAATAATCAAGCTAAATTTGATGTTAATAGTAGAATGATACATGATATAAATCAAATTAGAATGGAAGCAGAGAATTTTGAAAGCATTCAATGTTATGAATTACAAGTAGGCATAGTATTTCGTGACTGGGATTATGCTATGAATGAAATTACAAAATTTAAAAAAAAGAGAGATTTAAAGTGCGTTATTATCATATTGAAAAATTAGAAAATGGTAACACACACTGGTTTGTGAACATTTTTAGCACCCTAATATAACCAAATGTAAAGATCCAAAAAAAGAAACTACAACAAAGCGAATTGGATATACATGGCAAATAAATTTGTCATATCCTAAAAAAGATAACTCTCACAAACTTGCGTATATTGCAAAATTAATTAACAAACATAGAAATCATGAGCTTGATTAAGAGCATTACAACTTCCAGAAAAATATAATATTCACAACAAGATGTCAAATTTTTTGTAATGAAAATGAATTGTAGCCCTCAGCAGATTCATCAAGCCTTAAAGAGAAATATTTTACTAGAGTTTACATGCCAGTGCTATGACAGGTAATCCAATGATTTCATCCAAAACTATGTAATTAGAGTAATGATGCTAGTCAATTGTATAAAGATTTACTAAGTAAGAAGGAAGTTGATCCTCAGTGGTATGTTCAGGTAGATTGGAACCCGAATAGTAAATGTCTTCATCGATTATTCTACAAGTCTTCTGACCAAATGAGTGATGGCTGAAGTTTAGTGACATTGTCCTAAATGATAACACTAGCTCTACTAATAATTATGAGATGATATTGTCACTTTTTTTAATAGTTGATAACCATTTGTCATTGCATTTGGTGGCACAGGCATTAACGGATAACAAAACAAAAGATGCACATATCTGAATATTATAGCAAATCAAAGTAGCAACTCATAGAGCTGTTCCACAGGTTATTTTTACTAATGCAGACCCTATTTTAGTCGCTGCAATATGTGATAAATTTCCAATTACAAATGCTCTTCATTACTTCTTTATTGTGTTTCATATTGTATAGAATATCCCTTTAAATCTGAAAAATCATCTTAAAAACCATTATGATAAGTTTATTAAAGAGTTCTTTGAAGTGCAGCAAACTAGTTCCATTACAATATTTGAATATAGGTGGAAATGTCTTCTTGAAAAGTATAACAATAAACATGTGATTAAATATTTGCAACAGCTTTATGCTAATAAGAATTCATGGGCAAAAGCATTTGTACTTAAATTATTTACAGCAGGGATGTCATTTACTTCACGAGTAGAAAGCTATAATGCAAACATCAATATTTAATTCCAATACAACTCTTTTGAAACTTGTAGAAAAATTAACAGCATGCATTTTTGAAGAAGATAAAAAAACAGAATACGCTTTATTTCGTGCATCAGTTCTTAAAGCAGTTTTGGTCGCAACAGCTGATACTATTCTTCCAAATATTTGTAGAATGCTGCAAATATCTAACTATAGAAATGCCAAAAATTCAGGAAGATTAAATCAAACAATCATTACAATATCATGCTGCAATAGTAGTTCTGGATGAATTATAAAGATATCTTAGTATAAGCACTTCAATTAATTTCAAGTTACTAACTAGTAATTATCATTATTGCATTAATGTTAGTCATACAAAATTGCAGATTAATCTTGATAATCCTGTCTTATTTGGTAAAAATCAAAATCTTACTAACATTATTGCCAAGTTAATACTTGATCTTGTTGATACGAATAAGATTATAGAAATATGGGGAGTTCAACATGTTGTATCAAATGAAATATAGCATTTTGTAATACTCTTGAATGATAGAACATATTTATGTTCTTGTTTTGAGCATTGTAACTATGAAATAGTTTGCCACTATTTTTTTTAGACAATGCTATGTACTTAGGCTGCTGCATTTCATATTCAGCTTATAAAGTCACATTGGTATAACGAAACTTGTAATGATCTAGCAAAAGAACCATTTTTGGTTGTACAAAAGTTTGAGATAGAAGAATCAGTAATGATGAGTTGGAATAGCTCAGTTCCTTATCTTAATGTTTTAAATCAAGGTGCTATGTTTGAAGCTCAGGATATAAATTGCAAAACTATTGATGAGTGTAAACTACATGGAGAGGCATAGTGCAAGGCTAGAGCAGCTTTAATGGTAGCTTTTTGAAGATATGATTATAACTTTATTGCTATTTTTGATAAATATTTGAATAATTGCCAAGAACAACTATCTTCTGATAGTGATAGTGAAGTTATTTCAAATGGCACTTCGGATAGTGAAATTGAAGGGAATTTGAATCCAAAAAAATTCATGAATCCTAATAAACACAAGTCAAAAGGTTAGGCCAAAGGAACTAATAGAATATGATATGCAGATAAACCACTCAAAAAAGTAAAATGTAAGTTATACTGCAAGATTTGTGAATGCAGTAGTCATAATCGAGTAACCTGTTCTCAAAAACAAAAATAGTAGTTTTAAGTAACATTGGCAAGTATGTAATGCTAGTTGTATGTATTTAATAAGTAATGCCAAAAAAGCTAATGTTAATTAGTAATAGTAGTTTTCTTTGGCATCATTTAGGCTGCTTATTTTGAATTGAAATGTATAGTGCCAAAATTAATATTAAATATAGAGCTACTGATCTAAAATTTCGCTAATTTCAATATAAGGATCAAACTTTATTTGTTCATTCAAAATTTTTATTTTACTATCATATAACAGTGAATCTTTTATGTTGGTAACTTAGTATAAAAACCAATTTTGGCATCATATAAGCATTAACTAAGGGTGAAACCTGAATTGAGAGCATGTAACATTTAAATATAGCTGATTTATGATAATGCATTAAATGTAAATGCTTATATGATTTATATAAATAGTTCACAATTCAAGTTTTATCTCATGTCACATCATAGTGAATCTTTTTTGTTAGTAAAAACTGTATAAAACCAGCTTTGGCATAATCATAAAGTAAAAATTTACTTACTAAAGATGAAACCTGAATTGAGACCATATATATGCATTTAGTTCACAATTCAGGTTTTACATAGCATCAATGGAACATTAAAGCCAGATGCATTAGAACTACTAAAGCTAGATACTTTTTTAATGCATTTAGTGTTACTTTTTTGTTGAATATAATTATACAGTATGTAGATCAATGCATCTGGTTTTAATGGACCCCAAACACATGCATGTGATGAATGAAAAAAATTTTTCTATTAGTAATAGCAGTAGAACAAAATCTAATAGAAAATTAGAGTTTGGGTTTGTTGTC
Organism: Gigaspora rosea; assembly: GCA_003550325.1. Lineage (NCBI taxonomy): Eukaryota > Fungi > Glomeromycota > Glomeromycetes > Diversisporales > Gigasporaceae > Gigaspora > Gigaspora rosea. The sequence goes on along the minus strand of QKWP01000015.1, from coordinate 171,410 downwards.
TGGAGCATAGCAGAAGACATGTAATGGACGAGTAAAATAATACTGAAGTTACATTTTTGATGCATTAAATAGCAATATATCAAAAATGTAACTTTGAAAGGAAGTCTGTCCGCACACATGGTAAAAGATATATATAGTACTTTATTTGGTCTCCGAACATACAATATGCTGCGCATTAACCTTTAAATTATATGCAACGCAAGTGATATGTCACCTGTAGTTTGATAAAGTTTTGTTTTTGTTAGTTTAAGATTAGGGTGAGCAGCTAGGTTAGGGTTAGAGTTAGAGTTATATAATAAAATCACTCAAAATAACCTTTTTGTTAGAGCACGAAAGGTAGTTTCCTATAAAGGTTTTGAGTAATAAGCAATTTTTGATAAAACAAATGTTTGTTGTAAATGCTCTGATCGTGTTATATTATATGAGATCCTGAAATCTGATTGGTTTTCATGATACATAAGCTGTATATACTATATAATATATAAAAAATTAAATATAAAAAGTATAAATAAAAAGTAGTACTATGGTGCTATAGTGTTATAATGCTATAGTACTGCAAAATAAATCTCTATAAAAATTACTATTTTATATAGTAAAGATAATGTTTATTTAGATTAAAAAAGTTAATAATCTATATATTTTTAGATTTCAAGAATTATATATATATATAATGATTCTTTAAATTCGAATTTTAAATCTGGACCAACCTTCGTACCAACAAATACAAGGCTCAACACATACGGGTTCTGGTTATTGCATACGCTGATGATATGACCTTCATCGCACGGAACAGAGCAGAAGGAGCAAATTCTGGAGATTGCAACAGAATTTTACATACTAAATGATATCGAAATCAACACTAAAAAGTCAGAACTGCTTGTAGCAGGAACAAGGAGCAAAGAACCAAGGTTTATTGAATATGAAACGACAAACTGGAAAAAAATAACGGAAAAAAAAGAAATGAATCCACACGCTTCCTGGGCATTTGGCTATCTAGTAGCCCCAACCACCATCATACAAAGAACCTAGTCAAAAAAGAAGTTAACACCATCATAAAGGCAATTAGCAAAAAGCGTGCATCCTTGGCGCAGCTAGTATACATTAATAACCGTGTACTTATTCCCTGGCTCGAGTACAGATTGCAGCTTTGTATTTTAAAAAGAGACCAGTACGATAGATTACAGAGCCCAATTATGATGGTGATAAAGAATAAATCAGACATGGCCTCAACAGCTGCGAGCTCGATTTTTTCGCATAGAAATCTGGTGGGCTTAAGATTATTATAGCAAAACCAAATGGCACATCATATTACAGAGCTTAGAAAGCGTTTGAATAACAAGGGAGACTCAGGCAAAGCAACTTGGCTAAGGATCAGTATTTAAAATAGAAATTTTAATTTACCGGTACATGCACCTGTTATATAAAAAAAAACCGGTTCAAAAAAAAACCTGCATTAGTAGAAAATGATCATCAGATCATTGGGGGCACATAGATGCACGCACCGGTTACTTCAAAATTCCGGATCATGCACTGTTTGTTGCACCGGCCCAAGTTTAAAATACCGGTATATGCAATATAAAAAACAGTAGATCCAGATTTTTATCATGCTATTTTATATACTGGTTGGGATTTTGTGATTTCAATTGTGAATTTTATTCACGAAATCACAGAATTAAAGCAATTGATTCACTGATCGAGCTTCTGTGATTTTACAAATTTTTAGGTTTTAGGTAAATTTGATTATGCTAATTAAAAATCTGACTATGTTCTGATAGCTGTAATCAATACTTTTTAGTTTTGCTTTTATAAGAAAAAGATTTTTGAAATATCATTGGAAAAAAAAAACTATTACAACAAACAAATTTACAAGGATAACAAGATTTTTTATAAAACAAAATAAGTAAATGTTTTTATTTATAAAAAAAATAGATACAAAGGTAATAATAACTTTCTAAAGCTAACACTTCTACTCTAATTTCAAAGGTTGAGTCTCCCTAAGTCCAACTCATACTAAACTATGCTGAACCTTTTCTTTGAACTTGACTCTGCTTTTCTGTTAAGTGAACTTAATACCTTTATATACTTTTTAATCACAGACTAAAATATTACATAAGATTCTTTTTAATCATTTGCTTCTTTTACATCCTATGGATTATCTTAATCATTTACATTTTAAGGATCATTTTAATCTTTTGAATTTTTTGATTAAAAAGATTCATAATTATTGGTCCTCTATAATACTATTATTAAAAATAGTATATATATACATATAAGAATGATAATAATAAAAAATAAAATAAAAGTAGAAATTGAACACAGCCTGAATTTGGAACTGCACTATATTAATTTTGCCCATTACAACATATGTACATATATAAAATTATACATAACCTATTTCAGTACCAGTTTATAAAAAATATAGAAATAAATAATTATATCATGCATTTAAAAAAGAAATATTCAATCAAAAGCATGAATTTGTACAGTAACTTCATATGCCACTTAAGGGTAGGGTGTATATAGATTATTTATTATATAATTTTGGTAGTACAATAAGATTTATATAGAATTTAAAATATGCTACTAATAAAACTTTTTACAGTTATAATCAAATTTGACTAAAATTTTATAATATATAGAACAAAATGCACATTTTATAATAGTAAAATTTTAATAAAGTATATATGGGCTTGGTACTACAAAAAGGGGGTAAATTGACAATTTTTCAAAAATAAGTTTTTTTATACAAATCAATTTAAAATAAGATTTGGAACGTTTTTTACTTAAAACACAAAAGCAGTTATATTAATAAAATTTTGTAATAGCTCTTTAAAGTTGGTATTTCATATAATTTATACATATTGGCTAATCCAAAGAATTGCTAATATCTCTTGATCTACTGGTCCGTTTTGAATGATTTAGCTATCAAAATGTTCATCTCGATAAGGCGAACATTTTGATAGCTAAATCATTCAAAACGGACCAGTAGATCAAGAGATATAAGCAATTCTTTGGACTAGCCAATATGAACATAAAAATTGATTTTCTGAAGATCTTTTGTTTTGTTGATTTACCCCCTTTTTGCAGCACCAAGCCCATATTTAAAAAATTATACTTCTATATATTATAAAGTTTTTCTGAATTACACAAAATAGTTAATTTTGATTGGCCAATATCATTTGATCATCATATGATTTTGTAAACAACTTTTGATATAACATTTAAATTTTCATAACTTGATGGATATTCAACCAATTTTAATAATTTTACTATTTTTAGAATCAGAAAAACCTGTTCAAAAATGATTTGCTTAAAAAAATTTTACAAAATTTTAAATGAAAAAAATCAATGCCACAAATTTTTATATGTAATTTGCAATTTGTACCCCTAACCTTAACCATGTACTCTATGTATAAGCAATACTACAATACAATAATAATAGATAAAGGACTTTAATTAAAAAATAAACAATAAAAATAAAGTAACCTATTATTTTGCACATGGTTTAGATGCATTGTTATTGAGTACAATATAGTAAAACCATGTTTCACAATTTGAGATTGCTGTCAAAAATTTTACCAGCAAATGATTGGCCTAGCAAACGTAAATTATTGTAAAATGTCTTTAGTATTTATGATTATCATTTGATCAGGGTGGCAAAAATTCCGAAAAAAATAAATAAAAAGAGCAAAATAATGCAGGTATAATATACTACAATAAACAGCACAGTTTTGACACAAAAACATAAAATTTCGAACAATCATGCCTTTCCTACCATCTTGCAAGAGCAAGAGCAACATCAGCATCAACATCAACAAGAACAAGAGTAGTGATACAGCAAATTTCTTTTTTTATTAGCTAATGTAATCGGCATGCGCATATTTATATGAGATCGCCCAAATTTTCAACAATTTTAAGAGTGACCACCAAAATTATAAATATGTACTGAACGTACGTGTAACATTTACAAACTTAACCTTTCTCTTTAATAAACATAACAGATAATAAAATTAAATTCATGGCATCAAAAATATTTATGGGCAATATGCCCGAATTAATGGAAAATATTCTTAATAATTTAAGTAATGAATTTTATTCTTCATACTCGTGCACACTTGTGAACCGACATTGGTGTAAAATGTCAATTCCTATTCTTTGGCAAGATCCATTTTCATTCGAACAAAGCCCACTATTCATTTCTAAATATTTATTTCTCTTGGCGAAGACTAAAAACTCACTTAAAAAGAATGTGGAATAATTGCGAAATTTCCCAAAACACTATTCGATTATGCAAAATTTCTAAAGGTTCTTGATCTATCTCGTTTAGAAAGTAAGGTTCAAGAGTGGATTCATCTCGAATTGTTAAAAATTCAGCACCATCTTATAAAAATCCATTGATAAAGCTTATAATTAATTTATTACTTAAATTGTTTATTGAAAGTGGTGCCACTTTGCATAGATTAATTTTATATTTTTCTGATTCTTTTGAACTTAAGCCAGAGGTATTTAACTCATTAGAACAAAATGATCAATTTTATTCGCAACTCCAAGATCTTTACTTAATTGGAATAATTGGTTACAGCATTAACAGTGCAACTACATTATTAAAACTCTTGCCAAAAAATTCTACAAAAATTAGAGATTTTCGACTTACAAACCTTTTTTGGGGGTTGTTATAAGTTACAATTATCTCATGCTCTTATACATATTATTAATCACAAGAGCGACTTAAGAAATTTTGTATATCAGGTGCAAAAAATCTTATGGAATTCTACGACATCATTTCAGCTTTAGAGAGTCAAAAAATTCACTACAAGAAGTTGTATTAGAAAGCTGTACTTATAACGCGGAGTTTGAGATACTGAAAAATTGTAAAAATTTAGAAACACTTCGTATGAGTTATTTTAACTATCCAGAACTGTTGAAAATATTAAATTATAAAATCAGTACTTTAGAGATAGTTGGTTTACATACAGATACATTACCAATAGTACAAATTTTAGAAAAGTCCAGCTTATTATTACAACGACTAAAACTCGATTTCAATATGATTTTTGATGAACCTTTATTACTAGAATCAATTAAGTTCTTCTATCCAAATATTACATATTTCAGCATTTCAAAAATTAGATTTTCCACACAACTTCTAGAGCTTATTGGTAACTTACAACAACTTCAATTTCTCACATTACGGTGCATTGTTAACATACCAGAAGAACCAGAAGAACTAAAAGAACGAATTAAGCAGTTTGCAAAAATATTGCCATCAAAATTGCAATACCTTGACTTAAGAGGTACTTGGCTAAACCAATATATTGATATTTTTCTCAATCATTGCAATGCACTTTTAAAAAAACTGTTAATTTATTACCTTGATAATGAGAAAAATTCCAATGCGTTAATCGATTTCTGCTTACGAAACAAATCTTTGATTTACGTGGGTACATTCAGATATTTAGCTTTAGGCAATAATGTTAGAAATAAACTTGAAAAATATGTTACATTGGTACCATATGAACGTACTGTTGTTGATTGTTAATTGCTATAAAATTCTTTTTTATGCAACTTATTGTCAATGTAATTAAGCGATTAAACTATAATAATGTCAAAAATCAAAATTTATCATAATTTAATCGATTTATTACTGTATTACTAATTGATTTATCATAAATCGATTATCGACGCCCCTGACGATTGTAATGCAATCGACCCTGCAGCTGGTAATCGATGTTCACCCTATTTAAAAATTTCCTGATAGCCAATTATACAAATTCATTTAAAAAAAAAAAAATCGTTACAGTGAATTAGTGAAAATTTTCAGCGAAAGTTTTAGATGTATAGCATCAAGGCAGCGTTTATCTGAAACAATTTTTCCAGTAATGTGTTTGACATAACGATAATGTTCACAATCCAAGATAAGCAAATTGTTAGACGAAAGAAATTAGAAATCGATACGAAAGAAATTTACTAATAGATAAATGCCTTGTATTTTTATACTCATATTTTGAATATATGATTACTAATTTACATTTGTAATATATAGTAACGACACTCCAGAAGTAAATTTGAGTTAAGTACGTACAAGTAAATTAAATCATGATCCTGTTAAGCCACTGATTCGTACGACGAAAAATTACTTGGGTCCGTATTTGTAATATTTTCAAAAATTAGACCTTTATAAATAAATATTTTAAATTAGGCATGATTATTTTAATTATTTTCCCGATGTGTAAATTCCATTTTAATAATGACAAGTGTTTACATACAATAATTCCCCTTTATCTGTCAAATAATGTTTAACAAAACTAGTAATAAAATAATTTTTGTAAATATTGAAGCGCATAAACTAAGCTCATCGCTTAAAAAACCTTGTCAATACAATTTCTCAAATAAATGCATTGAAATAATTCGTTTTTTGAACTTGTTAATAAATAATAATATGTATATAATAAATATATGATGAGTTAATATTCGTTAAATAATATCATACATATATAACATACATATATCTTTAATATTTTTAAGAGACCTATTATTTATATTAATTTTACGCATCAAATTTTCGTATTAAGCCATATTACTTCAATAACAGAAATATTCGCCACGATCACTATTGGGTTTGCAGTTATTTTAAGAGTATCATTTGTTTAGCTAATAAGGTTTCTTATAAATCAAATATTTATGTTACTTAAGAGATGACTTTCAAACAGCTTATTGATTCTGTTTTTCCCTCGGGTCCTCCAGTAGAAAAAGTTTATTTAAAGCGTCACATGATAATAATGCAATAGATTATTTACCTGAGCAAATTATGAGTAAAATTTTATTTGAAGAATATGCAAATATTTGGATAGATACTGATATAGAGACAGTTGATTTCAATGATATTTTTTAATAAGCATAACATAAATGTGCTCTATATAAGACTTTGCTTTTCATTATTTTATATGAATGTGTTAGCAAATTTTTTGATTTTACAATAGCTTATAACCCGTGCTTTGACATGAGAAATTAATAAAAATTTAAAAATATTAACAGTTATATATCTATAAATGAGCACGATTATAATGGTACATGTGTTATACCCGAACTACTTCTCAAAAATTAGGAATAACTAATTTATTTCAACGACGGATAACTTATAGAATTTAACTACAAGAATCGTGCATGTGCCAAAAAATATATGCATTACAACTATGTGTTAAGAGGATTGCGATTTACAAAAGAGGCTACAAAATAGTCATAATGATAAGTTGTTAAGGTAGAATGTATAACGCCATTTGTAAAACAACTGTAAATTTAACGATTAAGTATGAAGTATGAAGTCATGAATTTGACTTTATTTACTGATATTGGGGCTGTTTATACACGTCAAATAATTGTGACCATCAACCATTACTTAAAGTATCTAGAATTAATTTGCGGAAGGTGCTGAGAGAGCATTAAAAATTTACCGCACATAGGTTTTAAATTATGGACGAAATGTGCGCATTAAGCTTTTTATATAATATATGTTTTATGTTTAATATTTACTGTATTTATAATGTCAAAAAAAGCTTTTATATGCATTAAAGTTATTTATTTTGCGCACAATTAAAAAAAATAATTATGAGTGCCAGGATCCATATGTGATGTGTGATCAGCCTACAATTATGATGCTGAATTTCTTACATCTATTGGCTAAACCTGGGCTTTTAAAATTAAATTAAATCAAAATTGGCATATCATATGTCATAATCAGTGACAGGTTATGCCACCGATATCAATTAATTGTCAAACTACTGAATTATAACCAGCAATTTTTCATAACTAAAAAAAACCGTCTTCAACAATCTAATTCACGTAATATTTTTCGTGCAAATTTTATATCGAAACATCAATCTCACAAATAATTATATAAAATAAAGGCATAAATCCTTAAAAATAAAATAATGAATATCATGTTAATGCTATAACTTAATAAATACTCCTTTGATACATTATAATCATTTGAGAAAAGTAAACCAGTGATATTTAATTGTATTAAGTTAGTGATTAAAAAAATATTCAGGATGAAAAATGATTTTACAGCTATATAGAATTATGAAATTATCCAGCATGGCATAATGCATAGCGAACTCTGAATATAACGAACTAAAAACTTTTTGGAGTTTATATTAGTACTGTATAATTTTTAAGAAAAATGGTAATTTATAATGAATTTTTTTTACGATCAGAACCAACAATTTATTATAGATGTACATAATTTATGACTAATCAAACGTTAATAAGAAATAGAGTTACATTTTTAGAATATTTAAAACAAAAGTTTATTGTATTAGTTATATGCGTATTGTAAATTGTGTTAAAATTGATTTATAATATCGTTATTTAATCGAAAGACAAAGTCGGCATTTGTATGATAGCAAAAAAATAAAATAAAAAATAAACATAATCAAACAAAATTTGAAGACATATTTTCCGGACCATTATCCGGCTAAACACCCGATCCCAACCTGGTACACATCCTAAATTTTTAGATTTTAAATTTTTTCTAAGTCATAAATGACATTTAGAAAAATAAAATGGACTTTTTAGTGAATTGATTGTATATAAATGATAATAAGAAGAATAAAATGAAGTTTTTAGTGAATTGATTGTCCATAATATAAACTTATTTGTAAACTAAATGTCAGTGAAATACGATGCCTACGAAGTGATTGTCTATAAAGCGAGTTTATTAATTTTTTTTTTTTTTTTAATCGTATAAAATAAAATTTAAAGCGTTATTTTTTATCAATATATTTATTTTACTATAAATATAAGGTTTAGTGTATATACGATAAAATCCACATAAGATGTACACGGAATTGAAAACCGATATAACTTTAAAATTTTTAATAATACAACCCGTATTCTAATATTTTTGTACGAAAATCTTTTCCGTTTTAATAAAAGGAAATGTGGCGCATCACGGGCAAAGACAAAAACTAATAATAATAAATATACGTGCAAAAATGCACATACAAATTGTAATGATCAGAGTTATGAAACAAGAAAAATAATTAAGTGGTTAAAATGATTCTTCCGAAAGGTGAACTATGATCCCAAATGTCAGAATAAATAACATGGCATTCATGATATTAATAGATAAAATAATAATGTATAGTAGTATAAGATGCTCATACAGTATACCGTACTATATTACACCAACACAGCACATTAACATGTGAAATCATAGATTTTTAACGTCCAATCAAATGCAAGATTTTGAGAACTCGCCATATTAGATGATAGGAAACCATGCACTCCGTGATGCAAGCATGACTACGTTCTTGGTATATCGATATTTTTATGTTCTATTAGTTACTCGTGCAATGATTTACAACAAAAACATATGCTAAATTTAGTGATCTAAATCTGGAGAATTTAAAAAGACAAGTTTTACAAATTGACGCATATGTTTAATAATCTAATACTAATAAAGTAAATATTGCTTAACTATTAATTAATATAATTCTTGTATCAGTAACTTCAATAATTGGGAAGTTCAATGGATTCAATAGGTCTGCTTACTAAACATAAAATTTAAAATTAATTTAAGCAAAAACAAATATATAGAAATTTTTCAAATAGATACCTTTAATTGAATTTAATATATTTTGTGTATTAATCATTTTATTAGTGTACATAAAATCCGAATGTTTTGGTAAATTAATTGGAAAATTTTCAGCTATTTTATCAACATTTACGAATTGCTTTTTAATTTCATTATTATCTGAAATTTCCATGCTATTAATCCATTTATCAAGTTCATTAGCAACTTTCCAAGCATATGGTCGTTTTTTTTGGATCAGAATCAATGCATTACCTAGCCAATTTAATATAGCATTCTGGAGTACCTGGTGCAAACTCTGGTCGTAATCCAATGCAAATTTTTACAGCAAGTTCTTCATTAAATTGATAACCATCAAAAGGTCTTTGGCCAGTTGACATCTCTGACATGATGACTCCAAAGCCATAAATATCAGCTTTTATTGTAATCTCATGACCTGATAATACCTCTGGAGCGACGTAAGGCATGACACCATAAATACAACCCTCTGAATCATTTTCATTAGATTTTTTAGATAATACCATATCCGAGATGTAAGATTTCATATTTTCGCTAATTCCTTTATGTTGCAAAATATTACCACTATGAAAATTTGCATGAATAAAGCCTGCATCATGAATTTGCATTAAATCCCTGAAATATCTAAATTTGGCTTGCCAATTAAGGTCACGAAAATTTGTTCTTAAAAACTTATAAAGATTTCCACTGTTAGCATATTGAAATATCATCATAAATTCATTTGTGTATTTTGAGTTAACCCATATATTTTGAGCTTACTACTAGTTAATATACATTTCATGTGATTCTTGAACTTAACGAATTTATAAAAATGAATTAATACAATTATATTTTTTAATCACAATAACAGATTTAACTTACTTCTTTCAAAGAAGAATCCGATAGGGTCTTAATTGCAACGGTGCGGTGCTAAATGGTTCACGAGATCTTACATAGTAATGTTCTTCTGTTTTGTCAATTTTTCGTATTCCATCTGACCAAGTTGCAGATTATACACTAAATGATGCCTGACGCAACTCACATGACCTGACGCATCTGCACACGTGACCTTAAAACTGGTTGAGTTGCGTCATGCGTCATGCGTCAGTTACGATAGTTTCGTCGGTTGCGTCAAGGTTTCGTCATTCTTCATCAGCTGCGTCAAGCATCTATAGTATACACAGCCAAATCCACCTCCACCAACCTTATTAGTGATGCTTAATTTATCAAATGGAATCCATTCAATAGCATTTTTCATATCTAGTAGCTCTAAATTGGAACTCTTTTATACAATAGTCAACATCTTTATTTCCACATATCCACTTTCGAATCATTATTTCAGGATCACACGTAATGCACCAAGATTCACGCGTGTTATATTCATTACAATACTTGCAATTTCTTGTTATATAATACTTAAATGTTTAGTTGATCTTTAATTTCAATACAATAATTTTTATGCTTACCGCCTAGTAATTATTTAATAAATAAATAATTTATGAAATTGCTTATTTTAAATTAGATCAGATCAAATATGTTATTTTTATACTCACCTAAATTAATGTGAAAAAAAAATTAAATAGTAAAAAAACATGAACTTGAAATTACATAGTTTACTAGGGGTTTCATAATTAATGATTCGGCATCCGATTTCAGACAATATAAATGACGTATTTACTAAAATTTATGTTACATAATCTTTTTTTTTTTTTACGTATAGATTTATTTACATAATCATTTACTAGAAAATATATATCAAAAAAAGTTAATTTTATTAGCTTGTTTGTGTTTTTATTTAATTCATTTTGTCGGAAGTTTGAAATGAAAGTAGGATCTTTTAAACTCCAATTATTCTCAAAATATACTAATTATGAAACCTCCTAATTCGTAAATGACCTTTATACTCACTTCCTAAATTAATGCGAAGAATTAAATATGAACTTGAATAGCTTATTTTAATTACTTAGTTTTAATATGTAAATGATCTTTATACTCATGCTAAGGGTGCTCTCAAGCGTCATTCTGGATGTGATTAGCAAGTGATCGCAATGGTACTCAAGCAAAATTATATTTACATAAAATTTTTAATGAGAATTCGAATATGTAATTTATTATGTAATTGAAATTCTCTCAAGCATCATCTTCGATGTGATTAATTAGTGATCGTAATAGTGCTCATTTATTAGAATCAATTGAAATAAACATTGCAGTCAATATTTGTGCGGTTCTTTTATTATTCGTCAAAAATAAAAAATAAAAAAATGAAAAATAAAAAAGCGAAGAATAAAAAAACAAAACCAACTGTTAAACAAGAAGCAAGTGCTGTGAATTATCGAAAATATTCTGGCGAAGCATCAACTTCAGCAGCCCCTGTTGCTCCGTTTACTGACTTCACCCATTATAATATGCATATTTATTTATACATATTATAATATAATAATTTTATTTATTTATTTATTTATCAAAGGCGTCGAATAATTTAGAAACAGTTTTTTAGTTCGGATACAAATTCTACCTCTTCTGAAGTATTAAACAACAAAACATCCAATAGATGGTCTTCATCAGAAACCCGCCTATTAATAGAAAAAGTAGGAAACAATATAAGGCGTTGCAGAAAGCAAAAGATCCAAGGGAAAGAGGCCGTGTGTGGAATAATATTATTTCAAATATTCAATCCTTTACTTCAAACCCGATCTTAAAAGAATGTTCAAAAAATTCAATTCAGCAAAAATGGGAATCCATTCATCATAAATACCGAAATATTAAAGATGTTATCAAGAATACTAGCGAAAAAGCTTTACAACAAGGAGTGGGTGTTTTTTTTAATGATTTAGAGGTTTATTTAAAGGATGGTCAAAGCATTACCCACCAATTACTAGTGTCACGGCTATTTCCAGTTAGCCGTGTACTTGTGGGGTTTTCCTAATAAAATTCACTCGCTTGGCTATATGACTACTGGCGTATCGTTCAGGTACTCCACCTAATGGATACTTCGCGCAGATAAGTTTATTCACTTAGAAAATCACTTAGGTATTATAGTTAGTCCAAAGAACTAAAGCTCAAAGCTAATACGAGCATAGAAAGCTATATTTTATTAATCTATCGCTTGTTTTTAAATACAAGATTATCAACCGGATATTTAATTATCCGGGTTACACGCATTAGACTATCTAACAATTAGACTTTTAATTAAATTTCTGCATTATGCAAATCACAATCACGCCACCTTATAGATCCCGATCGGCACCACGAAATCCAGGGGTAATGGATCCAACCGCGACACTAGTGATTCAATTCGTGGAATAAAACGTCGTAAATCTGATAATACAAATAACGATGATAATGAAGTAATATAAATTTATATTATTTATTTATTTATTTATTTTATTCTATATTATTTATTTATTTATTTTATTTTATTTTATTTATTTATTTATTTTATATTATTTATTTATTTATTTTATTTTATTTATTTATTTTATATTATTTTATTTTATTTAATAATAAATTAGACTGATTTTAAGAAAAAAAAATGCCCTACTGATGATGAAAGAAAATATGTCGATGATATTTTATCACATATTGATAAGCAAACGGAACTAACCGTTGAGATTATTAAGCATCAATATTCACAAACTAATCAAAAACAGCATAGCGAGCAAATAGAAATCTTTAAACAGTTTCTTGCAAAATTTTAAAAATGATTTATAGATAATAGAGCGTAAAGCATTTATATTTTATTAAATTTATATCGAAATTATGTAAAGCAAATATTAAATTAATAAAATATATTGCTATATAATCTTAGCTTTAGTTATTCATTAAAAGATTCGCCAAGTATTCTCTTTTTTGTGTACCCGCTATTCTTTCTCTTCCCATATTAGCAATAAATATTTCTTCATTTTCGTCATCATTATCGTTATTAATTCCATCTTCATAATTATCAATAATTTCACTATTTTCATAATAAATATCATTATCAAGTAATAAATCATTCCTATCAAGACAAATATTGTGCAGGATACAACAAGCATGAATAATACGAATAATTCGTTCTAAATCTGTACAGTAAACTTTACTTATTAAAATTCTCCACCTTCCTTTAATAGTCCAAATGCTCTTTCGACACTCATTCTCATTGAAGAAAGAACTTTATTAAATCGTCGCTCACGACCAGTTAATGCATTATGATCAGGAAATGGGTTCATTAAATAAGTTTTAAGAGGAAATGCAGGATCAGTAATAATATATGAACCTCCTAGAACCCATTGTTCATAATTATGAGAAATCTCATAGTAAAGAGAAGATCGGTAAAACACACGTACATCATGTACGTTCCCTTTTAAAATAATTTAATAAAAATTTTAAATCTATAATTTAAAAAAAAAAAAACTATAATATATTGAAATAATTTTACTAACCCGTCTCTCCAATGTGTACATATGTGAACCGTCCTCGACTATCCACAACTCCAAGTAGATTAATTGAGTGAAAACTTTTACGATTTATAAAACGTGAGCCATTCTTGACAGGGGATGAATAGGTCTATGTGACCCATCCATTGCGTCAGTGACATTAGGTAAGTTATGCTCTAAACCAGTTATTCCATGTTCAAATTCTTGAATAACTGTTGTTAGTTGTACACCTTGAGGCCACTTTATTCTTTCTCGCTCCAAATCCAGTAATGCCTCTAAGAATCGATTTGTGAAATGAATAACTGACCCTTGTCTTACTCCAAGGGTTTGTTCTAAAACTCGCACACCTGCTCCATTGGCTAAGCGCCACAAAACAATAGCAATTTGCTTCCACACAGGTGTTGCATTAAAAGTTTCAGAACTAAATGCAGAATGTGTTTCTAATTGAGAAACAATAGCATTAAATGTTGAGAGAGTAATACGAAAGTGTCACCGAAAAGAGTTATAACCCTCATCATCAGATAATATGGAAAAACATCAACCCAGAATCCACTAGTTTTAGGTCTTCGTTGGCGTTGGGTTGTTGTATTGAATGAAGAGATTATTGACGGAATAGTTGAACTTGTTGCCATATTGGTAAAAGCTAAGAGATGATAAGTATCGGCTATTGATTTTGAGCCTCCTGTTTTTTTTTATTGTTCATAAAAACGTTTAGTGCAAGAAGCAAAATAATAATTCGTTGTTGAATGTGATGATCCATGGCGATGTTACTTGTGCGATCTTTTTGAAAACTCAATTGATTGTAGAATTTTCAAGACAGGTATAAAAAAAAGGTGGTTTGTTGTAAAAAGTTTGTTGATTTAAATGGCACATTCATTTCAATATTTTTTATTAATAAAAATGTCATATTTACGTAATAAGTTTTATCAATTTATGCATATTCATCTTAATAATAAACACGCTTCACTAGTTTAAAATATTTTCCGCTAAATAAATTTTATTTCCCGACGTTTTTTGCCCCATTGATTAAGGCGCGACTTTTAATAATAAACAATCGAATTTTTTTCAACTCCAATTCCATTTTGATAACAATAACAAATTCCAATTTTTGTTACCCATTTCGACTGATTTTTGAAAATAAATAAATGCTTTACGCTCATTCTTTCAAACCCTACATCCGTTTTTATAACAATAACTATAAATTATACTGTCCACAAGCATCGTCAAATTCAGCAGATTTTTCATAGTAGGTAAATGATTTATATACATCTTTTTTAATTCCGATACCAAAACTATAACAATAACCAACGCTATTTATTCCAAGACAATAAAAAATCATCTGCTTAGATTCAATGTAAAGTTGCGTCAGAGTTTCTTCAAGCGTCAGGGGGGTTTCGTCAAGCGTCAGGGGTTTCGTCAAGCGTCAGGGGTTTTGTCAAGCGTCAGGAGTTTCGTCAAGCGTCAGGGGTATCGTCAAGCGTCAGTGGTTTCGTCAAGCGTCAGGGTTTCGTTAGACGAAACCCTGCGTCATCGCAAAATTCATTGCGTCAGGCATCATTAGCCAAGAATCACATTCAAAGAATGAATAAGTAGCATTAACTTTTTTAGTTCTATATAATTATTATAACTCTTATAAATTGTCATTGTCTAAATCGATTATTTTGTGAGATTCAGGAAAATAATCTTTCATTTTTAATATATTCATCGAAGGATGTAGAAATCAGACGAGCAATCAAAGATCCAGAAACATTATGATTTAATTTATGTTTAACAAAATAAATTAATGTATAAAGAATATCAATATTATTATTTTCTCTTAATACATTCTTCATAATTTCGCAGGTACATTTTAAGGTTTAGCCTCTTTAAAAAGTATTATGTCAAGGAAAGCATATTAACATATAAAATTCAACAATAATAATGACATAACACGCATAATAATATTTTTATGAGCATTAACTTGAAATATGATAAATAAATTCACCGAGTATTTTTAATTTTCGAGAATTCAAAAATTTTTGAGTAATTTCTTGTACAGCATTAAATATATCCAAGAATGAGCCATCAGATTCAAAAATTGGACTCAATGTATAGTTAAAATAAGTCTCTTTAGATAAACATTTTAATTAATTCATAATTTTTAAACAACACTTACCTGTAGATTTATACAGTACTATACATATTAATTACATTTTCAAAAAAAAATGTTTAAGATTACAAATAAAATGATTCTTTAAATTAATATTTATCTTTCAAATATTTTAATAAGATTATTATATATTTCATGCCAAATTATTTTAACTTGTTTATCTATTGCTATTTAATAAAAAGTATGATAAGTTGACAAAGTTTCTAATAAACATATAAATCCATAGAGAGAACATAATGCAATTAATATAATTAATATTTTGTCTTTTATATTGGTCGATAAGAAATGTAAGTAAAGTAAAAATAGGATTAATTTTTTAAAGATAATAAAATAACTTAACAGGTAAACTTTAAATTGTTTACTTTGATTATATATTAAAAACCATTTGGGACCGATGTATAGACTGATAAGAAATGCAGACATTTAAATATTGACATAATTTAGAGCATCAAATAAAGGCTCACCTTTTTATAAAAAATATATTGATATTTATATGTTATTTTGCAAATTACTACAATATTTTTGAACGCAGGTTTCCATGATCCATAGAACCAATCGAAGTCGTCAGCCAGTCATAATTGCTAAACCAAATTGATAGTGTTTGAATTATCATTCTCGGTATTATCATAAGTTAAAGATGGCGACATATTAATAATAGGCATTGATCAAGATTAATTGGTAACTTAATTTAAAAATAATATATAACTGATTATTTAGAGAATAATTATTCAAATGTCACAAAAAGAAAGCGCATATATTTAAATGTCAAGTCTTTTACATAAATTATTACATACGATAAAGAAAAAATTCATATTATTAAAAAGGAGGTTATTCCGATTATTCGAATCAGATGTTTCGTTCATTCTAAAATTTGCACTCCTTTATATTTAAAAAAATCCTATATTTATATCATGGATTCCTTCGAGACACTCATATACTTTTCTTGATATCAATGTGCACATAATTGAATGTTTTGACACAAGCTGCAAAAGGTTTCACGAAAAGTGCTTTAACGCTACTATACTTGATTTCACCATTAGAGCTCAATAAATTTCTGTTGAAATTTTATACAAATTCAGTGTTCAGGAAATTATGAATTTTTGAAAAATGATTATTTTTAAAATTCATTTCTGTTTGGTTATACTATATTAAAATTTTTAACTTTTAATCGATGCGTCATAAACTTAAATAAACTTGATTATAATTTCAAATAAGTTCCTTATTTTTAAATGATAGATTATTTAATTTTATGCAATAACAATTAGCTTATATAAGTACGTACATACAGTACATACAAGAATATTCCACTTTAAATATTTTATAGTTATTGTATGGGTTGTAGTGAATAACCCAGTTACACACGGGTTCATATTCCGTGCGAAGGCACGGGATTAAATATGAACCCGTGAGTGTAACGGGTTATTCAACACCCATATAATAACTATTTTATTGCACGGTGACTGACGTAACAATCCCGTGCCAATAAGTAAATGAAAAAAGCACGGGTTGTCACATAAGACCCGTGCAATAATATCAGACTTATCATATACCAACGATTTAATTAAACTACCCTAGCATACCCTAAAAAAAAAGTTTTTACGTAACTGAGTTTAAATTTTTCCGAACGGAAGTTACATTTTTAAAATTTACAAGCTTATAAAGGTATTTCATACAATCGCTTTACTTAAATATTAAATTCTTTAAATTCGTATATATCAAATTTTCCGATTATAATGAACTTTTGCAAAATAAATCCATACTACTAATGATTATATAAGCTATTCTAACAAATTATTTAATAATTTATTACATTAATTATAATCAGAAAAAAAAAAGCTACATAATATTATTTCCAATAAAGTGTATTTTATTCCATGTTAGATTTTTTTTTTTACGTTCTCAAACCCTTTTAGAACTTTAATTATTCGTTATTTATATTTCTTTACCAATTTTTCTGCTGAGAAAGCTCAGACGACTTGGAAATAAAATCATTTGTCTATATAAAACAAATTTAATATTTTTTTGTATAACCTTAAAATTATTAAATCATAAATGGATTATCCAATTATTTCACTAGGGTGATTCAAACCTAATGCTAAGGGTTTCTGATTTCAAATTAAATTAGTGATGTAATTATTTTCGAAATCAGTGCGTCGTAAACTTTATCTATTTTAATTTGTAAGCTTTTTATATATTAAGGATGCTTATTTCATCTCCGAATAACACCTATTTCATTATCTGATTTCAAAATTTCAAACCAGAAATAGGACTTTTTAAACTCCTACTTGTTTTTTAAATAAGTTAACTTTGAATCACCCTACTATCTGAAATTCGATTCACATTTTACACCGTAAATTTGTGAAAATCATTATTATTATTTTTAATAAGTTTCTAAATTGGTTGAAAATAAAGGAATATAATAAAGTCAAATTATAATAAAATAAATTCATACTTTATGAAAAAAATCACTTCTCATCATTTCAACAGGTGTGACAAGCTGTTTGCAAAATAAAATGCAAAAACAATTCCAGCGACTAAAAGAAAATCTAATATAACCCTCCAAGTTTTCATCAATTTCCGGTATTGAAATCATATAATTGTAGATAGCTTGTGTTAAATCACTTTAAAGTTTAGATGTTTCTTTTGTATTAATTTACGTATTGAAATCATATAATCGTAGTTAAATCACTTTAAAATTTAGAATTTTCTCTTATATTACTGTTTTGAATTTGTTTTTCCTATTCTAAGCACTTATTGCAACTTTTTTTTTTTTTGTAAAATAATCTCACGTTTTTTTTTTAAACGATTAGCAATCTTCAAATGCTTTAATGATTCGTTTGACATTGTATAACTAATAAATGAGCATTTGAACGAAAAGCGCTAGAATATATTTTGAATAGTATTAATGATTATTAATAGATATGTATAATAATAAAAATCGTCATCATTGTTACTATTTGGGGTCATTGCCTTGAAAATGACCTTACGGGGGCTATGAGATCTTATGAATAAAAATTAAAATTTCTAACTATCCAATAATCCTATTCAAATAGTTTTTTTTTATTTTGTAGAACTCACTAAACTCTACACAATAAAAAAGAGTTTATTTGAATTGGATTATTGGATAGTTAGAAATTTTAATTTTTATTCATAAGATCTACATATCCCCGTAAGGTCATTTTCAAGGTAATGACCCATTTAATTAAAGCTGTATTTTAAATCTAAGCTTAGTTACGTAACTTTTTTTTAAGGGGTGTCGCTCGCCGAGTTTTAATTTGAATAAGCATATTGATTACATCGTAATAATAAAAAAAATAACAAAAAGAAAATTTTCTTGATCATATGAAGTTTATCAAATATCTACACTTTCATTACCAACTAAAGTTAAAGTCTTGTTCTTTAAAATTTTTATTCATTATCAATTAAAATCTTGAGTACAATACTTAAATTTAAAAAAATTGTTCTTTACAATTTTTATTCTTTATTATCAATTAAAATCTCGAGTACATATATTTAAAATTAACAAAATATATATTTGTCGCAAAAGATCTTGATATTAATGTAGAAAGGTAGTATATACTACTTTTAAAAAATAATGCACGTATGTACTGTACTATACGTATGTTGCTAATCAAATTTTCAGCCCGTTGCATCTGAAAAATTGTTTTTATATTTGACTGGAAGTACAGAATAGATTTTCGGACATCAAACGCATAAAAGTATAGTTATCCGAAGATAAAGTAGCAATATCATAACTTAATGTACGCATTAGATGAATTGAATTGTAGATATTTACTATTTCTTTTTCAATTGCATTAGAAGTTAGATGTTAGGACTGTACGTACAATTTACGGCTAACTATATAATTTTGGTGAAATTAAAATGCTGTATGATGTAGTACATGTACGTAGTACATATGCACAAAATACGTATATACAACAGTACGTTCGTTCATACATCTTTGTTTTTCGACCAAGATTAATATATACTAAAAAAAAAAAATTATGGCAAACGTACAAGAAGAATGGCTTAAAAAAGCTATTGACGAAAGACATATTAATTATATTGAATATAATAAATTTGCTGACTCTTTCAAGATCGGCAGTGGAGGTTTTGGTAGCGTTTTTAGATGCGAGTGGAGAGACAGTGGATTAACGGTTGCTCTTAAAAGTCTTATAACTGATGCAATCGTCGACGAAAAAATCATTAATGATTTTATTTATGAGGTATTATTTATTGTATTAAAACTTTAATAGCACCTTACAACAGAAAAATAATCTTTTATAATTCACGTAATTAGCTTAAACTATTGCGAAGTGTTTCTAATCATCCAAACATTATTTCATTTTATGGAGTAACAAAAGGTAAACATACAATTTTTAATTTTTGAAGTATCAAATACAGTAATAATATATTAACCAAAAAATATTGTTAAATTGAATAGATTTTAACGGAAATTATAATATGATTTTAGAATATGCTAATGAAGGAACTTTACGAGGATACTTAACGACAAATTTTGCGGAATTACAATGGACAGATAAACTATGCATGGCTAAAGAAATAGCACTCGGCCTTTTATACTTACACGATAATAATATAATTCATAGAGATCTGGTAAATATAGTATTATCTATATTTTACATATATTGTTTATCAATTTACAAACAGCGTTATTTAATTATTATATTTTAATGATTAGCATTCGAAAAACATTTTAATTCATCAAAAACAACCAAAAATTACAGATTTCGAACTATCAAAGCAAATTAATGAAATTACTTCGAACTCAAATGCTCATGGAATGCCCGCATATGTCGAACCTCAATGCCTTGTTAATGACAAATACAAACGTAATATAAAATCTGATGTCTATAGTCTTGGAGTAATTCTCTGGGAAATTTCAAGCGGAAGATCACCATTCCCATCCTTTGAATCAGTACTTTCACTTGCTGTTCATATTTTTAAAGGAAATAGAGAAGATCCTATAGAAGGTACACCATTACAATATATTCAACTTTACAAACAATGTTGGGATAATGATCCTGCTAATCGGCCAAATACAGGATTAATTTGTAATACTTTAAACTAAATTAATCCTAACGAAATATTGAAACAACATCATCTTATTGAAGCATCTCCTCAATTTTTTGAGAGTTTGAAAAAGGAAGCACGTGAATTTTTTGAGCAAGGCAAATTTCTCAAAGCTTTAGAACATTTTGAGATAATATTTAAAAACTGTCAGCTAAGTCTAGATGAGCAAGTAAACATTACGTCTTGGGATCTTTCTCACAATCGTGGATTTGAAAATTTCAATGAGTTAATAAGCGCACTTCGTAAAAATACCACGTTGACTTCATTGGATCTTAGTTCAAATGAACTTGGAGCATTCGGAGGAAGTCTTTTATCAGAAGAACTTTATAAAAACACTACTCTAACTTCTTTAATTCTTAAAAAAAAATAAGCTTGGCTCAAAAGGGGGAAAATTATTATCAGAAGTACTTTATAAAAACACAACACTGACTTTTTTGGATCTTGATTCAAATGAACTCGAATCAGAGGGGGGAAAAGTATTAGTTAGTGCACTTTGCAAAAACAATACACTTACTTCCTTAAATCTTGAAAATAATAATCTTGGATCAGAAGTAGGAGAAGCTTTAGCAGCTGCACTTTGTAGTAATAAGTCACTGATTTTTTTGAATATTCGATCTAATAATCTTGGATTAAGCGGAGGATACGCACT
Source organism: Gigaspora rosea (assembly GCA_003550325.1). Classification (NCBI taxonomy): domain Eukaryota; kingdom Fungi; phylum Glomeromycota; class Glomeromycetes; order Diversisporales; family Gigasporaceae; genus Gigaspora; species Gigaspora rosea. The sequence goes on along the minus strand of QKWP01000015.1, from coordinate 149,514 downwards.
AGTTGAAGCTCTTTGCAAGAACACCACGCTAAAAAATTTAGATATTCGTAACAATAATTTTAAGGGAGGGGAAGCAATAGTAGATGCACTTTGTAAAAACACTACACTAACTTCTTTGGATCTTCAATCGAATGGACTTGGATCAAAAGAAGTCAAAATATTATTAGCAGATACACTTTGTAAAATTATTACGCTGACTTCTTTAAATCTTGAATCAAATGAACTTGGACCCGAAGGAGGAAGAGCATTAGCAGATGCACTTTGCAAGAACTCCACGCTGACTTCTTTAAATCTTAGATCAAATAAACTTGGACCCGAAGGAGGAAGAGCATTAGCAGATGCACTTTGCAAGAACTCCACGCTGACTTCTTTGAATCTTG
>QKWP01000015.1:132488-147506 GCA_003550325.1 Gigaspora rosea | reverse complement strand
GAGGGAGGGAGAGAGGGAGGGAGAGGGAGGGAGAGAGAGGGAGAGAGAGGGAGAGAGAAGGTCTCTATAGAGGACAACTTCTTTATAAGCACTTTTTTAAAAAAGTTCATGTGAGCTCAAATTGTAATTGTAAGTAGTAATTGAAATAGCTCCTATAAGATATATTAACTACATTAATATTTTACTTAATAACTTAATAATTATTTTCGGCTTATTTCATTGATCTGATCTGATCTTCAGTATAATGTAATGTTTGCCATACTAACCGTATTAAAGAGAGTTCCACAACGGCATGCAATAAAGAAATGGTGTATACAAATACTAGCCTCTGATTAGTATAACTCTAAATAGATGTTATTATTTGATTAAGTTATTATGCTTTAACGCTTTTGATTAGTTATACAAACCGTGGTTAAAATGTTAAAATCGATAAGCAGTTATTATTAGGAATATCTCATGATTTACCGTAAATCTCGAAATAGCGGGCATGGTCATTATTTCAAATCTTGACCTGAGTTAAGCTTAATTTAGGTCGAAAATTGTAATTTTACCCAGTGCGTTATTACGGTAACAATAGTTTCATCACGATAGTACCAAATCAGCCTTAGCTATATATAGTATAATGGGTCGATCTATAACAGTAAATCAAGTATCGTACTGTTAAATTCTTGCAAAACCAGCTGACTTTATTGCGATTTTTGTCTTTTATAGTTAGTCTAGTGCCTTGAGGTTTCGTGTAAGGACAGAATTTTGATTTTTTTTTTTTTTTTTTTTTTTTTTTGCTAGAATGACATATCTGATATGATTTTAACAAATATAGGTTTCTATGAATATTAAATAAAATATATTAATGTAGGACTGGGATATAGGAGAGGCTGTGGGCATTAATAATGCCTGATGAAATTATTTTTGCGATGACGAATGACGTATCACAGGCAGTGTTTAAAATAGAAATTTTAATTTACCGGCACATGCACCTGTTATATAAAAAAATACCGGTTCAAAAAAAAACCTGCATTAGTAGAAAATGATCATCAGATCATTGGGGCACATAGATGCATGCACCGTTTACTTCAAAAAATTCCGGATCATGCACCGTTTGTTGCACCGGCCCAATTTTACAATACCGGTATATGCAATATAAAAAACGGTAGATCTGGATTTTTATCATGCTATTTTATATACTGCTAAGGATGCAACAAGCGCAGCTTGATTGCAAAAGTGGATCATATATCACAACGCTTGAGTTACTAAGACTGGAAGCCGTTAAACTCAAACATAATCTTGCCTACAAAATTTTAACAGAGGCAAGGAGAATGAACCTTAACTTGCGCTCAGAGGAAATGGAGAAGAGCTTCCAGTTAGCAGAAGAAGGAACAGAAATTGCAAGTCTGTTAAATCAGAAGGCCCTAACTAGCTTCTGCCGGGAGAAGAACATGGGGTTATTCTTTCTAGAACAATTAATTGATTACACAGGAGGTTTGCTTGGTACATGGAAACAGCTTAAAAAAATTAAAAAGCAAAATGCAGTAGGAAGAAAACCTGTATGGTTTGCAAGAATAGAAGAGCTAGTTCTGATGAAGGCCGATAGCAGAAAATTAACGGCACCTTACGAAATAAGTGGGTTCAATATGCTGAGTCCTATAATTCCACTGTCCAAAATAAGCGAAGACAAGAGAGTAAAAGACTGGGTCCTCGTGAAGACAAGAGAAGGGCACGAAATAGGAAGAGTAGCTCAGAAAAATTTTAAAAGGCATTTTGTAATCGAGCACTGGCAGGCCAGAAAAAGAATGCGCGATAGTAGCCTAGTTATCAATAGGTGTACGGGTTGTGAACTTAACCAGGTAGAAAAAAAGAATCACGAAGACTCTTGCTTAATAGAAAGAGGTCGAAAAAACAGGAGTATCGCATTTGACGCAAAGTTAGTTGAAATGGCGCATTCAGATGACCATAGTCAGTATATTACAACTCCACTAAGTTACTTTACGAATGTCATGATGAGTAACGGAAGGAAGATGGATACCACAAGTACAGAAGCAAACGAGCAACAGTTTGAGAGCATTGTAGTTTCCACATTGGAAAGAGAGTTGATTAAAAGCTCTCTTGAAAACTCTGAAACAATGAGAAAACTTATCGAAATCGCACAAGACCTCGTACAGCGTAAATCAATTTGCTTCTACACTGATGGCTCACTAATGAATAGTGAGGAGGATCCAGAAAAGAGAAGAATGGGTCGGTTGGGTATAAAGGTCTGACTTGTTCAAAAAATAAGCATCTGAATATTCATTCGTTCAATATTTTTTATTTGAATATTCGTTCAAAAATTTTGAAAATATTCAATGAATATTCATTGAATATTAAATATATAATCAATTTTAAAAAATTATATAATATCTCACTTAAATTAGCCAATAAAATTGCAAATAAATTATTAAAAAATAAAATAAAATTATAAAATTATATATAGATATATATATATATATTCAATGAATATTCAATGAATATATTCAGTGAAATTTTAAATATTCGAATATTTATGCAGTGAAAAATTAAATATTTGAATATTCGAATATTCAGTGAATATTCAGTGAATAGTATTCATCGAGTCAGACCTCTAGTTGGGTAGCCGTAAAAAGCGAAAGGGAAAAAGGAACCAAGCAGGTGATTGCAAGGTTTCAAGGTGCAATCAGAGACTGGCCCTCTTCTACTAGAGCAGAACTTGCAGCTATATGGTCAGCCTTACTTGTTGCACTATCAGAAGTAGTAGTCACTATATGCACAGACAGTGCAGCAGCAATTCAGGCGATTCAAGCAGGCATGACAAAGGGGAAAAATAGCGAGATACTCAAAAGGAAAAATCTATGTCTGCTAGAACATATCAACAGATTGGTTCAGATTAAGAAGCTAAAGCTAAGACTTCGAAAAGTTAAAGGACATAGCGGAATCCCTGAAAATGAAGAAGCCAACAATTTAGCTAAAGAAGGTGTATTAGGCAACAGAATTTTATCACCCAAATGGCCATGGAACAAGGGGGCATGCACCGAGTTGAAATGAAAAAACATCAGAGTGGACGACGGAACGAGAAGCTTTATTACACAGCTCACAGAAGTCAGTATAGATATAGAGTGGTCACGTTTGAGAAGCATCACGAAATGGGTAAATGCAGAAGAAGGGAAAGATACGGTAGTGTGGAAAGAGGTATGGAGGGATATCGGAAAATTTAAGGGACAGAAGTGTAGAAGTAGTATAGAAAATAGCGATTGGATTTTTAAAGTTAAATGTGTAAATAATTTGCTACCAACATTGCAAGTATTAAATAGAAGAAATAGTAGATTATATAGTGATAATACTTGTATTATTTGTTGGAGGGAAATAGAAACTATGAACCACCTAGCTGAATGCTCAGTGTTACAGCCGCTTTGGGATACTCTTGAAAAAGAAATAAGCGAACTCATCAAAAACTGGCAGAGCTGGATGGGAAACAACTAAACATAACAACTATAAGGAACACTGTGTTCGGAGTACAACTGAAGGAAAAAGCTACCGTAAGGAAAGAATTAATGGAGGTCTAGTAACCAAGTCAGTCATAGAGGCGATAGATGGTGCGACAGGATATACGGGCAAAACAACGAAATACATTCAGGCTATAGTTAAACGGTTCAAGAAGCAGTTTCACAAGCACATCTGGAGCTTCTGTTGCGAACTGTTAATGGACTGGGAAAAGGCCAGAGGTATATTAAAGAGGACAAAAGACATAAAAGAAGAAGAAGTAAAGGGACAGAAGAACAGGTCGCAGCAGGAAAGGAGAATAAGAGACCTCGCAAAAGAATGGAAACTGAAAGTAGTCAAGAATGGAAACTTGAGAAAAAGAAAGAGAAAGAAGAGATCGCGAGAACAAAGGACAATATAGTCAAAAATTGGATAGTATGGGGAAAGAAACCAGCATGGTCTTCTTTGCTCAAAGTTAGACAAGTAAATGATTAAGCATTCTTGACAAGGCATACAACGGCCAGTTAATGATCATCAGGGGCTAATCTTACAGATTACAAAATTCTTAGCAAGTTAAGAATCCGAAGTGAAACAGAAAGTTGTTTTGGCAGGTCGTATTGGGCATTAGCTTGGTGAGTCATTATTAGATAGAACATAAGACAGGTAGAATATACACTAGTGTAATTTACTTTGTAGTTCAAATAATTAATAAAGACAAGACTGCTTAAAAAAAAAAAAAATCTGGACCAACTTTTTCACAACAACTAAACTGTAGAAAACTATAGATAATATGCAACCTCTTACTACAAACTTCTTTTGGAGTATTCAGAAACAAGAGTTCTACTCGGGGCAACTGAAAAAGAGTTGAAAAAGAAGTCTTGGGATAGTTCTCCCTGGAGTAAAACACAAAAACTATTGAATAGTAGTTGGTTACTGAGTAATCAGAAGTCTTTGTCATCAAGTTCAAACGGGTTTGAACTTTATGAAAGCTGCATATTTTTCTGTAGACTACAAAACTTACATGGGTTTAAACTCATGAAACGAGTTGGGCCACTTGGAACCTTCCTTGTTTCTTTGGTCTTTTTCGAAATTTCGACAAAGTGGGCATTTTGGCTTACCTCCTTTAAAAGATCGACAATATTTACCTTCCCAATTTGAAAATGCGGCTACCATATTGAAATGAAGTCATAAGTGGATTTCAGCCTTTCAGAATAAACAATAAGTGACACATATTTGAGAAAACCTTGTAATGAAATTTCATTTTAGAATGTTTTATAGCTGTTGTTTCTTTTACACACCTATTTCTATAGTTTTTTTTAGGTTAGAGGCCATTTTTTCTAGTAATAGTTTTTCGCCTATATATAATAATTTGAGTTTAGTTAGAGTAGAGACTACTTTTCTTAGTATCATATAATTTTTAAAATAGTTTATCCTAGTGCCAGGTCTTAATTGACCTGAGGCCTTGTTTTTTTTTTTTCTTCTTTGCTCTTCTATATTTTGTTTTTTCATTTTCTTTTTGTTTTTTTTTTTTTACTTTCTACCTTCTTTTCTCATATTGCTCTTAGTAGCTTAGTTTTGTTCTCCCACTTTTAAGGACATTTTCTCCAGAAAATGCCCTTGTATAGTAGAGCGCGGCTGATAGACTAGTTGGTGTTTCCTGAGATACCGTGCAGCAATTCGCATTTGGTTTAGTTGTCTGAATCAGATAATGCTAGTATTGGTTATTCTTTGTCCTTTTGGTATTTGTACTAGTTTTATATTAGTCTAATAAATCAAAAGAGTCATATTTGGCAAGTCTTGCCTAAGAGGAAAAAATTTCAAATTTTAAACTGATATTAACTAAAAATTTATTAATTAGAGGCATGCTATTTATTTCATAATATTTTTTACTTAGTAGCCATTTCTACCTATGGTGGTGTAATCATTTTATCTAATTCTGATTAATTAATATAAATATAAACATGATCACTACCTTTAACCATGTATCCATAGTAAAAATTATGTAATAAATGTCATGCCCTTTATAAATTTTATTAATTTGTTATATATGTATATATTATACTAAAAATTAGTATTTTTATTTTATTTACTAGTTTTAGTTTATAAACTATGTTAATAAAAAATATTTTAAATTTTATAAAAATTTTATTATATATACAAAATATAATCAGATTTATTTTGTTAATATAAAAAAACATAGTTGTATAATAAAAAAAAAGTTTAAATTTAATAAATATAAAAACTATCTATTAGTTTATAAATATATAAATTAATAATAAAAAATATTTAATTTATATACAATAAATTTATTTTGTAGCTTGATATTATAATATATGCTTTTATAAAAAGATATATTTAAAATAACAATAATTAAACAAAATATTATTTATAAATATTTTTAAAGAAGCTGCCAAGTTGTCACCTCCAAACGGCGAATTGAGAGTTTGAATTCCATTGGCGATGCTTTGAAAAATAGACCTGCATATGGTAACCTGTTTCTCTCTATCGGTTGGGTTTATAACCTGTAGTCTTGGTTGCACCATCTAGAATGGGAGCTTTCGAGCATAAGTGTAATATTACACTGTTAAATCCAAGAAACCAGAGAAATTAAAAACCCATTTGGTAAGTCCTGAATAAGGAAGTAGATTTCGATCTTTGGCAGTGCTACCAAAAGAAGGTTGGTACTGCGGCCTTATAAGGGCAGTTTAGGAAACTATAGTGGTTCAAGATAACCTCTAACTGCAAGTGTTAGTTAATGCTGTAGCGCCCAGTTTCTGAAAACCACTGGGGTTTAGGATTGGAAAACGAACTCTGGTCAGCTGACAATTTCTATGAGGATAAAGTAGCCTCCTAAGGCTGATAGGCTATTGAAAATAACCTCTAAACAACCTTAAATTAGTTTGGTTGATGAGTAAAAGTGATAGGTGGAGCATTGATCAGTGTAGTTTAAATAGGCAGGTCCCGAGTTGGTCTGTAGGTATAGTAGCTAGTGTAGAACCCTTGGGCGGACTACTTAAATTAGGCACTAAAAGTGCACGTGTGGCTAGTTGTACACTCGTCAATATAACAAACATCATTAATATTTAATAAAAATCTACGGCCAATATAGACGGGCATTAAATTCAAAAAAAAAATTTTTAACTTACTATATTAATATGTGTTGTATTATCATTAATGAGATGATCTATATTTATATTTTTTTTAATTTTTTTGTTTTTTTTGTTTTTTTTTAGTTTTTTTTTTTGTTTTCTTTTTTATTGGTTTTGAATTTTTAAATTTTTTTTTGGTTAAAAATAACAGAATATTTTTAGAAAAAAGTTTTTTTTTGTTTTTAATTGTTTTTAAACTAACTTTTTTTTTTAATTTATAATTTGGTTTTGTTTGAAAAGAGCAATTGGATATAAAATAAAACTAGAATTGTTAAGAAAAGTTTTTTTTTAAATATATTTTTTTACTAATAGCATCTTTTTTTTCTCTAAATACATTTTATTATTAATAATTAGTTATTGTTGTTTGAGTTGTTGTAATTGGAATCATTATAATTGAAGATATCATAATTGGAATTATGATCATTGTAATTAGATTATTATCATTAAAAAATCATAATTGAAGCTATTGTTGTAAATGAAAACGTTAATACTAAAATGGATTGAATAATATTATTTTTTTGACTCATTTGGTGCCTTTTAAGAAACTAAAGTGTTTAGATTCAAGAAAAGTATAGTCACAAGGTTGAACTTAAAGAAATTAACAGATAGGTACCATGAGAGTTATTGTTTAGTATAGATTTTGCTTTAATTAGTTAGATTCTATTTATATATATATTATGATTTTGATTGTATTATTTTTTTAAATTAATAAATTTCAAATATATATAAGAACCAATCAAAATTGATCATGTAATTTATATGATAACTAATTAGTATTAGTTATCCTATAAATTATATAATCAATTTTGATTAGTTAATTACAGAGTCACTATAGAGTTATGTTTTTATAAAACAACACTCTTTAAAATAAATTATTTTTTGTAAAATATATATAAAAAAGGATTGGTTTTTAGTATTCTATACTGTATAAAAAACTAATTATATACAAAATATAGATATTTCTTTTATATTATTGTAATTAAAATAATTTTTATTAAAAAAATATATAATTAATATTAAAGTTAGAATTAAAATCTAGATTAAAAATTTACAAAAATTTTAAAAACTCAAAAATTGTTTTTATATAAAATTTTAAAGCATAATTAAGTTTGTTTTTTGCTTATTTTTGTTATACAAAAAATAATATTTATTTTTATATTTTAATTAGTTTTTCTATTTAATATAAATAATATAGTATTCAAATACTTTGTTACAAATAGTAAGCATCTTTAAATATAAGTTATTAAAAAAATGTTTAATTAAAGATTTCAGTTTTAAAAAAGAAATGGTCTAGTTGTCACTAGTAGTAATAGTATAGTAATAGTTACCAAATTGCAATTGATCAACAAAATCAAAAAAAATATTGTTGTTATAATTAGAGTTTGCACTAGATTAAATTTTGAATGAGTATATAGTATAGTAAAATTTTGCAAAAATTTTTTTTAAAAACTGCTATTTATACTATGATAAACACTATTTGCATTATTGATTTTAAGTAATATTGATTTTTTTCTATTTGAACTATGTAGATCAATTTGATTTTGTTAATTAAATATTTTAAAGAAAATTACTATGAATTACTACTGGTAATTATCATTAGTAATTTACAATGCATAAAACAAAATAAACAAAACAAACAGTTTGTATTAAATAAAAATTAAATCTCTTTAATATTAGGGTAAGGATAAAGGTTAGAATAGGGCTTGTATATAAATATAATTTAACTTCTCTATAATCACTGCCTATATAGTTATACCAGGACCACAAACCATCCATATGAGGTCATATTTGAATAATTGCTAATAGAGGCCCTTTTTTTAAAAAGGTTATATTTGAAAAGTAGGTATTGGATAAAAAAGTTATATTTGAAAATAGCTAATAGGCAAAATGAGTATATTTAAAAGAATGCTAATAGGGTAATTTTTATAAATCTTATATTTGAATGTGCTAATAAAAATTGTAAAGTAAAAAATAAATTTTTTTTTAGAGAATAAAATATATTTTTTTTTGTAAAAAATAATATTTTTTTTCTTTTTAGAAAGAAAATATATTTCTGTTTATTTTTTTATTTGTATTTTTTTTTATAGAGAATGTAACTCTGTTTTTTTTTTAGATTCTGTTTTTTTTTTTAGAGAATATAACTCCGTTTTTTTTTAGAGAATATTATATTTAAAAAAAGATAAATTTGGGTAAAGAAGCTATCTAATATTTAAAATATAGCTTATATGGAGTGCTCCGTATTAAAAGGTCCCATTTTTACATTTATCTCATTTTGAGATAATTGAGTTTAACCATTTGTTTTGATTTTCGGACTGATTCGGGATTAATTAAATTTCACGATTTTGATTGGTTAAAGAAGGCAGGTGACTATCGGATAATCTCGTGACGTGTTGGCTCTACGCAGCCTCATGTAATTTTTCTTTTTAAATTATCTTGATTTTTTATTATGCAAATCAACTTTTATTAATAATTGAAAAATATCAATTATGTCAAAATTTACATGAATTTAATAAAAACTCATTTTTCAAAAAATTGTAAAAATGGGCCCTTTTAATACGGAGCACTCCATATATACCAATATAAAAGTGCAACCCAAAAAAAAAAATTTACTATGATAATTAAATATAAGCTCACAAAGTTATTCAGGGCCCTGTTACACTTTTATATAAGCACCTAATTTATGAAATGAACTCAAAAATATTAGATGAACTTCTTTATAATCACAAATTATTTACAGTATAATTACTATCTTTTATTAATAATATACCTCTTTATAATTACTGATTTTTTAACTAATTAAAAATTAGTAAATATAATTGGCTACCATATATATCCTACCTTAAAATTGGGGGCATCTTATTTTTGGGTAAAAGAGGCTTTTTAGTAATTGCAAGTAGTCACTACATAGTAAAATCTAAAATTTACTATCTAAATTGATTATAAGCCCTTAAGTAAATATGTTCAGAAGATCAAAATACATATATATCAAATTTTTATACAAATTAGAGCAGTTTTATTCTCTAACTTTTAATTTTTATATTTATTGAATATATTTTTTTAACAAATTTTAATTTTTTTGTCAAATATAAAAATTAAAAGTCAAATACTTCAATGCTGCTAAAAATTATGATGTAAGTTTACTTAAACAATAAGAATTAATTTACATAGAAGAATTTGGTCTTTAATATATAGCAACTATTGTTGACCGTGGGGTAGCTTATTTTGGATCAAAGATGTTTTTAAGTTTTAATCAAAAAAAGGGTAGCTTATTTTAGATAGTAATCACTTTTCAAATAAATATGGTATTCAATGTTAGTATTATTAATTTAAGTGCTTATTAGCAAAAAAAAATTAAAAAAATAATAAAATAATATTTGTGTTATCTCTTCGTCTGTAGACTATATGCAGGCAAATTTGCTTGCAAAAAGTTATATAATATTTTTTAAAAATAAATTTTTTAAAAATTTACCAAAATTTTTATAAAATATATTTTTTTAGACTTGATTTTTATTTTTAAAATATAAATTCTAAAAATTAATTGTACTTTAAATAAAGTATATTTCTTTAAAATTCATTAATTTATACAAAATATAATGAAATAGACCTATTTTTTAATTAATTAATTATTTATATTCCACGGTACCTAATGTTCTCCCGTGAACATTTCTGATGATATTTTTATGATGATGTAATACCATGAAGATATCAAAAGTTTTTACACGGTATGACATCATCATTAAAAATTTTAATTAGAAACGTTACGGGCATAGGAACCGTGAAATATATCAGATATTACACGTGCGCTGTGAACATCATGTGTTACCACGGCTTCGCCGTGCTAACTCATGATATTCACAACAGCCTGTGTAATATCTATTACTTATTATATGCGATCCCCTATATTATTATTGAAATTTTTACTTTAAGTTATATTTAATATAATATATTCAAAATAACTTTAAAAAATTTTATTTAAACCTATATATATATATATGCGCATGTACATATATATGACTATCAAATGCAAGATACAAATAATAAATGTAAAATACAAATATTAGCCTCTATTATTGTTCACCAATACTATATAAAATATTGACTTATTTTTCAATATATTTCATTACTCAATTTTGTATTATCACCATTGCTATTATAATCATTGTCCTCAAGCATCTCTTCAGCTAAAAGAACTTCAAGCGTTTTTAAAATAAATAAAACCTCATAAAGGTCTACCAACTTAGCAGGTAATTCTTCATTTTCTTGCATTATCATAAACTAATTAACAAAAATTTCTTAAGCTTGAATCAAAATTTAAACTAACAACCAATAATTAGTTAATAGGTTTTACCTTTTTTATTTTTTATTTAAGAAAAACGCCAGAAATACTATCCTTTAATTTTAATATGCCAAAAATACTACCCTTCTAATTTTAAATATTAGACAATTTGGCTAAAGTTATTTTATTTATTTTGAATTATAAAGTTTCGTTCGTGATAAAAATATCTCTGACACAAAATTTAAAGTTGCATTCTTTAAACAATTGCAAATTATTTGCAGGTAAAAAAAAAACAAATCGGAGGTTTTTTTTTAAAAAAAAAAATCCCGTTGTGGAAGTCATTCTTTTTCAGAAAACTTTTGGAATAAGCCAATTTTTTAGCGTGAGAATAAGTGTGAGCAATTAATATCCAAAATAAAAGTCGCTAAACATTATTAAAAAATTTTTGGATTTTGATCAACGAATATATGGCACAGCAAAACCTGATTAGCACATTTTCTGGTTAGTGCAGATCATTTATGACATAATTTATACAATCGGCATTTTGCCAATATGTTACTCAAGTCTAGTCAAATTAAATGAGGTATCTCTTAGGGGGACCTCTCCTATCTCATTTTTTGGCAATTACATTAAAATTGAATTTTGCAGGCAAATTTGCCTGCTTAACGTATTAAGAGATAGTATATTGTAGTTTATAAATATTTTATTTATAATTTATGATAGCTTTTTTTATTATAAATTTTTATAATAACTTTAATATAACTGTGACTATATAGAAGTTTAAAATTATTCAGTAATCACATTTAAATATAATTACCAAATTAATGTATAACCAACTTGGTGATTATAGAGAGGTTAGACTGTATACAAAAATATGAATAGGTTAAAGTGGAGTGAATTTTTGATGATTGATAGATGAAATGCAAAAAATAAATATATTTTTTAATTCAAAGTGCTCACTTTGGGGATTATTGGCTTTATTCAAGATATAATAAACCTTGGCATCCTATATAGAGGACCTTCCAATATTTGTACATTGACAAGAGTCCACTAGCCACATCTGCAACTTTGGTTGCCTATTTAAGTAGCCACTCAAAGGACCTACACTAGCTGCCATACCTGCAATCTACATACTAGCATTGCCTATTTAAACTCTCTGATCCTTGCCTCCTGCCAGTTCATCTTGTATCACTGGAACACAGTTCCGGATTCTGTGCTGCACCCTTAGGATAATTGAAATGCAAAATTTTAACTTACCCAAATCAGCCTAATGAAGTCAAAAAATAAGAAATAAAGAAATACAAGAAACTGTGGCCTAAATCTACTTTTGGTGCATTAATATAAAATGTCAGAGTGGCAATTTTACCTATATCTCTCTAAACCTGACCCTAAACCTGACCCTAAACCTGACCCTAACCCTAATATTTAATAAATTCAAATTCATTTTGCTTTAAACAACCTCCAAAAATAGCAAATATAATAAAAATATTTTCTCATCTTAGGTAGCGTTCCCATAAAAAATTGTTCATTTTGCCACTCAAAATCTAGGATCAGGAGTAACATGATAGTCAAAACAATGTGGTTTGTTTTCTAAGTAAAAAAATTACACGTAAAATTAAAGCCAAGAAAACCGCATTATAATTAGGGTTAGGATTAGAAAAATATAGTAGCTATATGGGGTGTTCCAAGTTAAAAGGGCCCATTTTTACAATTTTTTGAAAAATGAGTTTTCGTTAGAATCACATAAATTTTGACATGATTGACTTTTTTAATTATAAATGAAAGTCGGTTTGCATAATAAAAAATCAAGATAATGTAAAAAGAAAAATTACATAAGGCTGCGTAGAGCCAACACGTCACGAGATTATCCGATAGTCATCTGCCATCTTTAACCAATCAAAATCGTGAGATTTGATTAATCCCAGATCAATCCGAAAATCAAAAATAATTAAACTCAAATATCTCAAAATAAAATATATGTAAAAATGGGCCCTTTTAACTTGGTGCACCCCATATTATAGTTATTAGTAAAATTTCCTGAGGAACATTTTTAATTAGGACGCAGTAGATGGTTTCCTAATAAAAATTTAGAGCTATCCCTGTTTTTTTGTAAAAAAGTGAGTCTGCTTCGATTTTTAATTTACACCTGATCTTAAAATTCGATTGGTTAAACAAAAATATAAGCAATGCTTTAATTGCATTAAAAAAATTGATAATAAATATTAGTAACTGCATATAATAATTATTACTATGTGTAGTAATTATAATTACTACATATAGTAATAATTACAATGTGTACGTAGTAATTATAATACGAAAGGGTGAAACCCGCGCTGAGATGATCACGTTATTGATGCAGATTTAAACTTAATCAGGGTTATGGTACTATTTTAGGATAGTTAGATGGAGATCTGTATCAATAACGTAATTATTTCGTCGCGGGTTTCACCCTGTCGTATTATAATTACTATGTAGTATAATTATTACATGCTGTAATAATTACTACATGTCGTAATAATTACAACATCTTACTACATGTCGTAATAATTACTACACATAGTAATTATTACATGTCGTGACATGTCGTAATTATTACGACCTGTCATAATTATACGACATGTAGTAATATTTACTACAATTAAAGGTTTTAAAAAGTCTGTGTAAAATTATATGTCGTAAATATAATTGTCATAATTAGCTATTTACGGCAACATACTTTAGTTTAGTTATTCGTAATTTCGTCAACTCGAAGTTGTCTGACGAAATAATTTCGTCATTCGTCATGTTTCGTCATTCGTCACCTAGCTTTAGTATGATGTTTAATTCTGTTCACTTTAATGATTGTGTTTCAAGACGATTTATAATCTTTTATCATCTTTTATCATAATTTAAATTGCCACCAGTAATCCCTTAACCCCGTGTCGGAGGCACGGGTTAATATGCAGGGACTTTTAAGAAATTTCTTACCAAATCAATTATGTAATCTGTAGGCCAGCTATGCATGCGGATTTTTGAGGAGTTTACTTATTTTCGCGGGTACAAACCAAAAAGGAAATCAATTTTGTAAATAAACTGATAAGAATTTAGGGTCAAAGCCTTAACGTTAGAGGTTATATAAGATTAGATTGACGCTTACTATATGTAAATTTCAATCCCACTTAATGCATAAAGATCGATTTAAACATTGGTTTTTGAGTATTTTCACTTTCTTTTTATTCTTTTACACGTGTTCGGCCTCTTTGTCGGAGTAGTCAAACTTTTGCACTCTCCGATTGGCTATTTCCTTCAAGTAGTTTGTATTACCCGAGCAAATAAGTGAATCAGAAATAACCGTCCAATCAGACAGTTGGATAAATCAAATCCGTTTTATATTTCTGCGTACAAATCTTATGTGAGATTAGTAATGCACACGTAATTAAATTCTATAGTTTAATATCCCTATGAAAACTCGATACACGGGAATGCATGTAAAAATACGAAATTGTATGCGGGTAAGCACGGGTTTCATAATCACTGCACGGAAACTGCACGGAAACTAACTGATCATCCAAAAAATTTAATACACGTTATCACACGAAATATTGAAATCCGTGCACTATCGTGCATAGTATTATAACCATTTATTGACGTGTATTAATCTTAATGATCACATAATTTCCGTGCACTAACGTGACAATCGTTAAGATTCTTAACGATCATAAATTTCGTGCACTAACATGCACAATCGTTAAGATTCTTAACGATCATAATTTTCGTGCACTGACATGCATAATCGTTAAGATTCTTAATGATCATAATCATAATTTTCGTGCTTTGACTTGCACAATCGTTAAGATTCTTAACGAAAGTTTCAGTTCACTGACGTAACGATCATCACAATCGTTAAGATTCTTAACGATCATTTCTGTACAAAATGTATGATCATCACAATCGTTAAGACTCCTTAACGATCATAATTTCAGTGCATTATTATCGTGATCGTCACAATCGTTAAGATTCTTAACGATCATAATTTTTGTGCATGATATCACAATTGTCACAATTGTTAAGATCATTAACGATCATAATTTCATGTACTAACATGATGATCATTAAGATCCTTAA
>QKWP01000015.1:97250-131718 GCA_003550325.1 Gigaspora rosea | reverse complement strand
TAATAAAATTTAGTTAATAAAATAATGCATATACGATATATGTTATTATATATATGTATGGACATATGCTATTATATGTTACCTGCACGTAAATATGCACGAGACAATGCACGAGAAAACACATAAAATTGCACGTAAGTACGTGCAGCGTTGCACGGAATCCGCGCCCTTTTACGTGCCATGAACTTGCTTTCCCGTGCATTGTCCCGTGTATATTTACGTGCAGGTTTGTGTGGTCACGTATTCAAACTTTTCCGTGTATTTCAGTATTATTCCGTGCTGTAATTTCTCATAGGGATATATAAGTGGAAATATACGTACGAACGAACGTATTCCAAAAACAATTTTTTAACAATTAAACTGAATTTAAATGTAATTATTGACATATATAGCTTGTTTATCTTTTGCAAGTTTAGAATAAATATACTATTGATCTAAACAGATTATCACTCTTTTTTTGTAGCATTATCATTCATTCATTTTATAACTACGTATATGGCAAACAACAGCGTTAGCAATAATGAGAATTCAAACCTTATTGAAAGATTTTATAATTATGATTGGTCATCGACTTCATTTGTTCCTATTGACTCATGGGAGCCTCATATTAAATCAATTGTGGTAATTTACTGTACTTTTAAAATCATGAGATGCATATATTGAATTTATAAATTTATAATAATTATATATAAATGTCAGAATTTATGCTTTAAATCTGGCTTTCCCACATTTATATCTATAGGACAAGATATGCTTACGATATACAATGAAGGTAATTAATCTTTTTTATTTTGCTTACTTGTGCTATTAAATAACTTTATGCAATAAAAAACCGTATCATCCGTACAGCGGCAATACCAGCAATGAAATCAAAGCATCCTCAAGGTTAGTTAAATAATTCTCTTCCGTACAATTATTATCAATCTCGGCTAAATTTTGTCATATTATTAAATTAAATAGCATTTCTAAAACCAGCAATTGAAATATGGTACAGTATGAGACACCTGAATTTATCGCAATGCTAGCAAGGTATTTTAATAATTATTTACTGAATTAAATTAATAAATATTTGAACTTTGCTTAAATAAATTTCTTGTGTTGATCTGTGCAGAATAAGAGAATCAGGAAAAGAAACGTCTTTTCATGATGTATACCTAGAATTATTACGTGATGGCTATAATGAAGAAGTTTACATTGACTGCGCACATAATCCAATTCATAAATTAGATGATACAGTCTGGGTTTATTTAGTATAGCGCCTGAATCTACTCAAAAAGTTTTGAATGAAAGAAGATTAAAAACTCTCAACAAACTTTCATGTCAGACTGCCGGTTAGTAATCATAAATGTCATGTGAGGTTGCGACATATTTATTAACACGCCCATATTTTTTAAGATGCCGAATCTTTAGAAAGTGCTTGCCAAATTACAATGAAAGCATTACAAAATAATCAAGATATTCCATATGCATTAATTTATCTTATTGAAAATAATAAAGATCCAAAAACTGGTTTTAATTCTCCGATTGCTCGTTTAGTAGCTACAACCTTTGACGAGGTTTGTAAAGACGAGTTGATTCATAAAAAATTAAAAAGACACATTCCGGATTATTTCCCAGAGACACATGAAATGATTGAATTATCCAAGATCTCTGATCAGAATTATATAGATGTAAAATGTGCAACATCTACTTATTCGTTCTTAAGATGTGATTGTTGGCCTATTAATCTTGTAATGAAAGAAGAAAAACTCATTCATGTTCTTTTAAAAGACAATTCTCAGGCAATCCTTTTACCAATAAAGCTTACATTCTGTAATGAACGAAATTTATCAGCTGTTTTAATTTGTGGCATTAATCCACTTCGTAAACTTGATGATAAGTATATGGAATTTTATAAAGTACGCAATTTTAAAATATTTAAATATTTTATTTTTCATTAATTAATAATGAATAAATTATGATTATTAGTCAGTTTTAAATTATGTGAGTAGAATATTGATTCGTGGAATGTCAATAGAAGAAGAAAAGAGACGTGCAAAAATATTAGCTGATTTGAATCATCAGAAAGACATGTTTTTCCAAAGCATAAGTCACGAACTAAAAAGTAATTAATATTGAATTCATAAATTTCTTTTCTTGAAATATTTTAAAAATAGATTTATTGATATATATATATATTGCTATTATATTAGCACCATTAACCCTAATATTTTCACCACTTGATGAATTAATGAATATAAATTCACAAGACATGCAAATGAAGTCATATCTTCAAATAATTCAACGTAATACCCGTCGGTTATTTAAGCTTATCAATACTTTACTTCAGGTAAATTTATATTGATATAATTAATAATAGTATTACAATGCTAAAATTTAAAAATTTATCTGGTTTTAAGAATTTTATATAAAGATTACTAATTTCTTATATAGTTTTCAAACATAGAATCTGGCCAATTAGAAGCGCATTTTTATGAAACAGATGTAACCAAACTTACCCGAGAGCTTGCTATGAATTTTGAAAACATAACAAGTAAATTAGGTCTAAAATACATTATTAATATTCCAAATTCTGATGAATTTTATCAGACTGAGAATGTCAAAGTTTATCTAGATCATGATATGTATGAGACAATTGTATTTAATCTTTGTAAGCATTTTTTAAAAAGATGTGTGAAATTTACTATGCCAAGATATTAATTCAATATTTCATTTGTTAAGGTTCAAATGCCATAAAACATACTTGGAATGGGAGTATCTGCATTCGCTTATATTTGGATAATAAAAATGAGCAAAAAATGATGGTTCTTGAAGTATCAGATACAGGTAAGTCTTGCTTAATAAAAAAATTATTGCAATCTTTAAATGCTTACATGTGCAGTATATTTACATAAATTATTTTAGGTGTTGGTATTCCAAAAACTATACTTCCAAATATATTTCAACGTTTTTATCGTGTAGAATCTCAAAGTTCTCGCAGTCACGAAGGTGCTGGAATAGGTCTTGCTATTATTAAAGAATTTGTTAAATGCCATGGGGGAGATATAACAGTTACTTCAGAGGTCAATAAAGGGACAGCATTTAAATGTTGGTTTCCAATAGGATGCAAGCATCTTCAAATAAATCAAATATACTATAATAACAAAGAAAATTATCGAATGAGTAATGATCAAAAATATTCAAAAAGACAGCTTTATTTAGAAGAAAACTTACAATGGATACAAAATTATTCATCTTCAATACAAGACAATATGTCAAATAAAAACTTAACAAGTGATTATAATATGGATATTAACAAATTTGATGACATCATATCTCCTTTCTCTACAGATTCTAAAGAAAGTTCTTTGACTATAATTAGTAAAAAATATCAAATTTTGGTTGTTGATGATAATACTGATATGCGGTAATAATTGATAATATTTCTTTATTTATTATTGTACAATTTTCTATAGGATTTTTATAAATTAATATTTCTATTATTTTTATAGAAATTATCTATCAGATTTGCTAAGAGAATTTAATATAATTTGTGCTTGTGATGGCCAAGATGCAATTCAAACTCTGCATAAACTTGACAAACTACCAGATCTAATTCTTAGTGGTAAATAAATATATAATTATACAATCTCTATTTATTGTTTGTGCACTATTAACTATTTAACTTTATAAATTTAACAGATATTATGATGCCAAATATAGATGGGTATAAGCTATTGGATATGATACGATCTAATATAAAAACCCAATTAATTCCTATATATTTTTAACTGCAAAGGCTGGAGAAGAATCTAGTATTAAAGGCAATTTATCTGCATTTTCTTGATAAAAATTAAATTCTTTTTAAAATAATAATTTTAATTTTTGATTTATTTATTATAGGATTTGAAAAAGGAGCAAATAATTATTTAAAAAAACCATTTTCTTCACAAGAATTAATATTACGTATTTATGATACTATTAAACTCTCAAATCTTCGTCACAAAATATTATATCAACAATATAAACAAGAATCAATTAAGCAATTTCTACTTACTATCTCAGAAATGATTAATTCTGGAGATAATTTGATAGAAGCACTTTCAAATATTACAAAAAAAATCTCTAAAATATTACCATGTGATAGAATATTTATTATTTCAAATGGGCTATCTACTTCAAATACTTCAAATAGTACATTAGTTGCTTTATATGAAAATCTAGAAAATAAAACACTGATAGCTGAATCATTCCAGAATGAAGAAATTACCAATTTATATTCACAAAGTATACAATCTCAAACTTTTTTAAATAATTCTGGAATAGAAATTTTACTTAACACATATTGTACCAATACTTGCAAAAATGTTTCTATGCTATCCATGGAAATAAAAATGAACAATAGTTATTGGGGATGGATTAAATTACAACGGTCTCCAAATTCTATTTGGCTTAACTCAGAAATAGAGTTATTACAACAAATATCAAATCAAATAAGTTTGGCAATTTTTTATAAAACATTAATGGAAAAAAATTTAAAAAAAGAGATCCAAGTAAAAGCTGAAACTATTGCAAATAAAACCAAAACTCAAATATTGGCAAACACTTCACATGGTATAGTATAAACTTAAACATTTATTGTTTTTGCAATTATATGATACAAAATTTAATATTATTTGTTACAATCTTATCAAAGAATTGCGAACACCACTAGGAGCAATAATAGGGCTTATTTCTCTTTTTGATCAATCAACTCTAACTAATGATCAAAAAGACATAATTAATATAATACAATATACTTCTGATTCTGTATTATCTATAGTTAACAAAATTCTTAATGCAGCAAAATTAGAGATGCATCAAATTACTTCAATAAAAACAACATTTGATTTATTGGATTTATTTGAGAAAACAATTGAACAGTTTATAAAAGATTTAGAGAATAAACAAATTGAATTGATTTTAAACTGTGATATAGAAAATCTACCAAGATATAATAGGGGTGACTCTGAAAGGTAATTAATTACTACTAAGGTTCTACAATTTAATTTGATTTGATTGGATCAAATATTTAATCTCAAATCAAATTTAAATACAAAATTTTCAAATCATCAAATTCAAATTAATAAATATGTAACTTGATTTAATTAAATATTTGAAATATTTGGTTTAATTTAAAAAAATTCAAATCAAATTCAAATCAAAGCTAATTTGATTTGGTCAAATTTAAGTATACCTAATATTTGATTGATTTGAGTGTGAGGAACTCTAATACTACTGTTTATATTAAAAAATTGCAAGTTTTTAATTTTATTATCTTTTATTATATATAGGCTAAAACAAGTTTTATTTTACTTATTATTAAATTCGTAAATATATTTTTATAATTATGCTTAGATTTTAATAATTATATTATACTTCACTATTTTGCTTAAATTATATTGCTTATTTTTTATTTATTTAGAATTAAAGTTACTGAAGCAGGTGAAATTATAGTATATGTTTCAATAAAATCACAAAAAGATATTGATAATAATAAAAGTAATACTTATAATCATATAGTAAAAAAAGACTATCTTTTAATTGAACTACATGATACTAGCAATGGGTAAGCTAATTATTATTTATTTTATATAACATATATTAATAATATATTAATTCAAAATTAATTAATTATAAGACATCAAGACAGTATAGGACTTGGTCTTTCAATTTGTAAAAACTTAGTAAAAATTAATGGTGGAGAATTTAAAGTTGAAAGCCAATTAGGAAAAGGAAATAAATTTTGGTTAACATGGAATATTGATTTATTACCAATAAATACTAGATTTAATAGTCAAATAAGCTATATACTGCCATATTTCATTATGTTAAAACAAATATTAGTAATTCATCCAATAGAAAGTGCAAGAAATGCAATTTTGAAATATCTTAAAATGGTTAAAAATGTTGATGCATTTGATTCTCTTAATAAAGGAATCCAAGAAATAAAAAATTATTTAAATTTGTACAATCAATCAATTTATGACATAGTATTTATTAGACTTTATGAAAAGAACAAAGATGAGGTTATGAAAGGTTTATTGGAATTAAGAGAAATGGATAAATATAGTAATAATTTGTTAATAATTTTTATAGTATCTTCAGGTGATAAAGAAATAATTTTAGCTAAAACTTTAATTTCAAAAATCAAAGGACGAACTGCTACAATTCATTCTCCAGTTACTTGGCAAAAAATGACTAAACTATTGTCTAATTTGTATGATAATTTTGGTAAAAATAAGAATATTAATATTTAAAAAGAGTAGCAAAATTATAGAGATTCTCAAGTTAGTAGTATTAATTAAAATTTATATAATATAAACTAGATGATTAAGAAGTTCAAATGTTATATTTCACATATAATTTAACTTTTTATTAATTTTATATTATAATTTAGTAAAAAAAAGTAGGCTTTGTTTTAATAATTATAAAAAATTATTTGATATTTATTTTTATATTTTATATACTTATTGTACTAGTATATACTAATTGGTTATTTTATAATAAATATATATATATTGGTTATTTTAATTAAAAAAATAACAAGTTAAACTGCTTTGTATAGTATTATATTCTTAAATGCTAAAGAACAAATATAAATATTTATTTTTATCAAAAATTTGCAAAAATAAATAATTCTAATAGAATATTTCTGGTTAAAAATTTTAAAAATTTTAGAGTTAAAAAATAAATATAAGGCATTTATTTATTATCAAAAGTTTGTATTGTTTGGTAGTGCTATTAGAATATATAATGACTAAAAAATAAATTACTAATCAATAAGTTGCTAATATAAGCAAAATAAAAAATTTAATATAGATAAGTTTTAAATATTCAAAATTTATAAAAATATCTATAATTAAATATAGCTAATAAGCTATTATATCTCTATATCTGTATTATATATAGGTTTAAAGTTATAACTTTATATAATTTGATAATCTTTTGAGTACTAACAAATTTAGATTATTATCTAAATAACCTAACAAAAAATTAAATATAATTTAAATACTTTTAAAAATAAAATCAAAACTCTAGTTATATATAATGATTTATAAAATATTTAATAAATTATTTTGTTTATTTTATAATTATTATTAATTTTTTCTTTATACAGTCATCCTTTCCTATAATTATACAGTTGGACACATTCCAATATGTGATTATAGAGAGGTGTAACTTTATAAAAGTACCTCTATATAAGCAAAATTTATAATTAATATAAAAAAAGTAAAAAATATTAAAACATTGTATGTACTGTATGATTGTAAATAGTTGTTGTATAAAAAGTCAAAAAATACTAAGTAAACAGAATTTTATGCAATAAGTTGTTTAAAAGAACAAAATACACTTACAATAAGATTTTTTTTACTAACTGTTTAACTTTTATTAGCTCTATTTTCATTTTATGTACCTATAAATATAGCTAAAAAAATTTGTATTCTTTTGGTACAGTATGAAACAGCATAATGTATCCACTTTTTTAAATACAAATAAAAAAATTAACTAATCAAAATTCTTAAATTCACCAAATTTTTAAAAACATATATTTTAAGTTGTAATAACTTTTTAAAATTAAATATTTGAAAAATTAAACATTTTAAAAATTCCTCTTTTAGATTTGTTTAAATAAAACAATAAATTTGAAAGAGAGTTTTTTATTTTAATTTTGAAATATTAATAAAATACTAATTGATTAATGTTAAAATTTTTAGAAATTCCTCTTTTAGATTTGTTTAAATAAAACAATAAATTTGAAAGAGAGTTTTTTATTTTAATTTTGAAATATAAATAAAATACTAATTGATTAATGTTAAAATTTTTAGAATAATATATTTTGTTCTCATTGACAACTTTTCTTATTGCATAAAATTGAAATGTTTTTATTATTATTTTAACTTTCATATATGGGGGCTTTGCTAGGAAAATCACCCTTCGATATTTTCTGATCAAGTAATTTCAGACAAATTTTTAACAACATACCAGATCTTATATAAATGTAATCATCGTTTGCCTTTATTGATTCAATGGTTCATCAAATAAACTTTTGACACATGAATATATGTTGGTGTTTGATGAATTTGGTTCTATAAGATCTAATATAAAGAAAGATGTGCAAATTGCAAGCGATATAACACATCGCCAGCTTGGTGCCAGATGTGTGATCCTCAGGAAGCAACACAAGGATGGACAAGTGTAAATAAGGATGTCGATGATTGCATTAAAGAATTTCAACTTAAAGCCACAGAATATGACGAAGTGATCGAGTGGATTCCTTTCAAAAGATTAGATAATGTCCAAAAACTTGGTGATATATTATTAGCTACCTGGTTAAATGGAATACGACATGTATCCTGTAATGTCGCTGCTAATGAATGTACGCGGTCACGTATATCTACATATAAAGTTGAGCTTAAAACATTAACTAGTTCACCAAATTTATAGATATGCTAAATGAAGCAATATTAAACATTAAAATACTGTACTTACTATTGTATATTATTTATTATAATTCACATTTATATATTTAATAGTTTACAGATTATGTAATGTTAAAGAATAGCGAACTTAACGTATATGGACTAACTCAAAATATTACAACTAATGAGTATTTGATAGTATTTGATGAATTTGGTTCTAAAAGAAGCGTTAGGAATGGTAAATGTACAAATTGCAACCGATATAACAAATCAGAAGCTTGGTGTCAAACATGTGATCCTCAAAAAACTATGCAAGGATGGACGAGTGGAAATAAGGATGTCGATGATTGTATTAAAGAATTTCAACTTAAAACCACGAACTATAAAGATGTAATCGAGTGGATTCCTTTTAATAAATTAGAGAATATTCTAAAGCTTGGAGATGGATTTTTAGCAACCTGGTTAGATAGTGAACGATATGTAGGAAAATATAAACTGTCACGTACATCAACATGTAAAGTGGTGCTTAAAATATTACATGATTCACAAAATTTATTAAACCTTTTAGATAGTGTAAGTTATAATTTGGTTTTATTTTACATATTTACTTTATTAATTTTATACAATACTTATAATTTGTATTTATAGTTTAAAGATTACATGCAATCAAAAGATAGTATTAAAGTATGACACAGTAAAAAATGTGTATATGTTGGTATTTGATGAATTTTCTTCTAAAAGATACATTAGTAATGGAAGATGTGCAAATTGCAAACGATATAACACATCGCCAGCTTGGTGTCAGACATTGATCCCTCAGAAAATAACACAAGGATGGACAAGTGGAAATAAGGATGTCGATGATCACATTAAGGAATTTCAACTTAAAGCTACAAACTACAAAGATGTAATCGAATGGATTCCTTTCAATAGATAATGTTCAAAAAATTGGTGATATATTATTTGCAACCTGGTTAGATGGAATACGATACGTAAGTTATAATAAAGAAGCTAAATTTGGTTATAGATAAACACAGTCACGTATACCATCATATGAAGTGAGGCTTCAAACATTGGCCAGTTCACATAATTTATTAAATATTTTAAATGAAGTAAGATATTTATTATGCATAGATTATTTAATTAGTAAAGTTATATACTTAACTTCTATTATATTATATGAGTTTAAAAATCATTTGCAATTAGAAAGTGAAAGTATCTTGGGATTAACTCAAAACGCTACAGCCAATGAATATATGTTAGTATTTAACCAATTTGTTCCAAAAAAATCATGAGAATGGAAAATGTGCAAATTGCAACCGATATAACACATCGCCAGCTTGGTGTCAGACATGTGACCCTCAGAAAACAGCACTAGGATAGTACTAGGATGGACGAGTGGAAATAAGAATATCGCGATTGTATTAAAGAACTGCAAAATAACACTACAAACTATGAAGATGTAATCGAATGGATTCCTTTTAATAGATTAAATCATATTCAAAAGGTTGTTGAAGAGTTTTTAGCAGTCTGTTAAATGGTGTACGGTTAATACAATATATTAAAGAGCCCACGCATTCACGCATTCCTTCGAGTGTGGTAAGACTTAAAATATTGCATGAATCTAAAAGTTTATTAGAGATACTATGCAAAGTAAGTAAATTTGTTCCATTGTACATTAGACCAAATTTTTTTATCTAAGAATTTGTTCTATTTATTTATAAGTTAAAGAGCTCATACAATCAAACGGTGATAATCCTAAAGTATATGGACTAACTCAAGACACGTCAACAGACGAGTACATCCCTATAAGAAAAGTGGTACGGGTTGTGGTACGGGTTGGTGTCGGGAATGCTCGAAATGGCACGGATCTTGTGGCACGTACAGGAATGTTTTACGGAATGGCACGGTAAAAATGTGCACGGACATTGCGGCAAAGGGTGGCACGTAATATCACGTCATATGAAATGGCACGTTCAGATGACACGTATCTGTACGTTACACCTTGTTGGCTCGTTTCGTGGAGAACGAAAGATCAGTAAAGGATTTTTTTTAAAAAAAAGAGCGATATCTCTTAACAAAAAAAATTCCTTACAGAATTTTGCTTCATATGCAGTTAGTTTATTCATCTTATATTGATTACTTATATAAATTTATGTTTTAATAGTTAATCCACATCGTTATCGCAGTGGCACGTGAATTTACGTTCATTACCCGTGCCAAATCCCGTGCCGATTCGACTAGTAAACTGCTGCAAAACCCGAGCCATTTACGGTCCAATTGGCACGGGCACACGGTCCCGCACGGTCCACCGAATCCGAACCAACTCGGGCCATACCCGTACAAATCCGGACCGTGACCCGTGCCAAAATGACCCGTGTCTATCCGATTCCATCCCGTGCCTATACGTTACATTTTTCTTATAGGGCATATTAATTTTTGATTTTAAAAGGTATACTAATTGTGGAAAATGTGCAAATTGTAATCGATATAACACGCATTACGCTTGGTGTCAGAAATGTGACCTTCAGAAATTAACACAAGGATGGACAAGTGGTAATAAAGATGTCGATGCATGCTATGAAGACGTAATCGAGTGGATTCCTTTTAATAGATTAAATCATGTTCAAAAAATTGGTGAAGGAGGATTTGGCTCAGTGTTTTCAGCAACTTGGTTAGATGGTAAAAGGATACTCTTGTATGATAACTACACATTTTCATTTATACACCATCAAGTATAGTTGCACTTAAAAAATAACCCGTTTACGAATTTTTTTAAGAGAAGTAAGTTAAAATGGTTTATTTATAACTTAATATAGATAAATTATTAACATTATAACTTTTATTGAATTAACAGTTTAAAAGTTATATGGAACTTAGATTAGTTGGTAGTAATTTTGAAGCGTATGGACTAACACAAAATACAACTAATAATGTGGTATTTCAATATGCAAATAAAGGAAGTCTTTATACATAACTCTTAACAAATTTTGGAGAACTTAATTGGAAAAATAAATTAAATCAACTTGTCGATATATCAAAAAATTAAAAAAAGTTCATGAAGCAGGATATGTTCATGGAGATTTCATAATGGTAATATATTGCAAAATCATATCTTATATAGCAGATCTAGGGTTATCTAGAAAGAAGGATGAGTCAGATTTAGAAAATAGAATTTACCTTATGTTGCCCCAGAAGTGTTGTATAATCGACCATATACAATAGCAGCAGATATTTATAGTTTTGGTGTTATTATGGCAGAAATATCTACGGGAAAACCACCTCATTACGATATTGAGTATCATGAATCATTAGCTATTCAAATATGTAATGGATTACGACCTGGATTTGCTAAAGGCACCCCTGAATGCTATACCAAATTAGTCAATCAATGTATGGATGCTAATCCTTCTAGTAGACCAACTGCATCTTATATTTGCGATAAATTATCAAGATGGCATAAAATAGTAAATAATGGTGCTGCAAAAGACAGAGATGAATTAACAATATTAAGAGCATTTCAATCTGCAGATGAAATTATTCCAACATTATCAACCGTATCGCCAGTTTGTCCTCGAGATAAACTTACAAGTAAACTACTTACCTTTAAAAACCTTTCTGAGCTTGTTAATTCTTCATTATTTAGCAAGTAAATCTATTGAGCTTGCAGATATTCCGACTGGTAAGAAATGCGATGTAAACTTATTTTAAATAAAGAAATCTTTTTCTAACTTTATCTTAATGATTAGATTATTGAATAATTGCTTTAAAGTTGCAAATTATCAAGTGCAATTGAAGATATTTTTATTTAAAATTAAAAATAACTTAATGATTAGATTATTGAATAATTGCTTTAAAGTTGCAAATTATCAAGTGCAATTGAAGATATTTTTATTTAAAATTAAAAATAACTAAGTTCGGTAAACAAAAAAAACTTGAACCTCTGTGATAAGTTTTTCCTTGGCGACACCTAAATGATAACCATAAATTTTCAATATTTGATCCAATTTTTTGTAAAAAAATTGCGTAACTCGTTTCAAATTTATCTGAGATTATGTCAAAAAGTTGAATTTTTTTTTTTTACTGAGAATTAATGACTTTATGCAACGCATCATTTTTTTTTTTAATCGATATTGAAATACATACATGTTAAATTTTACTTCTCTAATTTTAAATAGCGTCAGATATCGGCCCGAGAAGAATGCAATATTTATACTTTGTAAATTGAAGGCCAATATAAAAGGGCATACGTTAAATTTAGTTCTCTAATTTTAAACAGCGTTGGATATTGGCCCGAGAAGAATGCAATATTTATAACTTGTAGACCAATATAAAAGGACTTATGTTTGATTTCAAAGTAAAAATAATTGTGATTACTGTGTATTTTTCAATAATGCTATATGGTCATTAAAATCGATTTCTAAGTTACTGCTATCTAAAAATAAGGTTTCCTTACATTAGTTTAGTCTAAATTCTCGAGAGTGTTGTTGATCGTATACATAACGAAACTTTTTAGTAAATTTATTGCAGTATTGTGCAGCTGAAAGGTGTTTGTGTTACATGCAATTCTATATATACAAATTGTAGTTAACGTTAAATTTTAAACTTAGAATTACGATTATGGCGGATGAATTTTATCACAAAAGAAGAAAACGATATGGAAAATGCGCAAATTGCGACCGATTCAACACATCAGAAGCTTGGTGTCAAGCTTGTGATCCTCAGAAAATAACACAAGGATGGACTAGTGGAAATAAAGATATCGATGACTGCATTAAAGAATTTCAACTTAACGCTAAAAAATATAAAGATGTGATCGAGTGGATTCCTTTTAATAGATTAGATAATGTACAAATAATTGGTAATGAATTTTCAGCAATCTGGCTAGATGGAAAACGATGTGTGGTCGGTGATATACAGACAAATGAATACACACAGTCACGCATGCCATCATATAAAGTGGAGCTTAAAACATTAACTAAATCACAAAATTTACTAGAGATGTTAAGAGAAGTAAGATATAAATCATTATTATAGTGTATAATTATTTTAATTAATATTTACATAACTATAAATATTTAATAAGTTTATAGACGAATTGCAGCTAAATAATAGAAGCTTTAAAGTATATGGACTAACGCAAAGCACCGCTACAAATAAATATATGACAGTATTCGATGAATTTGGTTCCGTAAGAAAAAGTAAAAATGGAAAATGTGCAAATTGCAACCGATATAATACTTCTGAAGCTTGGTGTCTAACATGTGACCCTCAGAAGACAATACAAGGATGGACGAGTGGAAATAAGAATGTCGATGAGTGCGTTAAGGAATTTCAACTTAAAGCTACAAAATACAAAATGTAATTGAGTGGATTCCTTTTAATAGGCTAGATAACATTCAAAAGGTTGGGGATGGATTTTCAGCAAACTGGCTAAATGGTATACGAATAATTTCACGTGTACATGATGGCAAGGGAAATTTGCAGGAATGCACACGATCACGTATACCATCATGTAGAGTGGAACTTAAAATATTACATGTTTCTCAAAACTCATTGAACTTTTTAAAAGAAGTAAGTTTTTTATTTATTGAATACGTTTTTAATTTCGATTAAGAATTTATTTACGTTTCATTTATTATCTAAGTTTAAAGATCTCGTGCGATTTGAGAGTAGTAAACTTAAAGTATATGGACTAACTCAACATACTACAAAAAATGAGTACATGCTAGTATTTGATGAATTCGGTTTTGAAAGATGTTGGAAGAATGGAAAATGCGTAAACTGCAACCGGTATAACACATCAAAAGCTTGGTGTCGGACGTGTGATCCTCAGAAAACGACACAAAAATGGATAAGCGGAGTTAAGGATATCGATGATTATATTAGAGAATTTCAACTTAAAGCTACGAAATATGAGAATGTAATCGAATGGATTCCTTTTGATAGATTAGATAATGTTCAAAAGATTGGTGATAAGTTTTCAGCAACATGGTTAGATGGAAAGCGATGTGTGGATGGAGATGGGCTGCAAAAGGAACATACCCAATCACGTACATCATCATATAAAGTGGAGCTTAAAACATTGGCTAGTTCACAGAATTTATTAAATATTTTAAAAGAAGTAAGAATTATATGATTTTATTGTACGTAGATTTTTTATTAGTAAATTTATATACTTAACTTTTATTCACATATTTAAATATTTTATAGTTTAAAAATCATTTGCAATTAGAAAGTGAAAGCGTCCTTGGATTGACTCAAAACACAACTACAAATGAATATATGTTGGTATTTGATGAGTTTGGTTCCAAAAGAAATCAAGAATATGGAAACTGTTCAAATTGTAATCGATACAACACGTCTTACGCTTGGTGCCAAGCATGTGATCCTCGGAAAATTACGCAAGGATGGACGAGTGGAAATAAAGACGTCGATAATTGCATTAAAGAATTTCAACTTAAAGCCACAAATTATGGGGATGTAATCGAGTGGATTCCTTTTAATAGATTAAATAATGTTCAAAAATTTAGTGATGGATTTTCAGCAACCTGGCTAGATGGAAAACGATGTATTGATGGACAGAAAAATGAATACACACAGTCTCGTACACCATCACAAAAAGTGGAGCTTAAAATATTGGCAAATTCACAAAATCTATTAAATATTTTAAAAGAAGTAAGTATTATATTTTGATTATTTAATTAGTAAAGCTATATCTGATATATCGGTACTTAATTTCTGTTATATGTACATTTATGTATTTGGTAAGTTTAAAAATTACTTGCAATTAGTTAGTGGAAGCAGAGTTTATGGATTAACTCAAAACACAACTACACATGAATATATGTTGGTGTTTGATGAATTTGGTTCTAAACGAGATCAAGGATATGGAAAATGTGCAAATTGCAATAGATATAACACATCGCGAGCTTGGTGTCAAACATGCGACCCTCAGAAGACAATACAGGGATTAAAAAGTGGAAATAAAGATATTGATAATTGCATTAAAAAATTACAACTTAAAGCTACAGAATATGAAGATGTGATCGAGTGGATTCCATTTAATAGATTTGATAGAATTCAGATGGTTGGCGATAGATGTTTAGCGACATGGTTAGATGGAATACGATATGCACCTTATAACTACGAAGCTAATGAATATACACGGTCACGTATATCTACATATAAAGTTGAGCTTAAAACATTAACCAGATCACCAAATTTATTAGATATGTTAAATGAGGTAAGATGAAACATTTAAAATATTGTATTAACTATTGTATATTGACTTATTTTAATTCACATTTATATATTTAATAGTTTACCGATTTTGTAATGTTAAAGAATAGCGAACTTAAGGTATATGGACTAACTCAAAATATTACAACAAATGAATACATACTAGTATTTGATGAATTTGGTTCTAAAAGAAGCGTTAGTAATGGTAAATGTACAAATTGCAACCGATATAACACATCAGAAGCTTGGTGTCAAACATGTGATCCTCAGAAAACTACGCAAGGATGGACGAGTGGAAATAAAGATGTCGATGATTGTATTAAAGAACTTCAATTTAAAACCACGAACTATGAAGATGTAATCGAGTGGATTCCTTTTAATAAATTAGAGAATATTCAAAAGCTTGGTGACGGATATTTAGCAACCTGGTTAGATGGTGAACGATATGTAGGAAAATATATACTGTCACGTACATCAACATGTAAAGTGATGCTTAAAATATTACATGAATCGCAAAATCTATTAAACTTTTTAGATAGTGTAAGTTAAAATTTGGTTTTATTTAAACATATTTGCTTTATTAACATTATACAATATACTTATAAATTGTATTTGTAGTTTAAAGATTTCATGCAATCGAAGGATAGTATTAAAGTATATGGGCTAAATCATGACACAGTAAAAAATGTGTATATGCTGGTATATGATGAATTTAATTTTAAAAGGCGCATAAAATATGGAAAGTGTGCAAATTGCAAGCGATATAACACATCGCAAGCTTGGTGTCAATATGCGATTCTCTGAAAATAACACAGGGGTGGACAAGTGGAAATAAGGAAGTCGATGATTGCATTAAGGAATTACAACTTAAAGCTACAAACTGCAAAGACGCAATCGAATGGATTCCTTTCAACCGATTAGATAATGTTCAAAAAATTGGTGATATATTGTTAGCAACCTGGTTAGATGGAATACGATACGTAAGTTATAATAAATATAATAAAGAAGCTGAATATGGCTATAGATATACACAGTCACGTATACCATCATATGAAGTGAGGCTTCAAACATTGGCCAGTTCACAAAATTTATTAAATATTTTAAATGAAGTAAGATATTTTATTATGTAAAATTATTTAAATATTAAAGTTATATAACTGACTTCTATTATATATATATTATATATTATATGAGTTTAAAAATCATTTGCAATTAGAAAGTGAAAGTATCTTGGGATTAACTCTAAAAGCTACAACTAATGAATACATGTTAGTATTTAATCAATTTGGTTCTAAAATAAATTATGAGAATGGAAAATGTGCAAATTGCAACCGATATAACACATCGCCAGCTTGGTGTAAGACATGTGACCCTCAGAAAACAGCACTAGGATGGACGAGTGGAAATAAGAATATCGACGATTGCATTAAAGAACTACAACTTAATGCTACAAACTATGAAGATGTAATCGAATGGATTCCTTTTAATAGATTAAATAATATTCAAAAGGTTGGTGAAGAGTTTTTAGCGCTCTGGCTAGACGGTGTACGGTTAATACAATATATTAAAGAGCCCACGCAGTCACGCGTTCCTTCAAGTGGGATAAGACTTAAAATATTGCATGAATCTAAAAATTTATCAGAGATCCTATGCAAAGTAAGTTATATTTGTTTCATTGTTCATTAGACAACTTTTTTTTATCTAAGTATATATTCTATTTATTTATAAGTTTAAAGAGCTCATACAATCAAAGGACAATAGTCCTAAAGTTTATGGACTAACTCAAGACACTTCAACAGACGAGTACATATTAGTCTTTGATTTTAAAAGGTATGAATATTGTGGAAAATGTGCAAATTGTAACCGATATAACACGGATTTCGCCTGGTGTCAGACATGTGACCCTCAGAAAATAGCACAAGGATGGACAAGTGGTATTAAAGATGTCGACGAATGTATTAAAGAATTTCAACTTAAAACTGCACGCTATGAAGACGTGATCGAATGGATTCCTTTTAATAGATTAAATAATCTTCAAAAGATTGGTGAAGGAGGATTTGGCTCAGTGTTTTCAGCAACATGGTTAGATGGTAAAAGAATAGTATCAGGTAAATCTACGGAAAACGTACGATCACGTACACCATCATGTAAAGTTGCACTTAAAACATTACCCGGTTCACAGAAAATTTTTTAAGAGAGGTAAGTTAAAATCATTTACTTATGACCTAATATAGATAATTATTAACATTATAACTTTATTTAATTCAATAGTTTAAAAGTTACACAGAAATTAGATTAGTGGGTAGTAATTTGGAAGTGTATGGACTAACTCAAGATACAACTAATAGTGTATATTTAATGGTATTTCAATATGCAAATAAAGGAAGTCTTCATACGCTTCTCTCATCAAATTTTAGAGAACTTAATTGGAAAAGTAAATTAAAGCAACTTGTTGATATATCTGTAAATTTAAATCAAATTCATGAAGCAGGATATGTTCATGGAGATTTTCATAGCGGTAATATATTGCAAAATCAATATGTTAATGGACATCTAATCTCTTATATAGCAGATTTAGGGTTAACTAGAAAGAAAGATGAGTCAGATTTAGAAGATAGCATTTACGAGTATTACCTTATGTTGCCCCAGAAGTGTTGCATAATCGACCATATACAATAGCGGCAGATATTTATAGTTTTGGTGTTATTATGGCATAAATATCTAGGGAAAACCACCTCATTACGATATTGAGTATGATGAATCATTAGCTATTCAAATATGTAATGGATTACGACCTGAATTTGCTAAAGGTACCCCTGAATGCTATACCAAATTAGCCAATCAATGTATGGATGCTAATCCTTCTAGTAGACCAACTACATATTATATTTGGAATGAATTATCAAGATGGTACAACATAGTAGGTAATGGTGCTGCAAAAGACAGAGATGAATTAACAATATTAAGAGCATTCCAATCTGCAGATGAAATTATTCCAACATTATCAACCGAATTGCCAGTTTGTCCTCGAGATAAACTTACAAGTAAACTACTTACTTTTAAAAACCTTTCTGAGCCAGTTAATTCTTCATTATTAGCAAGTAAATCTATTGAGTTTGCAAATATTCCGACTGGTAAGTACTGATGTAAACTTATTTGAAATAAAAAAATCTATTTCTAAATTTATTTTAATGATTAGATTATTGAATAATTGCTTTGAAATTATCAAGTGCAATTGAAGATAACTAATTACTATATTATTTATCAGATTTTTTATTTATATTATCAATGGTATAAACTTAACACTTTGTCTTTGCAGCCAATGTGTAATAAAAACAATGTAGTAGAAACTCAGAGGAGTATTTGAACCATTGATATTGAATTTTTAAGTTTTAATTTGAGTTATAAAAAAAATGATAACGATAGGTAAATTTATTGACATAAGGAAGTTATTAACTTTAGATGTTCAAGGCAAAACAATGGCCCCAAATTTTTGTTTTATGCAAATATAAGTTATAACACATAACAATCTGGTATCTCTTTTCTACATATAGTCATTTGGAGATATTGCATTTGTAGATTCATGTTTTTTTTTTAAAAATACATTTTATCACAAATTTCTATTTATATCTATTAAAGATTAGGGTAGCTGCGCGACACAATCGCGCTAAAACCAGGAACGTGATGTAACTGTTATCTTGCTCAATTGGTTATCAATTTATAAACGTCTCACTTGGAACAAGACACGCACTGAAACAACTTTCAGGCGTAAAGTATCTTTACTGCTTCTCTTCTCTTTATTCGTTACAGTCAAAAGACTAACTTTTGCTCTTTCTTATATTAATTCTGCGATTACATATATTGTGTAACACTTATAATTATCTAATTTTACTTTTTTTATTGTAATAAAATAAACACTTAAATTCTACTAATAAAATCGTCTTTGTTACGGTGATCGATGATCTGCCCAACATTTTAATACTGTACTTGTCATAATTCTGGTCGACTATATTACCAAATAAGCCGTTCTTTGCACTTTTCGCTTTGTTATACATTTTGTATTAAATCATTGACAATCACTTTATTGACAACTTAGTTCATAGACAATTAATTTACAGACAAGATTATTCTACAGACGGTTAATTCACAGACAAATTCATTTTGTTGACAATATTTTTAGCCAACAATTTCTTCATAAATTGCACCAGCTTTACCGTAAATTCTCGAAACAACGTCCATGCCCGTTATTTCGAGAATTTACAGTAAATTTAAACTTAATTCTAACGAAAATGACTAGAATTAATTTGTCTATGAAATCTGATTTCATTGAAATAACTGCCAATAAAACAAACTTGAATAAATCGATTGTAAAATAAACTTACCTGTAATTAAATTCTTTGCGGACTAAGTTGTCTGTGAAGTAATTTTTGGTGAGTTGATGATACTGAATAGAATATTAAGTAAAACCTCAATAAAATCGAAATAGATCACAATAAATACAATTTGAATTTTAAAGCAGTTTGATAGCGATAGAGAATATTTTACCCGATTTCGTTCCATCATATGATACATGTTACTGCGTTCTCAGAATAACACAAATACCAAATCTGGTGTTATGATCGGTTGGGAGAGCTTGATGACATTGGGCCGGTTTAGTTCGATCGTGAACAAATTGTGATTAAGGTTAAATGGTTTAAAACGATAACTAACACACATAATTACGGGTATAAGGGTCCTCTTTATTAATATGATCAATATTACAGAAATACTATCTACAACCCTACTTGTTCTTCCTCCATATGTTAAAATCAAACCCTTATATATTTTTAATTCGTATGGGAGCTTCAAACCTCCAAACGAGTGATCAAATCTCCAAACGAGTAATTGGAGATTTGATTACCAGTTTGGAGATTTGATCACCCGTTTGGGGCTTTGATCACCCGTTTAGAGATTCAATCACCCGACTATGCCACAAAATATGCCAAAATAAGAAATAAAAAAAATAACAATACTAACTAAAAATAGAAAAAGTTGAGCATAAAAAAAAAAACACCGGTATGCTCATATAGAAGTATGTTACACCAGCACAGAACATTTGACATGTGAAATGATAGCTATTTAACGCCCAATCAAATGCAAGATTTTGCGAACTCGCGATGGCAGGTAACCATACACTCCGTCAATTTGCATGACTGCGTTCCTGGTATTTCATTAAGATATTTTTGTAGATCACGTTTTATTGCGGTTCTCATTTTCCGTAAGTTATTTTCCTACAGGCTATTTAGCCGCATCACAGGGTTAGGTATATACTGTTAGTAAATTGTTACCTGCGTGATGTTTTGTTAAATGGCTTGCATGAAAAGTGTCAGTAAAACAGGGTGTAACCGTTTATTACATTTTCTCAATTAATATATAACATTAATGACTCGTGAGTAAAAGTTATGTGTATATGAATTATGTCAAATTCGAGATATTCGTGACTAATCAATGAATGAATTTTATTTAAATTATTTCCATCAAATTATCCAACGAACATGTATTTTAAAATGGATTTAAATTTTAGCATGAATGAAGAAAATCTTAATTTATGTACAAAATATCTTTTTGTATTCACTTTTGTGAATTTGATATATACTTATATTGTAAAAATTTATTTAAATTTATGTACACAATATCAGGGTTGTGAATAGACAATAGACAAGCCAATAGACTCAATAGACAGTCTAATGGTCTAATGATGCCTAATCAGAGCCATTAGACAATAGACAAATAAAATATAGTTTAAAGTAGTCTGATTGGTTAATTTCAGAAGTTACGATCTGACTAATATAAGTACTAAATTAGACAAATGGGCCAATAGACAAGTTAATTTATGAATAGACATATTGTCTAATTTAATTTTTATTTGAATAGACATTGTCTATTCTCAACCAAATTGAATAGACATTAGACAATTAGACCATTAGACAATTAGACCATTAGGCAATTAGACAATTGAATTTTTGATTAGACTATGTCTATTCACAACCCTGCAATATCTTTTTGTATTCACATTTTGTGATTTGATATATACTTATATTGTAAAAATTTTTATTTAAATTCATTTATTAATGTTCGTTTTGCATGGCATGAAATTTGTAATTTCATTTAAGGATGCGTTAACTTAATTATATTTGATTTCACTTGCTATTCGGGGATTGTTTTTAAATCACTCTATCTGATATGGTTATTTTGCTTAGTTTTCATTGCAAATGTAATATTGGAGTTAAGAGAATTTTATTTATCAAATCAGCTAATATATTGACCCGGATGGTTATCATTATAAGTGTAATGTTAAATTTGTGACATCTTTGTCAAAAATAAACAGATATTTTAGTATGAAAGTTTTGTAGATAATATAAATTAATAAAATGGTTGACCAGTATAAATTTAAAAAATAGATTTGCTAATTTGAAAATTTGAGCAGCAACATATCTAATCACCAAGAGAAATCTATTTATTAGATAAGTTTTTTAGATAAGAAAAAAGGGTTAGCAATTTAGTATATTTATGTCTATACATTATATATATTTGACGCTAATTTTACCATCAATAAAACTTAAATAAAAAAAGGTTTATATTCTTTTAAACAGATTTTCTTCAAGCATAGAAAGCAATCTGTTTGATTATTTTCCCGAAATTGGTTCATGTAATTTGTGTAAATTTGAACACATGACATTTAGTTTCTGAGACCAAATTTTCGGCGATTTAAGAATTATCAAATGAGCAATAATACAGGCCAAACTTTTGTAAATCTATACTTTATTTATAGCGCGTGAAAATTATATTGAAATTAAATTTTCTGAAGCTTACGTAAAATTACATGTAAGTATACATTATTGGGCAAAAATTGTTGAATAACGGCAATTTGGCAAATGAGCACGTGCCGCTTTGCGGCACGTGTGCCATCATTTGTCAAATTACCGTATTCGACAATTTGCCCAATAATGGTGTTATCCGGCAATTTATGATCATGATTGGTAGGGAGTCACTCACTGAGTTTTAATTTGAATAAACATGATTACGTTGTAACACATGAAAAAATAATGGCAAGAAATTTTTTCATGATCATATGAGTTAGCCGGATAATGTAATTTATATAACCCAATCCTAGTTCCAAACCTATATCTATAAATTCTCTGATATTAATGTATTAATCAGAACATTACGAAACGGCTATTATAAATTTAGTATCGATATTTCACAGTATCTCCACAAAATTTTTACGACAAAATTTTTAAGTTCGTTTATATCAGGATTAGCGCTTATTTAGAATTAGTTGCTAGTGAGATATAAGTTAAATTTTAATGTGGAGATTTTGAGAAATATACGATTTTTGACAAATTTCATGATAGTGTTACATTATCTGTTACGTTAATTTATTACATGGGGCAAACAGATAAATGAAGAGCAATCCGTAACCTTACTGTTGAGGTACGTAATAACACATATGGGTATTATTATGAAATTACAATTTTTTTAAAAAAGTATATTGGAGTCAAAATAACGCACATACGCTTTCAAAATGACGCGCCACGTACATAGTCTCAAAAAGTTGTTAGTAAAAACAAAATTTTCATAATTAAGTCACGACAGAAAATCGTCGGCTTTGCTCTGGGAATTGGAACAGCAAGATCAGTTCGTGTAACATAGCAAATATAAAGTGTGTCGATCCTTTGGCTTGCACAAGTTTTGACATTAAGTAATAAACATTTTAAGTGAATAGTTGGCATTCTGTCTTAGTGTGCGTCCCGCTGCATTGAGTTCTAATCGGTGGTACGATACAACAGTCGTATTGTAGTAAAATAACGAAGCGAGTAATACATGTGGAATTCAATAAGTACACGAAAAACCATGAGAACATAAGCATTAATGCAATAGATTTGGATGAAAATAAAGATATCATATTGACATCATGAAAAATAACTAAAAAGCTTAGCCTTTTTAGCTTTTTATATTTGTTTTTTTTTTTTGCTGTGATCTATACTTCTTACTTCAGGGGTTTGCTTTCATTTTTAGGCTTTCGTCAGTCATCTTTCGCCGGTTTTAAGTTCATCTTTTGTCATTACTGCATTACACAGAATATGTTTCACCTACAATTTATTCAATATAATTTTGTTGCAATGTGAGCAATCCTATGCAATTAAACGCAAACTTCGATAAATTATTACAGTAATATGTTGCCTCATAAGAAAACAAAACATGAAACTCTTGATTTCTACAACAATTAAAAGGTTTCAACAAATATTATTATGATTTTGGTGAGACACTCCAATAATTTTAGTTTTAAAAGTAGCTTTTTATTTTTATTTTTCCCCAAACCATCCATTATGCCCATTCCCAACAATACGATTTCTAATGTTTTAGATTATTTGTAGAACTGATTGCAAAATAATCAAGCATGCTATAAAAAATAAATTAAGTTATTAACAACTAGCTTAAAAACCTGTTTGAACACTGTTTCGGAGCATTTATATAAACTGATTCGATTCTCGAACTCAATTTATACATATATACTAATAATTATGTTTACGTGAGCAATTCAATAAAACCCGCTATCGTTATTACTGTTATTAAAGCAAAAACATGAAATCTACATTTAAAATATATATAATTTTTTGCATTATAATGTTTATTGCATCTATCACTATTATTTATTTATGATGCTTAACATGGGATTTAATAGTAGATAGACCCGTATCCATTGAATAATTTATTGCAAAGTCAGCAATGTCGTTTATCACCGGTTTTAGTAAGTTCGTGCCCTTTTTTTATCGTTTTAGAGGATAATTCATTATTTCTATAAGTGTTCTAGGTTCAGGTGCATTTTGAGACATTGGACTGAAGAGGTAGGCTCAGTTAAATTAATAAATTATTCAAAAACGTATTTCTTCGTGAATAGTGAAACCTAAAAAAAAAATTTATTGCAAAAAAAAAAAGAAATCACTTGCATTAAAAAAAAAAGAGAGGGAGACTAACTGTCGTCATATCATACCACAGGGAATTATGAAAATATGCAGTTGCAACCTATATAATACTTTTGATGCTTGGCATCAATCATGTGGCCCTCAGAAAACTACAAGATGGACAAGTGGTAATAAAGATGTCGATAATTGTATTAAAGAATTTCAACATAAAGCTAGAGGTTATGAAGAAGTAATCGAATGGATTCCTTTTAATAGATTAAATAATGTTCAAAAGATTGGTGAAAGAGGATTTGGCTCAGTGTTTTCAGCAACATGGTTAGATGGCAAAAGAATAGTATCATTTAATCTTACTGAGGGATACATACAATCACGTACACTTGCACTTAAAACATTACCCGGTTCTCAAGAGAATTTTTTAAGAGAAGTAAGTTAAACTGATTTATTTATAACTTAATATAGATAAATTATTATTAATATTGTATATTTCAATAGTCAAATAAAGGAAGTCTTCATAAGTTTCTCTTATTAAATTTTAGAGAACTTAATTGGAAAAGTAAATTAAAGCAACTTGTCGATATATCGGAAAATTTAAAAAAAGTTCATGAAGCAGTATATGTTCATGGAGATTTTCATAGCGGAACATATTGCAAAATCAATATATTAATGGAAATATATTATCTTATATAGCTGATCTAAGATTATCTAGAAAGAAAGATGTGTCAGATTTAGAAGATAATATTTACGGAGTTTTACCTTATGTTGCCCCAGAAGTGTTGTACAAACAACCATATACTGTAGCAGCAGATATTTATAGTTTTGGTATTATTATGGCAGAAATATCTACAGGAAAACCACCACATTACGATGTTGAGTAAGATGAAGAATTGGCTATTCAAATCTGTAATGGATTACGTCCTGAATTTGCTAAAGACACTCCTGAATGCTATATCAAATTAGCAAATGAATGTATGGATGTGAATCCTTCTAATAGACCAACTGCATCTTATGTCAGCAAAAATCTTTCGGAATGGTATAGGATTTAAGTGATAATATTGTAAAAAATAAAAATGAATTAACAATATTAAAAGCATTCCAATCTGCAGATGCAGCTATTCCAAAATTAACAACCGAATTACCAGTTTGTCCTATAGATAAACTTACATGCAAACTGCTTAATTTTAAAAACCTTTCTAAGCCAGTTAATTCTTCATTAATTTCACTATTAACAAGTAAATCTAGTGAGTTTGCAGATATTCCGACTGGTAAGTACTGTGATGGTAAACTTATTTATGAATGAACAAATCTATTTCTGACTTTTATTTTATTAATTAGATTATTGAATAATTGCTTTAAAGTTGTAAATTATCAAGTACAATTGAAGATATTTTTATTTAAAATTAAGGATATAGTGTAATATAATATAAATATAAATGGCAAATTATTTATTGTACATACAAAAATCATCAGTTTATATAAACAAGTTATATAATTTTAAAAATTAAATTAAATTAGTCGAAAACAATATAAAAAAGGAAAAATGTATGTCTCGCATCCAGCGCATATGGGCGGATTTTAACTTTTTTGTGATATTTTTGAATGAGATCTTCAAAATTTGCACCAATCAGATTAGTAAAAATTGTGATTATTTCGAATTTGTCTTATGTTGATTGGTCGATTTATTTAGTAAATAATACATGTAATAGTGCTGTAGTACTTACTTTTACGAAGTTACTGCTTTTTTTTCTCATTAATATTGTAGTCTAAAAATTTGTATTTACACTTAACGAGACCTTAGATTCAAGGATCCCGGAATAGTTTTTGAATATCTCCAAACTTGCAAAACTTTTACTAGTAACAACAGTTTTTTGTATAGTAGTGAAAGAGCTATTTACTTTTACAAAGCTACTGCTTTTTTTTCATTAATATTATGGTCTGAAAATTCGTATTTACGCTCAACAAGATCTTAGATTCACGGATCCCGAAAGAGTTTTTTAATATACCAAAATGGGCAGAACTTTTACTAGTAACAACGCAAGAGGTTTGTTTATTAGTATTTTTATGAAGTTTTCGTCTTTTTTTTTTGTATTTTGGTTTGAAAATTTGTACTTATGCGCAGCAAGATCTTAATTTTCAAACCCCAAAAATAGTTTTTAAGATTTAATAATCAAAACTTTTACTACTATAGTACGATGTTAAAAGTCATTAGAATTGTAGAACGTTGCAATGTATGGCTGGAACGTATTACTGTATTAAGATAGCTAAGATTGTACTGTATAGAATTATTACGGTAGATAGACAAATATAATATGTTTGGATTAAATAATAAATAAATATGAACGAAGTTGTTCAATTTATAATTTGTATAAATCAAAGTATATAGTACGTACGTAGTAAGTGTCGCTTGCAAAAGTTTGTTAATAATATAGTATTACTTATGTATTGATCTGCATTGATCTGATTGGTTATGCAGATGCTCGTGACTTTGCTTTTATAGTTTTATTGGTTAATCTATTTTTAGACATTATGAACATCACATTCAAATTCAGGTGACATGCTTGAATTGTAAAAATCCGCCCATATGGATCTACATTGCATCTCACATCTCGATTTTGATTGGTTAATTGTTAAATTATAATTTTGGGGTTGGTTTTTATTTTAACAATATCTCATATAATATTAATAAAAAATACTTTTAGATAATTCACTTATATGCAAAATTTCATGCTGAACAAGTTTACTTAGGCACCAAACAAAGATTATCTTAATAGAATTTTAGGATATTTTCATTTTTTTATTTTTTTCTTTAGTTTTTTGATAATATCTTAAAAGTCTACTAAGATAATCTTCTTAAGTTCTCTAAGTAAACTTGTTCAGCATGAGATTTTACATATAGGCGAAAAATTTTTTTATAATATCTTTAATTTTTCTTAAGATAGTTAGATTTTTAATTTTTGTTTGCATTTTTTGTCTTTGTTTACATTCGATCGTTACACAAAATTCAATCATCTGATTGGTACGATCGGAGGTTCGAAAAATAAGAATACCCACCCCTCGCAGGATATAAATAACCCCTATAAAAAATTGATTTTTAATCTTTTGTAAATATATAAGAATATTCAATTTTTCAATATTATAAAATTTGCGAGGAGTTGTTAATGTTTACGAGGAGATCTACAGAAATAATGGATTCTGATTGGTTAGAATCGATGTAAATCATTGCTAGTTGATGGAAAGGTCAACTGATCAAAAAATGCGGCCAAGCACTGCGGCACCCACATAACCGCAGGCACGTGACATATCGGACCCAATCAAAGGGAAATTGGGCGCACAAACTGCCAATATCAAAGGTGCACGCCGATGCACCAATCACGTGCACGGATCGCCTAATCACGTGCATGCACAAGTAGCACAGACGAATAGCAGCCACAGCTGCAAGGCAGATCCCAGTGTGTAACGTGCCATTGAGCCATCACATAAATACAAATGGCTGGCTGACACCAACTCTCTCTCAGAGAAATTTGAAATTGATTCTTTTTTGCCCCGCCCAACCCACCTTAAACAGGAAAGATCGGGACCCCGATATGGCAGCCACTTGATTCTAACATCTCTATGGCCGGCTTGCTTCGGCAGGCGGGAAACCACCGGCCAACAATCAGCTTGACTCCGCTCAAGCCATTCTTAACCTGGTCTGTGACAGTAAATCTCAGCGCAATAAATATTGCTAAAAATTCGGGAATCTCACTGTTTCTAGCACCTATAAAATGTATATACAAAACACCACTATACTCTTGTACTATTGTTCACACGGACAATATTTAATAAAAATCTAATAAAATTTGGGCCAGCTTCTTAGGAAGCTGGCTTCCAGCCATAAAGCAAAGTGCGTGCCAATGTTTTTCGATTATATCATAAGATCTGCATGATTTGCAATGTGATTACTATTAAAAATGATCTAGGTTACACTCTATCTTAAAACAATTAAATACTTGTCGTGGCTTTATGCGACCATGAGTAGGTTTTCGTCCCTTCTTGTTGATTTGATTTCCCATAGTATAGTTTGTTTTTGATCCTCATGTGCCCTTTCTTGCACATAAGAGTTGTAACCAACCCATATATATTTACAGTCACATCCTTTTTCTATGCTTCTTGTCTGTAAAATATAGGTATCGGTATAAGCCAGTAAAAGTATCCGTCCCCAAAAAACTTCTTTTTTATAAATTCGGAACCCCCTTTTATATTGTTAACAGACCTTCCAATTTATAATACAATGGTTAGTGAATAATACTTTTTTGTATTACATAATCAATTAGTAATCAATACTTAGCTTTCAAAACTTGTGCGACTTGATCCTTGATCGATAATCAAATCCGGTGAATTAATAAACTGTGACCTGATCCACGGCACACGTGATCTGGAGACCGATCTTTCAATCGTACTGCACAT
Organism: Gigaspora rosea; assembly: GCA_003550325.1. Taxonomy (NCBI): domain Eukaryota; kingdom Fungi; phylum Glomeromycota; class Glomeromycetes; order Diversisporales; family Gigasporaceae; genus Gigaspora; species Gigaspora rosea. The sequence goes on along the minus strand of QKWP01000015.1, from coordinate 102,626 downwards.
CTCATGGCCAATCTTTGCCGTAGAACCAATTTTGGCCATGAAAATACTACATTTTTTTATTTGTTTCTTATATTTTTAATAGTACAAACTTATCTATTTAATACTTTGTCTTTGCAGTCAATGTGAAAGATTATAAACTATGCAGTACAAGCTTGAAAGAGTATTTAAATCATTGATACTGAGTTTTTTAAAATTTTAATTTGAGTTATTTGAATTTTATTCGAGTAATTTAGATTCTGAGTATAAAAAAAAATGTATAACAATAGGTATATTTATTGACATAAAAAAGAAAGTATATAATTAAAAGCTTTAGGTGTCTAAAGCAAAGCAGTGCCCCCAATTCTTTTTTATACAAATATAGGTTGTAACATTTAACAATTTAGTATCTTTAGCTACATATCATTATATGGAAATGTTATATTTAAGGGCAGTGTCATTAATCACCTGATTATTTTTTATCAGAGGCCTACCCCCCTCCCTCTTCCTTAATATATAAATAGTCAGGTTCTTATATATAATTTTAACTTTTTTTACCACCCTCCCCCCTAAAAAATCACCTGATTTTTGTTACTCCTCTAATAAGTTCATGTTTCTTTTTTTTAAAAAAAAATTTATATATATAGGCGGTAAAAAGTAGAAACCAAAAAATTTGACTTTTTTTTAAAAAATGTGCTTTTAGATTAATCAGATATATTTTTAAAAGCTGAATCTTTTTTATTTAATAACGAAATATGATTAATTGGTAAATTTTGAAGTTAGTAAAATGGCAAAATCTAAAAATAGATCAACATCTAATATCACACAATTTTCATCAGTAGATCTATAAAAATTAGCCAATCAATTGAATAAACAAACAGGTTTATAATCAGTTGAATAACAAACAGGTTTATAATCCAGAATTGTTATTTTTAGGGTTGTTTGTTATATGTTTTGCCAATTATCTCAAAACTCGTGATCATCCAATTTCCTTGGTTTCTACTTTTTACTGCCCATATATATATAGTTATAAATTTTTATTGACTATATAATGATTCTGTAGTATAAGGTTTTATCATGATTGCAATTATTGTAAAATTCACAACATTTATTATAAAGTGTTTTATGATGTGCAATATCATGTTTATGGTAATATGTTTCTTAGTTAAATAAATCACATTTACATTGTACTATTATCAACTATCATTAACATATCTACCGATTTGATTTTTAGAGGTCTTTGATAAACCATTACACAAATTTCTGCTATTAAGTGGCATGAAGAATAACAAATGAAACCTTCAAATAAAATAGTTTTTAGGCCTCTATATGAGATAAATAAGCAATAAATATTCAAAGAACAGCTAAGCCAAGCTGTAAAATGAAGCACTATCACTAGTTGTTGAAGCATTTAGTATTTTCAGATAGTGAAGGATTAGTTTGTCATTAAATGATCAGTTGTATAATGGGTAAGAGTAAATTTGGAAGCAATTTTCAGAAAAACTACCTTTTTAACTTACTTTTAGCTAATAATAAATGTGAATATTAAAATATACTATACACTTAATTATGGATTAAAAGTAAGTTTAATAGACTGTTGTTGTCAAAACTCACTTTGTAATAAATTTTAATAGCAAATAATTCTCAATCATGATTGGCTAATTTTGGAGTAAAACCAAATCGGTGTATATGATTTTCAGATTTCAAAAAATGAGATGAACTAGCATCAATTAACATTAGCTCTAAATTTGTTACCCTAGTAAATAATCTTTTGGGTTTGATTAAGTTTACACTATTGTGATTAGTAATGCCACCAAAATTGATTTTTGAAAAAGGCCTATTTCGTCTTTATTAGAGAAAATTAAAAGTTTTTATAAAGAAGAGAAATAAAATTTATATAGATATATTCCTTATAATTTCGTCTATTCAAAAAAAGTATCAAATAATTTTGTCTTTCAAGTAAAATAAATTTCAGTTTCAAATTTTAATTTTGGGTTTTAGAACCCGAAATGCTTTCGTCCTCATGTATAATTGTGATAAAATTCATTTTTGATAATATTAATGATTACACACGGACAGCATCAGCATTTTAAAAATTTAAAGCTAATACAGTTCACCATGTGATTGGTATCTTTTTTATCAAATATCTCAAAGTTGTAGTTACTTCCAATTATGATTACCAATTTACCTGAAATAACGCACAGGGGTGAAATTACGAATTTCGGTCTAAATTAAGCTTAATTCAGGCTGCCCTCAAAATAATGCCCCTATGCGTTATTTCAGGTAAATATGGTAGTTACAATTTCCTAATTATAGATATTCATGTCTAATTTTTTCTCAAATGTGTCTTAATAAAAATGAGAATAAAAATATAATCTCACTAAATTTGTAATCACTTAAATATACTTAAGCCAAAATGAACTGATATTTGGAAAGTTGAATAATTCTAAAGTATTTTCTAAATATACTTAGTAAATAATTATAATAACCAAAATATTTAGATTTTTATATTGTATATTATAATTTTTTAAAAAAGCCCTTAAACATATGAAATTTTAATTCATTTTATATGTGATAATTTATACCTAAGGGAGCTTCCAGAAATTACGTAATTTTTGGATGGGTGGGTGGGGTCGCCAAAATATCAGGTTATAATTCTGGTCAAAATTTTATAATTCTGGCCAAAAGTATAAAATTATAAAATTATTGGTAACTTTTGATCTACTTGGCCAATTTAGATGATTTAACTACCAAAATGCTCGTCTCACTGAGATGAGCATTTTGGTAGTTAAATCATACAAAATGGACAAGTGGATCAAAAGTTATTATTAATTCAAAAAATTGGACATATAAATAATTTTTAAAAAAATATAAAATTTGATTGGCTAATAGGGTATCAGGTGTGGGTGGGTGGGTAAAATTTTGAAATTTATTAGTAACAAAAAATTACGTAATTTCTGGAAGCTCCCTAATATAGTAGTATCCTTATAAATAATAGAAAAACTGTAATATAGACCTGGGTTTTATATTAATAATATAAACTTCATAGAGGTTTATATTAAAATTTTTTTAACCTATGCCTGTGCACCCTGTCTGCAGACAGATACAGGATGTAGGTGAGATTTTCTGGGCTACATAGATCCGACACTCTTTAGTGATAATTATAATCTAATCTTTTTTATTTTTATTTTTATTTTTTTTGTTTATAGTAATAACTTTTTATTTTGTTAGCTCAACATCAGTGGAATCACCTTTGAAGTCACAATTAATCATTTGTTTCGAAGTCATAGTACATTTACTCATAGTACTTTTTTCGTCGCTTTCATTATTTTTTTTATTTTTTCTTACTTATTATTTTTCGTCGTTTTAATCTTGCTTCGCTTTTTTCCTATTAATTTTTGCAGCTTCGTTAGTTCGTTCTAGCTTCTTGGATTAATCGTGATGTTTCTTTAGGAATTGTGCTATTAGAGTCATTGTTAGTGTCATCGCAGGTGTCGTCGCAGGTGCCATTATTAAGATCTTCATAGTTCCGTGAATTGTCATTCTTGGCAGGTTTTTTGTTTGCTGTTTTGGTATGTTGTTCTTCGTTAAGTAGGTTCTATTTTTTTATTAAAGAGGTTTGGCTTGAAGATTTCTTTGCACAAACATTTCTTCCTGGTAATTCTCTTTAGTTTCAGGTTTTGTTCCTTCAGTATTTTCAAACTTTTCTTTCTTGGTGATTCTGGGGTTCTTGGAGTATTTTTCTAGTAAGTTTGTTCGTTCAGTGAGTTCGATTTCTTTTTTTGTTTTATGATACTAATGCTTTTTTTCTTTAGGTTCGAGGTCTTTGGAAGGTTTCTTCGGTGCTTTCAGTAAATTTTTTGTTACGTGGATTCTGGGGGTTTTTTTGACTTATAGTGCTTGCTTTTTCTTTTCTTGGTAATTCTTTTTTAGGGTAGGTTCTTGGAATATTTTTAGCACCTATAGTAGTTTTTTTTTGCTATATGCATTATAATTTTTTTCGATTTATAGTACTGATATTTTTTGCGTTAGAACAAAACATATTGCGATACTTGGAACGAACGTATTATGATAGTTAAAATGAACGTTTGCGATAGTTAGAATGAACTTAACACGATAGTTAGTATAGGTATATCACAATAATTAGTATAGGACGTAGAACGATAGTTAGTATGGTATGTAGAAGTTTGGAGCATAACACAATAATTAGCATCAGATATAGCTTAGTGGGTTGATTTGATAATTAGTTAATGCGTCCTTTAATGGGTTAATACATGGCTCGCATCTTTCATTAATCCCTTGTATTTCATTATTGGCTGCATTCGTCATGCCTGGTTTTGTATTTTCCCAATCTTGGTCTGATAATATTTTTCTAAAAATAAAAAAAATAATTTAAAATATATAATTTAAAATAAATAAATAAAATAAATTAAAATACTGTATAACAAATTAAAAAAAATAAATAAATAAATAATTTAAAATATAAAAAAAAATTAAAAATTAAAAATAAAATAATTTAAAAGGAAAGAATAAAATGATTTAAAAAAAATACTGTACTTAATAGATAGGATTTAGGTGTACTACCAGTAGCCTTTTGTACTCAAAAGTGATACTCTTTAAAGACAATTATCTATTAATTTTAAAAATTAATTATATTTTTAACTGTTTTATATAGTTTTTTAGATCTTGGGCTTTGCTATAAAAAAGTTTGATAGCTTTAAATTATGTTTTTAATTTTTTAGAATTTTTTTTAATTTGACTATTTTAGTTTAGACTAATTTTGTATAGTATTTACTAGTTATTATATAAAATATTTTTATTTATAAAAAATTTATTTAAAAAATTTATAAAAATTATAAGGCTAAGTTTGCTTATTTTAATTATAAAAAAAAATTTAATATTAGACCAATATACAAAAAATAATTTAACTTTAAAGTTTTACTAATAAATACTATAAAATTACTATATAAAGAATATAGATTTTATATTAAAAAAAATAGTTGTAATTTTTTTAAAATTTAAAGTAATATAATTTAAGATAAACAAATTCTATATTAAAGAATTTTTATAATTAGAATTAGATTGTTATTATTTACAACTTTTATTAAAAGTATAAAAAAATTTATTTAATAAAAAAATTTTTTATACTATAGCTAAAAATTAAAGAGCTTATATAAATTACTAAAAATAGCAATGATTTTCTACTATTGTAGTACAAGGCTTATAATACAAATTATATTTTTTATTATATAACAAGTAATAATTTTTTTACTATAATAAGATTTAAATCTCTTATATATAATTCAAATATAGTTTATAAAATTATTTAATAATATTAAGATTAAAATTCTTTTAAATAGTGTACTACAGGTAGTACACTAAAATTTACAAAAAATAGTA
>QKWP01000015.1:62303-96123 GCA_003550325.1 Gigaspora rosea | reverse complement strand
AAAAAAAACTGAATTAAAAAGAAATAAAAAATAATTTAAAAAAGATAAAAATCTTAAAAATTATTAAAAAAAAACAATTAACTAAAAAAAATAAATAATTAAAAAAATTGATTAAAATAAACGATTAAAAAAAAGTGAATAATTAAAAAAAAAAGATTAAAAAAAACCAAATAGTAAAAAAAAAAAAAAAACTGATTTTGTAAGTGCGTTAAATAAAAATTTAGGGTTAGAGCCTTAATATTAGAGTTTATCATGTTAGAGTGGTGTTTACTATATGTAAAATTCCATTGCCGTCATTTTTAATTAGTGTACTAAGATCGATTTAAGCATTAGTTTTTGCATATTTTCACTTTTTTTTTTGTTTCTAGTATGTGTGTTGGGATTCTTTGTTGGGCAGATCCGGAATAGTCTATTATCTGCACAAATAAGTGATCATGTGATCACATGATTCCAACCTGGATCAGAGATCGGAGATGTGGGTCTAGGATTAAATTAATTGTCTTAACATAGACCTCTTTGGGGTTTAGGTTATTAGTGTAAACCCGGGTTTAGGATAAGATTACCCTAAATAATATATTAAATTATTGAGACCCAATATTACAATGCCAACTAATTCTTGAAAACTCTTAAATAATATTAGGGTATAATTATATTTCATCAAAATAAGTAATATATACAAAATGCTCTGCCTAATAATTAATTAAAATTTTGTGTTAAATGATGGCTTTCAGTATATGCTATATGATTTCACTATGTTATATAATAATATATAACTTTATTCCTTAGAATTATGCTTGAGCTTAGTTCTAAAAAAGCTAAATTTAATTAAAAGTGTGCAAATATTATACATCACCAACATATTACCAAATATGTGTCCCTTAGAAAACAACACAATGATGGTCAATCAGAAATAAAATATCAATAAATTTATTACGGTATTAAGAAGAAATTACAATTAAGACTCTAAATATGAAAATAATTATATATAAGGACCCAAAGTAAAAATAATTAAAGGGAATTACCATTTTTACTATGATTACACAAAATTTTCAATTTTTAGTATTCTCTCTAACTTTAACTTTAACAGGACCCTAACAATTCTAAGATAGGTAGTAGATAAAAAGTGAGTATATTTTGGCCAAATTCACTTTAATTAATTTAATTTTGACAGAATTTAGATGAGTTTGGACCAAAAAATCTACTCACTTTTACTTACTATTATTATATCCCACTTCTTTAAAGATAGTAGATAACTAGATGTACCTTAGAGAGTAAATACTTTGTGTAATCTTACTTTTTACTGTGAATTATCTCAATAAAAAGGGTGTTTTACAAAACTTAACAAAGAAGATTTAAGGCAATTTGCAATTACAAAAAAGGCTACAATTAGAAGTATATACTAATAATTGTTTAATTTAGATAGTAAATAATTGTAGTCTATTAGTTAAAAAGTATGAAAAGTTGAACTTGAGGTTCACATTAGCTGCTTTTATATATATTGATTTTTGTAATATATGCTACAACTACTATTAATAAAAAATATAGAATTCCAAAACTATGCTAGCTATATAAATGGAAATATGGAAGGCTCTGGTAGGTTTAGGTTATGGATAAAATAGTCCAAGTCTTGATACTTAGTAGATAGTATAATAATTGTAAGCAATATATTGTAACGATTAATATACATCCAATAAAGTCTATAGGCATGACCTCACCTTAACAATAAAAAAAAATAAAAATAAAATATATATAATAAAATAATTATATGTTGAATAAAAAAATATATAGAATATATACTTTAAAAACTACTTCTTTTAAATATATCATATAATGTTTTGCTTGTAGCAATCATCTAGCCAATTAAATTGGAGATCTAAAAATAGATTTTGATAACTCCTATCTTGTCAACCAGTAATTATACAGAGATGATTTATAGTTTGTTAAAACTGTTTTGTGAGCTGAATTAAATTGTAGTTGTTTTATAAATTCTGATCTCTAGATTAGATATTATGCCCATTTTTGTGTTTTCTTATAGGTCAACACTACACATATTTTAGAATTGTTTGGGGCTCTACACTAACTCTAATCCTAACTTTAACTCTAAAAACTAATAAGTAAATCTTTTTGGCCACTAATTGAAAGTTGTAAAGCTTATTTTTCTGATTCTAATAGTAATTAAATTATCAAAATCAGCTTAGTAATCCCAAGATACTTGGAATCAAAAAAGAAAATATAAGGATCAGTAAATTTACTGTTATACAAAGCACTATAGAAAAAGTTGTCAAATGAAAATTATAATTTGCACAGAATTTTATTATCACAACTAACTTTGGGCTCTTAAGTAAAGTTATTTTTTGGCACAAAAAAAACTAGTTTTATAAGAGATGTTTATTATTTTTTTGTAAAAATATTTTCACTATAATAAAAACTTTTAAAATATATATAAAAAAAACAAATATAAAGTAAGGAAAAAAGCTATCAAATGAATAATCATTATTTGCACAGAATTTTATTATCACAATTAATATTGACTCTTAATAAAGTTGTTTTTTGGCTCAAAAAAATGCTACTACAATAAAAAAACCTTTTTAAAATATATGTAAAGATAAATAGATAGTTTGTATAATAGTAAATTTGCTGATTTTTATCTGTTGTATTCTTTTCTTTGATCCAAGTATCATGGAATTCACTGGGCCAATTTTGATGATTTAACTACTATTAGAATCAGAAAAATAAGTTTTATAGCCTTTAATTAGAAGCCAAAGAAGATTTATTTATTAGTTTTAGGGTTAAAATTAAATATATAATATATAGTATTATAATAAATACTAAAAATAAAAAACTTTTGTCAACTATAGTAGAAATAGCAAAATACCATAGTGGAATAGGCTTTCTCTAATTAAATATGAGAGCAAAATTATAAAAAAATTTTAAATTAAGAGGCCAAATTATATTAGTTAATCTATTTGCTAAACTTTTTTAGATCAGTTTTTTTTATATATAAATTTATAAAAAAACATATAAAATTACTATATACTTGGGTTGTGGCGACATAGTGTAGTTGGATTGTTGTCACCCCCAAGTAGTTGTAACAAAAGGTACAGAGTTCAAATCTCGCTGGAGACGATTTTGAAAAATTTATCTGTGTTACGGTAACTTGAACTCTGAGCTCAGATGTACAAATCTGTTTTCTGGGTTACACCAACTCGTATTGGGAGCTCTAGCGCTGTATTACACACAGAACTGGGGCGCATAGATCCTGGGGAGCGCAGGTGCTGTGTTATGCACAGGACCATAGGACAAAAGGAAACCATACTTGGCAAGATCCGAGCAAAGAGGTAGCCGACCTCCAACGGTACTTAAACGGAAATCGAACGAGAACGGGCCAGAAGCGAACTGATCGAGAAGCAGACTGACCGGAAGCAAACTTATGACAAAAGGGCCTATGGCGGGGCTCTACCAATCAGACCACCGGAGTCGCACCAGAGGAAAAGGACATGTGTTACAGAAGCATGTACCAAGGGGAGGGAGACCATTGGGTTCACCAATGGCAGACCACTCCTTCCAGGTCCTCAGATTGGGAGTAGGAATGTAATGGGGAAAGAAAGCGAGGTAGGGGTAAAGAAAGCAACTGGAAAGAAACCAGAAGAGGAATATGAGAAGTACCGGGGTTAGTGAACTTTGTAAGGGCATGTGTCATACTATAGATACTAGTAAGAAGGTAGTAGCTTGAGATACGGGCCAGGTTGCGGCAGTATTTAAGAAATAGCTTAAGATACGAACCTGGCGGCGGCAGCGCTACAGGTACTATTAGTGGTCANTTAAGATACGAACCTGGCGGCGGCAGCGCTACAGGTACTATTAGTGGTCAAGTAAGATGCAAAAACCAGGTTGATTATATGAGTGGAACATATAGGATATTCTGGTAGGTTTAGGTTGTAGATAAATAGTCTAAGTTTCGGTACTTGGTAGTTGTAGTAATCCAATGCAATAGTCAGGGATGTTGTAATGATAACTATAGCTTAATAAAGACTGAGGCATGATCTCACCTTAAAAATCAAAAAAAAATTTACTATATACTTTGAATCTTTAATATTTTTCCTCTACATAGAACCCTGAACATCTTTCATACAGGTTATAATTGGATTCTGAACAATTTTGATCTAATTTGCTAAAAATAACAAAAATATATTATTTAAATAACTTTTGATCTAGTAATTAGAATTGAATTTTTATTTTGTTAGATGCACCTTACTGAGACTTTATTTTTAAAAAAAAGTTCATTCAAATAGGACTACTGGATACCAAGATAATTGGCAAAATCTGTTTTTTTTTGCTTCTCAAATTTTAGAAGCTTTAGCTAAAATGTGTAATATATGACTTATGTACTAAATTCTAGAGACCTCTCTATATATTAGCTTAAAATTAATATTTTTGGAAATATAGAACAAGGAAAGAAGAAAAATCAAGCTTAAAAATTAAATTCAATTTTGTACAAAATAAAATGTAATCTTGCCAAAAACAAATATTTGCCAATTTTAAATTGATATATATATATAACATGCTCTAAACAATTTTACTTATAGGTCAAAAGTAGGTTACCTTGTAAAAAAAATGGTCTATCTATGTACTAATATTAAAATTTTTAGTTTTTCAATATAAAACATTTTTTATTAAAGTATTATACTTTGGGCTTTTAATCTAAGTTGTTCACTATGTGTTTTTACTAGTGTTTGAGGTTAAAATTCATTTATTCAAACCTTTTACTAAGTAAAAAATAGGTTAAGATTAGAAAAAAATTTTTCTAAAAAATACAAATTACTTTGTATTTTTACTATTCTATATATTGAATAATATCAGCTCTTTGAAATTTTATAGCAATAACTGATATTGGTTGCATTAGGTTAGATTGAACATTTCTAAGCTAAATCTAATATTTATTTATAGTCTAATCCAGGATTTCAGTTTTGAATTAGCCAAATATAGGTTACAGATAAAATAGTCTGTGCTAGTATTTTTCTAATTTAGTTTAATTTCAATATAAACATTATTTATATATACTTTTTACTATAATAAATAAAGAACAATAACAAGGTCTTATTCAGAAAAAAATTATACAAAATATTATGATTTTAAAAATTTTACTAATTGATTCTTACTTTTTACTCTAGATAAAACTAGTTCAATATCAGAAATATATATTTAGACTCAGACTAGTTTGTAAATTTCAAACCAAATCTGGGCCAAATCTATAATTGAGTTTGAGTTTGGTCTAAAGTTTGAAAAGAGAAAAATTTAGAGTTTGTCTAAACTCAGATTGGACTAGCCTGGACCAAACCTAAACCCAGTTCAAAAGCACAATTTATGGCACATTGTTGTATAGTACTAGACAGTAATACACATTCATTTTTTTATTAGTAAAAACTTTGAATGGTTATAATATTTTTGAAAAAATAAATCAAAAAACCCAACAAATTAATAGATTTTTAGCTAAACTACATTTTGTTTTAAAAAAGTTATAAGGAGGTAAAATTTGTAAAAGTTTGAAAAATTGGTATTTAATATAAAAAAAATGAAAAAAATATAAATTTATTTATTTTTCATGTTTTGTATTTGTATTTGCTTCATGCAAAAATTTTACTTAGCAATCTTCAACAATACTTAGTAAAACTAAAAAAATTTATAATATTTAATTTATTACAATAGGGTATTTAAAAATAGCTTAATTATGTTATGCACTATTGTGACTACAAGTTATTAGTTAGTATTTATTTAAATATATTCTAACCTTTTGCCTTCTTTAACTTTTAATATTTTTTAACTATTTCAAACTCAGCTTTATCATAAGTTTTTGCTATAATACATCTACAAAAATGATTAACTAAACAACTTATTTCTGCCAAATTTTTTACAATACAATTCAAACAATAATCTTTCACATATGGTTCATTTTCTCTAAAAATTTTTATCAAATCATTATTTAGTTCCAAATTATAAGTAAGTTTTTCACAAAAATCTAAAGCAATAGTATAATAAAAATTTAAATAAAGTTAATATTTAATATTGACTATTATTAAAATATAAACAATACAATGAACCTGATATTTTTTGAATAAAATTTGGATCAAAAAGCTCCAATCTACTTCTTATATTCTCTAATTCAGTAGTTAAATCATATACTGATTTTAATTGAATAATACGATGAAGGTCTTTTTCAATTTTCTGGGATATTTGTAAAATAGAAAAATAAACTATAAATATAAAGTTATTAAAAAATAATTGCAGACTCTTTACCTTTTTAATATCCTCTTTATTTAAATACAATATGTTGCCTAATTCCTTAGACTTTTTAGTTAAGTGTTTTCTAATATCATCAACTTCTGTTAATAATTCTTCTTGAATATTAAAGAGGACAAAAGCATCATTTTTATTATTTTTATTGAAAATGCTGAGGCCTTCATAAAATTGGGTAAATTTTTGAGCAATTTTAGCATATTCTTTAATCCAATTATGTAAATATTGATCAATCTTATCAACTAAGTTTGCTTCATTTGAACTAGTATCAGCACTGTTTAAGTTCATATTCTTCAATTCCTTAATTAGTGAAAATGCTGAATCAATCATATGAATAAAATCACCAATATTCAGTGCTTTTTTATCAAACTCTTTAAAATAATTAAGTTGCTTATCAATTTTTTTATAATACTTTTCAGTATTATTATGGTTTGATATATTTTTTACATCGCTTATTGCTTTCATCAAGAGGTCTTGAAGATTTTTTGGTAGTTCGAACCTTTTATTCACTATAATTACCTATAATAATAAAATAATTCGTTATATTATATTAATAAATGAATATTTTAAAATTATACTCACGAGCTATAATAACAAACATGTTAGTTAAGTGTACTGATTGATTCAATAAATTATTATTGTTTAAATTTATGCTCACCTCCTACAATTCATATAATTAATAAAATCAGTTAATGAAGATATGTTTTAATAAATATTTTATATATGCCGTTTGATGAAACCTTATCAAGTACAGTACATAATTAAATATGCAAATATTTTGCCACAAACAATTGAGTTTAAATTATTGATTGTCTAATGCCCAGTACTTTCTTGAATATCTGTTTTCCAATCTGTAAAAATCTAAAATATAGTGTAAGCACCACAATTTGATGTGATTTAGTATAACTAATTATAATATTGCATTAATTTAAAATTTTAATTAATATTAATGTTTCTCAAACTTTATGCTATCTTTTATTTCTGGCTATTAATTCTCTACATGAATGAGAAATCCTTTATATAACAATTTTCGAATTTTTTTTTAAAGTTGCATCGATTTTTAATTCGGGTATTAATAAAGGATTTTGCTCTTGCAGGAAGCAAACTGCCAAAAATAAAAGATCTTTTTACAATTGAAATATTAAAACAATCAATGATTTAGAATTTTAAGATCAATTTTCACTTTTGCAATATAGTATCAATATCAGGAAGAGCATCCATATTTTAATTTTTCAGATACCAATGCAGCATGTTCATGATAATAAATCAAATTTTCACAATCTATATTTTATTATCATGACTCGTTAATTAATTAAATATCTAATAAAATTTATATATATATAAGTGCTGCTACCAAGCTGATTTTAGATGACAACAGCGATGACTCAAAAATGTGAGCCAGTCAAAATCCTGATGAAAAAATCTTGAAGGTCAAAATCCCAAAATGTTAGCTCACATTAGGTTAGTGTTAACAAATCATGGGTAATTTTTTTTTTCAAGATTAGATTTTGAAACAAACCTGATTAAAATATAGCAATTGTCCTACTCATTTTGATTGAACAGTTAAAAATCAAATTCACGCTTTGTTATGTAAAATATCTTAAATTATTTGTTTTCACTTGTTAGGTGAAAATATCAGAATAGTTACTGGTTTCATCAATCGTCATATGTTTCATCATTTAAGTTATTGTCAATTCACCAATCAAAATTGTTCAGCAAATTGTTTCAAAGTATAATTACTATTAAAATTTATACTTACATTCTTAATTAATATAATTAGTTAGAATTTAATTTCAAAAATTTTTTAATATTATTAAAATATATACTCACTTCCTGTAATTTATTTATTTGGCTACGTATTTATTATGAAATACAGATCTAATAATTGAGCATTTCTTAAATTTTATACTTACATCCTGGTTAATTATTAAAATATAGAATCATTAGAAATTTTATCTTTAAATAATAAATATTACTAAAAAAAATAGTTACTTTCTGAATTTCGATAATCAATCAGTGTTATAAAATTATGAATGTATTTAATAATTGAATATCATTGAAAACATACGCACTTTCTGTTATTATATAATTATTTAGAATGTATAAATACTAAACATATCATAAAAAGCTATTTAAAAATATTTATGCTTACAAACTATCGATGCAATCAATGAAAATTTAGAATCGAGACTTAAATTTAGCAAATAAGTATCATTAAAATTCATACTTACAACCTGAGAATTAATATAATAAATTATAAAGGCTATAATTAATATATTTTTATAAAAAATGAAACATTAAGGTTTTATACTTACTCCCTAGCAATTAATTTGAATGTTTTTATTTATCATAATTTTAAAACTTGATTACTTTTTTAAAATTTTATACTCACTCTCTAGCAATAAACATAAATCCAATATAAATAATTATTATTAGTTCGTATTAAAATTTAGTAACAACTTATATTTATACCTACTTTCTGATATTTATGCAATTAAATGAATTATCAACTGCTGACAAATACGTATAAAAAAAAATTATTAACTGTAAACCTATACTCACGATCTAAAAGTTTAAATAATTGATTTAATAGTCAGTTCTCTATAATAAAAGTCACAGATGATCATGAAATCAGGCGATGATGAAATTTAGATCTATTTTATATACGATTTTAAAAATTTTTTAGGGCCTTTTTGAAGTTTTTTTTTTTTATGTATGAGTTCGGATTTAGGGTTACAGTTTTTTTTTTTTATGGATGAGTTCGGATTTAGGGTTACAGTTTTTTTTTTTTATGGATTAGTTCGGATTTAGGGTTAAAGTCATTAATAAAAAATAAGAATTTGGTAGGACTTATATTTCAAATTGAGACCAAAATTTCACCATCATTCGATTTCAGATCATTCACGACAATAATAGTAAATAATAATACAGTACGTCTAACATGATATAATCACTCTTAATAATTCTAATTGTTAAATATATTATCACAAGTCGAGTAATCATATCAAAGTTAGATTTTAAAAATTTACTCACAATCTAATAATTCGTATAATTATTGTTATTTTTTGCAATGTCCATATTTATGTAAAATTTTAATTAATACGGATCCGTATTATCTTCCCCAGTATCGCTACCAAAAGTCACTGTCATATTATGGTTAAGCTACTTATGCTAGTGTTAATGATTTGTATTAGGTTTAAAGATTAGCGATGTACAGAATAAAATTGCAAGGAAAACTTTCATTAGTGCACAATAGTTAATTTCTTATGTAATTTTGGACAAATTAGATAATTTGACCAAACAAATGTTAGCTTTGGATTTTTCCGATAGCGCTACATTATGTGATAGTAACTTTTTGTAGTGATACTGGGAGAGATGCATCCAGAGAATTTCTCCATATGTTTAATAATCGTGAATGCATATTACTTTATATACTCACTCCCTAACGATTTTAATCAGTTAGAGCATATCATAGAATTAAAAATAAAATAATTTGAAGTTACACTTACTTTCTGATAATTTTTATAAGTAATATAATTTATAATTTGATTTAAAAGATTAAAGTACTGATTAACTCATAAATATAAATGAAATTTATTCTCACATTCTGTAATTTATTTAATCGATTAGAGAGCATTGATAATTCATTATAAAATTATAAATATTATTGAAACTTATACTCACTTCCTGTAATTTATATAATCGATTAATTCATTATAAAATTATAAATCTAACAAATAAATATTATTGAAATTTATACTCACATACTGTAATTTATATAATCGATTAGAGTATTGATTAATCCATTATAAAATTATAATTTAACAAATAAATATTAATAAATATTATTGAAATTTATACTCACATACTGTAATTTATATAATCGATTAGAGCATTGATTAATTCATTATAAAATTATAATTTAACAAATAAATATTAATAAATATTATTGAAATTTATACTCACACACTGTAATTTATATAATCGATTAGAGCATTGATTAATTCATTATAAAATTATAATTTAACAAATAAATATTAATAAATATTATTGAAATTTATACTCACATACTGCAATTTATATAATCGATTAGAGCATTGATTAATTCATTATAAAATTATAATTTAACAAATAAATATTAATAAATATTATTGAAATTTATACTCACATACTGCAATTTATATAATCGATTAGAGCATTGATTAATTCATTATAAAATTATAATTTAACAAATAAATATTAATAAATATTATTGAAATTTATACTCACATACTGCAATTTATATAATCGATTAGAGCATTGATTAATTCATTATAAAATTATAATTTAACAAATAAATATTAATAAATATTATTGAAATTTATACTCACATACTGCAATTTATATAATCGATTAGAGCATTGATTAATTCATTATAAAATTATAATTTAACAAATAAATATTAATAAATATTATTGAAATTTATACTCACATACTGCAATTTATATAATCGATTAGAGCATTGATTAATTCATTATAAAATTATAATTTAACAAATAAATATTAATAAATATTATTGAAATTTATACTCACATACTGCAATTTATATAATCGATTAGAGCATTGATTAATTCATTATAAAATTATAATTTAACAAATAAATATTAATAAATATTATTGAAATTTATACTCACATACTGCAATTTATATAATCGATTAGAGCATTGATTAATTCATTATAAAATTATAATTTAACAAATAAATATTAATAAATATTATTGAAATTTATACTCACATACTGCAATTTATATAATCGATTAGAGCATTGATTAATTCATTATAAAATTATAATTTAACAAATAAATATTAATAAATATTATTGAAATTTATACTCACATACTGCAATTTATATAATCGATTAGAGCATTGATTAATTCATTATAAAATTATAATTTAACAAATAAATATTAATAAATATTATTGAAATTTATACTCACATACTGCAATTTATATAATCGATTAGAGCATTGATTAATTCATTATAAAATTATAATTTAACAAATAAATATTAATAAATATTATTGAAATTTATACTCACATACTGCAATTTATATAATCGATTAGAGCATTGATTAATTCATTATAAAATTATAATTTAACAAATAAATATTAATAAATATTATTGAAATTTATACTCACATACTGCAATTTATATAATCGATTAGAGCATTGATTAATTCATTATAAAATTATAATTTAACAAATAAATATTAATAAATATTATTGAAATTTATACTCACATACTGCAATTTATATAATCGATTAGAGCATTGATTAATTCATTATAAAATTATAATTTAACAAATAAATATTAATAAATATTATTGAAATTTATACTCACATACTGCAATTTATATAATCGATTAGAGCATTGATTAATTCATTATAAAATTATAATTTAACAAATAAATATTAATAAATATTATTGAAATTTATACTCACATACTGCAATTTATATAATCGATTAGAGCATTGATTAATTCATTATAAAATTATAATTTAACAAATAAATATTAATAAATATTATTGAAATTTATACTCACATACTGCAATTTATATAATCGATTAGAGCATTGATTAATTCATTATAAAATTATAATTTAACAAATAAATATTAATAAATATTATTGAAATTTATACTCACATACTGCAATTTATATAATCGATTAGAGCATTGATTAATTCATTATAAAATTATAATTTAACAAATAAATATTAATAAATATTATTGAAATTTATACTCACATACTGCAATTTATATAATCGATTAGAGCATTGATTAATTCATTATAAAATTATAATTTAACAAATAAATATTAATAAATATTATTGAAATTTATACTCACATACTGCAATTTATATAATCGATTAGAGCATTGATTAATTCATTATAAAATTATAATTTAACAAATAAATATTAATAAATATTATTGAAATTTATACTCACATACTGCAATTTATATAATCGATTAGAGCATTGATTAATTCATTATAAAATTATAATTTAACAAATAAATATTAATAAATATTATTGAAATTTATACTCACATACTGCAATTTATATAATCGATTAGAGCATTGATTAATTCATTATAAAATTATAATTTAACAAATAAATATTAATAAATATTATTGAAATTTATACTCACATACTGTAATTTATATAATCGATTAGAGCATTGATTAATTCATTATAAAATTATAATTTAACAAATAAATGTTAATAAATATTATTGAAATTTATACACACACGCTGTAATTTATACAATCGATTAGAGAATTGATTAATTAATTATAAAATTATAATTTAATTAATAAATAAATATTAACATTATTAATAGTATTTTTGAAATTTATACTTACTTTCTGTAATCGATTGGAGTAATGAATAATTCATTATATTGAAATCATAACTTCATAAATAATTATTTTATAACTAACCAACTACCGGTATAAAGACCAAAGCATACATTAATTAGTAAGAACTTTTTAACTTTATAGAACATTATTAAAGTTTATACTTACGTTCTATAAATTTATGTAAGTAAAGCATTAACAATTTTTGATGTATAGTATTACGTGGTTTCATAATTATTATATTTTGAAAATAATTGTAAGTTTAAAAATCCTATTCTATTTTTGAAATTCCGTCACAGTGTATTAAATTGTTAATAAAATTAACTTTTTTTGGTAAGGTAAAGATTATGTAAATAAGTCTATACGTTAAAAAAAATAATAAGAATTTCTATCTCATATTTTGAAGTAAATACGTCACATATTTTATCCAAATAATCAATTACGAAACCCTTGTTAGGTAAATTGGGTGAATAGTGTTTGGATTATACTCACGATCTAAGAATCCATATAATTGATCAATTTCAACTATATCATAATATAATGCTAATTTAATACATGTTGAAAATTTATGCTCACATTCTAGAAATTAAAACATGGCCGATTAATTTATTGTTTTATTTATTATGGCAGCTTATTCTGAAATTGGTTTGAGCTAAAATTTAGGTCTACTAAATTTCACATACACTCTCTTATTAAAATCTTCAGAATAAGCTGTCGTTTTTATTATGAAATCACTAAATCCAATTCTGTTTAATGAATGAATATTATTAAAATTATACTTACGTTCTAGTAATTCATACGAAGAAAAGAACATTAATATAATCAAGAAAACGCAAATGAATTTTAAATTATAATATTGTTACATACTAGCGATAAAAATGACAGTATTTTGTCTTCATTAAATACATCATCTATTTGTTTATCATCAATAATACTCTTGGGGATTTCATATAAGTATAATCGTATTGCACGTTTCATCATGTGTTCAAGTTGCTTATTTGGAAGGTCTTTGATTTATAAATTACAAATATCTAATATAAAGAATCAGCATTGTATTTTAAGAAATTTACCTCTAAAATTTAACAGCTTATACATGTACTCTATGTACTCTGAATTGATAAATATATTAATTAATACTGTAATAATGCGATTTACTATTATTGAACTAAAAATATAATTACCTTTAAGGATTTCATTAGTATTCTCTTTAGTTAAAGTTTTATCAAATAAAAGAACATCTTCTGAAATATTCAATTTATACGAATGATTAATTTATAATACATTATTATAACATTACATTAATTAATCACATTACATTACCAACATCTTCCTTTAAAATATCGTTTCGACTTTTTTGCTCATTTTTGTCCGCAACAATCACAATAGGCATTTTATCAGTTACGTAGTTCCCATATTCATTACTATATTCATCTGAAAGTTCTTTTATTTCCTTTAATATATCGGAACGAGAAATATCGCAAACAAGTATGGCACCGTCAATATAACTATAATAACTGTAATAATATAAGTAAAATTGTTATACTATATGCATTAGAATAATCACAACTCACTTAATATTTGGCCTGAGGCTCCATCCTACCAAAAAATTGTCAAATAAAATTATTAGCATTAGGGCTTTATCTCCTTATCTCTGTAGTTTACTATTAATTAATTTTGGCTATTTTATGTCACATTAGCTAATATTTAGATATAAACCGAATTGCGTCAGATTGAAATTTTAGTTTGCGTTGGTCAATAATTAACAAATTATATATATAATTATTTATATAAATAGCTCTCAAATTTTGCAACTTCATTGTTGATATCGTGTACTCGCAAGTATACTAGTATTCTATTCTAGTGTTACTTCTTTGATGGCCATAGATTCGATAGAATATGAAATACGCAGTATAGTATATATCTTAGCATAAAAAGCTCGCGTAAAAACACAAATATCTATTATTTTGATTATTACATTTCAATCTGATGCATAAATAAAAATCTCAAAACCTAATTTCATTTTAATTTGAATATATGCCTTTCCTTTTCGAATTCTCTTATAAAATTGTATTATAATTTTTATCATTGCAACAAACGAGTGAAATAGTGATAACGCAAAAATTTGGCAGATCCTGACTAATTAAATAGCAATGTTATCCAAATTTTCATTTAAAAAATTAATGTTTATATTATTAATACAAAACAGAATGAATAAATTTTTATAACAAGGTGCTAATTTCCATTGCAAAATTTAAGTTGGTTACATCGCATGTGTAAGTTACACACACTGATCTCAAATTTTTGCGGCATCACTATTTCACTCGAAACAAACTTGCGGAATTTGACCATTATTAAAGTTAAACTTAATTAGATAATGTTAATTTTTAAGGTTCTTTTATAAATTGAAATAACAAATAAATGACGGTTTATATAATTTAGAGTATTTAGATAAAAGTCAAATTCTGCAAATCTGCTACGATGAAATAATTATGTATAATAAAAACTGTTTAATAATACCGGTTTTCAAAAGTTCTACTTTAATAGTATAATTATCCAAATGAACGTTCGTGGTTATAACATGTGTATGCAAAGTTTCATTGTATACTCTGTCACCAAATTTAAATGCAAAGTCATCAACAAGCTCAGGTGAGCCATCCAAACCAACTAAAAATAATTTATATTAATAAGTTAATATAGACTTATCTAAGTTATTATCTAAGTTACAAAGGTGCGTACTTTTTAAATAAAAATCATAGTCTTTATAATCTTCATTCATCTTTAGATGATAATCTATTGTGTAGTCAATAAAATAAAAGTTTTTCAGACTACGTTTACAATTCTTATTTATATATTCTTGCTTTCTGTACGTATGTGCGTACGTACAAAGTTGTAGTTCATTTATCGTTAATAAGTAATGATATACGATGTACAGGAAATTTAAATGTAGAGTACATAGTAGTACGGAATCGAAAATTCGGACGGATGTGAAAATAATATAAAAGAATATCCCAAGCAAAAGCCATTTTTCTATAACATGCCACTGTCCTAACCTTAACATTGAGTAAGGACAAAAGATGGTGTAACAAAATTCTGCAAGGGGAAACAGAGTACTAACACTGAAATTAACGCTTGTGCATTTATATCGTTATAGTTTTTCTTTTTAGGGCTATATTAATATCTATTTCAGAAATTTACGCCAAAACGAATCATATAGCATTTGATGGGTACGTACGCATGTACAGTTGTATCATCTTTATTATATATGTAAGTTACACATATATGTGTATTTCGAATTTTTATTTTAGAACATCTAAAAAGCAAAAATGTCTACAAAATTCGAATTAGAATCAAATGAAAATATTGTTTCTTGGAAAAAATTATATAATGATGTACTAGTTCATTTTAATACAAGGTTTAACCCATAACAATCACCGCGTTATAACAAATAGAACTACAGACAAACGTACAGGGTATTATAAATATATATACATTTGCGCATTCCGTTATCTAATTAACCAAAATTTTAAAATGGTTTTTTTTTACTTGAATAGATTTTTGAAAATGAATTGGTTGTTGATCTTAATGAATTGTTTTTAAAAAAACCTAAAAATGAAATTAATGCACAAGTTATTCGTATTTATGGCGATGTAATTCAACTTTCTTATAATCTAAAAATTCAAATGTTGGGAAGTCATGCCATTATTTTAAAAGTTGCAAAGCAGTTTGAAGTCAAACAAGGTTGTCAAATCTCTATTAAATACAAAGAAGAGAATCATTTTTAATTATTGATATATACTATGGAGATGCCATCAGAACTTATTATTAAAAATGATGATAAGGATCTATTAAAATTTAAAATTAATAGTCAAAACATTGGCGGATTAATTTCTCTACATAATGGAGAATTTAAAGAATAACTAATTTCTCTAATAAAATTCTTCAAAAAATGTCATTCTTTAAAATATGGCGATTTTCTCTACAAATTGCAGTCGCTCTATTTTATAGTAATTCTAATGTTACGCATTCAATTCTCACACGGATTATTAAAATAAATGAATTGAAAGACAAAGAGGAAAATGAATTTGAAATGACAAAAAGTTATACTTTCATGCATTAACAATGACATCTTAATGACTTCATCGAAAGAAAGGATAGTGGATTCATTTTTGTTCCGCGACTTAACATGGAAGATTACAAAAATATATCTATCAGTTGATGGGATTTGCAAAAGGTTATGAAAACGAATATAAGGATGTTCTAAAACAAAGATAATATTAACAAACAAAAGTTAGAATTTTTAAAAAAAATAAGCTACTGGACCATAATGATAAAACCAAAATGCATAAACTTTTAAAAGAAAAGGAAAGTAAGCGATTGAATTAGCTCATAATTTAACAAAAGAAACAGAAAATAAACTTAAGGTATGCTTTACATTATTTACTAATTATATAAGAATTTTGAAAAGGAAACTAATGT
Organism: Gigaspora rosea; assembly: GCA_003550325.1. Lineage (NCBI taxonomy): Eukaryota > Fungi > Glomeromycota > Glomeromycetes > Diversisporales > Gigasporaceae > Gigaspora > Gigaspora rosea. The sequence goes on along the minus strand of QKWP01000015.1, from coordinate 78,957 downwards.
TTTTTTAAAAAAGGAAAAATTTTATACTGCAAATGCACTCAAGGAGCTTAAAGAAGGAATTGACGATTGGTTGAAAGATTGAAAACTTGTCGTACAAAAAGAATTATTCTTTGTTATGTTGATTTATCTTTAAGTGTTGGTAAAGTTGTCATCCAACCTGGCAGCGTACATAGTGTCATCGATGCTATAGAAAATATATCCAAATCAGTTCAGGATGTCTTAGAAAATATTAACTTAGAAAACATTAGCAAATTGGATTGGCTAAAATAACTGATAATGAAGATGTAAAAAAAGAACTGGATTTAGCTAAGAATAAGTTACAAATGACAAAGTTAAAAAAATTAATGAAATTACAAATGATCTAAAAAGTAGTTCAAGCTTAGACTGTCAAATTATACAAATCTGTAGAGAGTATGGGTAATGATACTGAATCTTTTAATATCAAAAATATTTCAGAAAGGTAATCTATACATTTATATTTACTAAATTGTCAAACATAAATTAATAAATTGATGTTTTTTTTATTAGACTTACAAATGAAGATCAAAAAGGAATCATGCTACATTATAAATGGGAATTAACTAAAGATAACATTGCATTGATAAACTGCGTGAACTCATAAAAGTGCACTTTTTTCTTTTATTACATTTCAACTGAAAATTACTGATTGTAAACTCAATTTTACAACAATTTAATAGCCGTTCGAGCAAAATTTTAAAGGTGCAAAAAAAAATGCTTAAATTTTTAGCAGACTTTATTAATTTTGTTGATGCACATATTAAAGCCAAGATCGATGCAATCGAAAGGTCTGAAGAACTTTCACGAATTCAATAGCAAGCAGAAACATACAAAAGAATAGAAAAATGCTCGAGCAAAAGATTCAGATTTTCGAATCTGAAAATAAATCTCGAAATGAAGAAATTAAACTTCTATAATCTTTCTTTCGCTGACAAAATTCTGCCAAACCAAGTTTTATTAAAGAATTCTAACACAATCAAAAAAAAAATAAAAAATAAAATATATATTTTTCTATATATATAGAATAAATGGTTAAACCTATTCTAAAATGCTAGTAAAATAATAATAATAATAATAATAATCAGACACGAACAACTTTAATGCACATTCAAATATCAAAGGAATCATTTAATTTTATTTAGTAATCGATATCAGATATACAGTAACAGTACCACTACTTCTCCTTTGTTCTTTTCAAATATCTATAAGCCTTATGTCTCTCAACTTCATATTATAAGCCTATATATTACGGAATCATGTTTCTTATGCTTCTTATGTTTCTCTGTTAGTTGAGATTAAGAAGAATAAGGTTTCACAAATAAAAAAACAGCTTAAAATGCCAACCCATAGGCATAACATAAACGTTCAATCATACTTCTCATATAACTTGCGGATTACCAAATTATTTCGACAGTTTATAAAACTAGGTATATATTTTGAAAATTTTTTGATCTTAACTTTTAACCAATTCAGTTTTGTACAACTTAATATGAAGGATAGCATTTCGGTCGATAATCCAATCTGATTTAAAGACCTCTATGCTCTTTCATTAAATCGAAAAATTTTAAAATCATAATCACAATTATTACTTTTTGTTATTACAAATATTACTATATACAATAGCGATATCAATATATCTTGTGTATTAGTTTACAAAAAAGAAAAGAAAATAAAAGAAAATAAAAATGTCAATTTCTAAATTTGCTTAAACTTATAATCATTATTGTTATAATTGAGCAAAAAAAATAATCATTGAATTTGATTGCTTTTCACGTAATGTATGCATATTGATCCAACTTTTTGCTGGCACTAATTCGAATACTGTAGTTCATTAATTTCTTTTAAAGTTAATCGGCGGCTTTAGTTTTTATTCATTTGCAAATAGTTCTAAAATTTTATTATTTAATTTGTTGGTTCGAGCTGAAAATTTTAGACACATTAAAATTTATAGACTTATTAAATAAAAAATATTCTATATGATTCAATTTGCGAAAAGATAAAATACAAATATATGTGTTCGAAACCTATTCGAAAATAAGATCGGATTGACATTTTCACATTTTATTTTTGATACACCCCAGTAAATAAGATTAAAATTAGTTATCAACTAAGAGAATGTCAGGATGGTAGTGCATTAATCAACCGAAGCAATTTGTACAAATTAAAAAAAAAACCTAAATTATTAAACAATAAAATACAATACTTTTTAAATGCAGTAAAGGCTTTTGCTGCATATTTGCCTTCGAAAATTTATCTAATAATAGTATATATTTTTTTACTCGGTTAAAGTGACATTTTTTAAATGATCAAATCAAATTATTGATGTCCATTTGGAATTTGTTGGATACTCGCATTTAAATCGACATTAAGTTTATCTCTATAGGGTTTCAAACCTAAGTTTCAGGTTTCTGATTTCTAATTAAATTAGTGATGTATTAATTTTGTAATCAGTGATCTATAAATCCTATTTATTTTTATTTGCAAATCTTTTTATATAATAGAATATAATGTATATCATCAAAAAAAGTTTGTTGATTTTATCTCCTTTTCCATTTTTTGATTTCGAAATTCCAAAACAAAAATAGGATTTTCAAACTCCTACTTAGTTTCAAAATAAATTAACTCTGAAATCCTATTATAATTAAGCTATCACCTCGATTAAATTAATTTATGAACGTGTTACAGTTCATAGTATTACAATAATTGAAACATTGGTTGCAATGATACCTAAAAAACACTATTATTCTTACCACTTAACGATTATGCAAAAAAAGAAAACAATAGATTAACAAAAGGATAAAGTAAAATCTACAGTTTCTGGTTTCTTTTTCTGAATTTGTTGCAAATAGAACTATCATATTTATTTGTAGCAATAAGCACAGGTTCAATAAATATATAAAGGATACATATCGGGATCCCTTTATCATTCCGATATCTATCCATTATGTATCCACTTTTAATCTGGTTTGCTACAGTTTTTTGGCGGATGTATGGTAACATAAAGGATGGATATCGGTACAACATTTAAGATAAATGTAAGACAAATAAAGGGTATCTATTAATATCCTGATACTAATCCTTTATATGATAATTATATATCTGTTTTGCTGCATATATTGAAAATATAGAAGATAAATATTGGTAGATCAAAATAAATATCAGCTGAATAAAGGGCACCTCCTATGTTCTGATATCAATCCATAATGTATCCACTTTTAATTTGGTTTGCTACAGTTTTTTGGCAGATGTATGGTAACATAAAGGATGGATATCAGTACAACATATAAGATAAATATAAGACAAATAAAGGGTATCTATTAATACCCTGATACCAATCCTTTATTTATTTATAACATCCCGATATTCATTTTTATATAATCCAGTTTACATAGAATATCAAGTTAATTAAAGAAGAATATCGGTTAATTAAAGAAGAATATTGGGATAATTAAAGAAGAATAACAGGATAATTAAATATGAATATCAGGATAATTAAAGATAAATATCAGCATAATTAAAAGAAGAATATTGGGATAATTAAAGATGAATATCAGGATAATTAAAGATGAATACTGGGATATTATAAAAAGCTAATATTTTATTTTTTATATCCGGTTATGTTACCAATTTTTGGTGAATATGTACACTTCATACACAACCAATGTTTATAATATACATTATCTTATTTACTGCTACTTGCTTTTTTATAAATACCGTATTTACACGAAATAACGCACATGGGCGTTATTTCAAAAATTGCATTTTCTTAAAATAGCATGCTAGTTTCGAAATAACGCCCATGTGCGTCCTAATATAATGCACACTCCAAATGCCGAATTAATAATCTGCTGAAATAACAAATTCAAATAACAAGCAGAAATAAGAATTATTTAGTCAAAAAATCTAACTTAGATCGGAAAGGCTATGTATAAAGTTAAGAAATACAGGTTTTTTAAGCATTACACATATATAACGCACAATTTTTTTGAAATTAGACCTTTACCCCGAAATAACGCCCATGCACATACTCGAAATAACGCGCATCCCCTCAAAATAACGCGCAGGTGCGCATTATTTCGTGTAAATACGGTATACAATTTTAATAAAATATATTATTTTTATTTATTATACAGAACATTATACATTTATATATTATAATTAAATATAAAAAAACAATTAGTTAGTTTTTTACTTTTTTGCTAGTTCTAGAACCACTATTATAATTTGAACGACCTCTACTATAATGTGTCTTGCAGACCTAGAGATATGACTATCGTGATCATGCTCAGTGGATTCTAAATTGTAAATAAAAAATAAATAATAAGCACCAATGTAAATGATTAATGGATTGGATTTACCTTTTGTACTATATTTAGTACATTTTAAAAAATGCATTAAAAATTTAAAAAAATTAATAGTTTAATTTTTTTTATATACAAAAATCTAATAAGTATTCAAAAATTGTTTAGCAGTATTTTTTTAAATTAATAATAAAATTTTTATAAAAAAATTTTTTTATATCTTTATTTTTTGTAATTTCAAATGTACTAGATTTCATACATTTGTAAAGTCAATTATAATTATAATTTATTAATATACAGTCAGACCTCTCTAAATGAATATCGTTGGGACCAAACTTTTGGAGGTATGCATTAAGAGAACAATAAGAAAAAATGCATTTATAGAGGTTTGCTATATATTTGGGCCAGAAAACTGATATGCATTTAAAGAGGTTATGCACTTAGGGGGAATGCATTTAGAGAGGTCTGACCGTATTTGGAAAATAAAAGTTTTAATAATAAAAAATTGTGTAGGCTTGTTATAAAAAAATATTATTATTAGTTATATTATATAATTATTACTTATATTATAAGCTTTTATTAAAATTTTTTACAAATTATTACTTTACATAGTAAGCCATATAAGTTTAACTAGAATTTAAAAAAATTTTTGCTAATTAAATTTTCTAAATTCTTAAATCAAAATTATAAATATTTATTATCTAATTTCAATTACAAAATTTTTTTTAATACCAAATTAATATATCTCAAATTATATTACTTTAAATTTTAAAAAAATTATATTTAATTTTTATATATAAATTGGATATATTAGTAATATAGTATTTATTAGCAAAAATTTCAACTTTAGATTATTTTTTATACATTAATCTAATCTTAAAAAAATTTTATAATTAAAAGTAACAAACTTATATTTATAATTTTATTGATTATTTAAATAATAAATAATCTCATTTTCCTTTTGTATCACTTATATATGCATTGCCTTTGAAAGGCTTCTAAATATGTAATATTTATACAATTGTAATTTGCATGTTTCTCTTATCTGAGATATCTTTAAAAAGATACTATAATTAATAATAAAAAAAGGTGTAAATTAATTTTTTTTTAAATAAAGTAGCACAAGGGTGTGGTGACTTAGAGAAGTTGGTAAGTTGTCACCCCTCAAGTGGCAGGTCTAGGGTTCAAATCCCACTGACGACGCTTTGAAAAATAGACCTGTGTTCCGGTAACTGTTTCCTGTCGATCGGTTGGGTACATTACCTGTAGTCCTTGGTTACCATCTCGAATGGGAGCCTTCGGGCGAAGTTGTGCCTCGTGATACAGACAAATCCAAGGAACTGGGGAAACAGAACCCCATTTGGCAAGACCCGAGTAAGAAGGTAGCAAAGATCTTCGACGGTGCTACCAAAACTGGAATATCGAAAACTGGAGCTGGAGAACTGGACGATATGACCTTTAGAGGAGAGGGTCCACCAACCTGGCCGCCAGAGTCGTACCGGAAAAAAAGGTCCTATGTTATAGAAGTAGATACTAGGGGGAGAAAAACCATGATGTCACCTAATGCCAGATAGATCAACCCTCCCGGGCCAACTGGATTGGAAGTCAGGGAAACCGGTGAAGAACCGATAGGAAAGTAATAGTGGGTACCGGGGTTGGAGCGAACCTTACAAGAGCAGAAGTAGGTATTGGTAAGAGAACAGGGGTAACCCTGTCTTGCAATTGTTGGCCTCAGCCATAGCAATAAGTACTGAAGTGTAGGTGAATACCTGATACGGGACAGGTATCACTCTACCAAGTCTCCTGTCGAGAATAACAGGACCAGGAATACCTGGCTGGGTCCTAAGGCAATGGAAAGCATCCGGAACTTGCTGACTGACTTATGTAACGGGCCTGTTCTGGTGATACAAGATGGGTTGGCAGGTGGAACATGGATCAGAGGGTTTAAATAGGCAATTTCCGTAGTTGGGTTGCAGGTATGGCAGCTAGTGTGGAACCCTTGGGCGGACCACTTAAATTAGATACCAAAAGCGTACGTGTGGCTAGATGTATCCTCGTCTAGGACCAGAGAGTTTAAATAGGCAATTCCTGTAGTTGGATTGCAGGTATAGCAGCTAGTGTGGAACCCTTGGGCGGACCACTTAAATTAGACACCAAAAGTGTACGTGTGGTTAGATGTATCCTTGTCTATGTAACAAATGCCAGTACTCTCCTAGAGGATACCGACGGCCCTAATATCTTGAATGAAATTCCTAAGTCCCAAGTTGGGCACTTTAATTAAAAAAAATAAAAAATTAAATAAAGTAGCACATCTTTTTTTTTTTGAAAGTGATTTTTTTAATGTATTTTGATCAAAAGCAAATTTGCAATATATCTACATCTTGAAAAATTCACCTTCTTATAATGAATGATGAAAATATCTATAGTGAACCTCCTGAGAATGACAAATTTCCTAAGAATGTTAATTTCCTAAGGATAATGAATTTCATAAGAATAATGAATTTTTTAAGAATAATGAATTTTCTGAGAATTATGAATTTCCTGAGGATTATGAATTTACTGAAGATAAGGAATTTTCTGGAAATAATGAATTTCCCAAGAATGATAAACTTGGTAATGAACTTCCTGAGGATGATCCTTCTTTTTATCATAAGGCCAGTAATCTATCAATTAATTTCAGTAGTAGAGCTGTTTTTGCAGTTCGTGTAGACAATCAACCTCCTATAATAAAAAAAAAGAAAAACAAATAGACAGAATTATGCAAAAATTAGTTGGGTATAGAAATATTTTAAGTTGAACAAAAATAAACAATATGATGTGTATAAAGTTGAAGTGATGAATTTAAAAAACCAAAAGTTAAATGTGGCCACAAATATCTACACAATAGTAGTACAGGAAATATGAGCAGCTATCTTCAAAATAAACACAATTTATATGAAAATAAAATAAAGTTAGTTTGTTAATTATTGTTAAATATATAATGCAATTAATATTAATAATAAATAATTATACTTATATAAAACCAAGACCGTACAGTTCAACAAACATTATCGAAAACTTTTGAAAGGGCAAAAACTAAGCTAAATAGAGAACCACAGAACCAAGAGATTCAACAAGCAATTGCTGAATAGATCATCATTAATAATTTGCTGATTAATGTAATTAATGAAAAAGTTATATAATGATGATGAAAATTATTAATTCAGTCTTCCAAGTTCCATCGAATAAAAGAATTAAAAAAATAATTAATGATGGTTATTCTATGGCAGTTGAAAATTTAAACAATTGATAAATAACACAAGTAAATTAGCATCCTTGACATTTATGGACCACCCAAAGCAAACATGGATATATTGGTATAACAGACCATTGGTTGTCTAGTGATTTTAAAGTATATGACTGCCTCTTGTGTATAAAACATATTACATATCCCCATTCAGCTAAAAATATATATATGAAAGTTTCTGAATTTGGGTTAGATGGAAAAATTACCTGCGTTACAACAGATAATAGGAGTAATATGGTTAAAGCAATTCAATTGTGAGAAAGATTTGAACTTTTACCTTGTGCAGCCCATTCTTTGCAACTTTTAGTTGCTAATGCTTTTAAAAAAATATTTATATTAAAAAATAAAAAAATTAGTTAAATTTTTCACTGGGTCCCTGAAACAAAGTGAATGCCTTGATGAAGCACAACAGCAAATTCAAAGTAATGTTGATTCTACTAATGTATCAAATTCTGATGATAGTGATTCAAATGGTTCATAGTTAGAAAATGCTATCAATTCTGAACAACCTGTTTTATAAAATATAGCTGAGGTAAAAACTAGATGGAATTCAAAATATTATTTGTGAAAACAGCTACTTAAATTGCGTAAAGCGATTGAATAGTTATATTTGATGTGTTACCTTTATCTGATAATTCAAATAATCGAGCAAATGGTCAAAAACTAAAAAACTACTTCTTTTACCACATGAATGGGATCTATTAAAATTATTGGTTTGTTAGAACCATTTGATAATGTACTACTTATTTTAGCAGCTCACAATACGCTACCTTTCGATTATATACCCTTTAATTCAGGCTCTAAAATACACATTTGCTGAATTTGAGATTGCAAGCGATATACTAAATAAAGAACAAGGTAAGGTAATATTGCAAGTTATTAAAAATATGTGAAAATTGCTAATTACAAAAAAAAAAGTGGACAGCTTACAATTTTTCCAAGCTGATTTTCTGGTCAAATTCCGTAATTATAAAATCGATAATTTCTAATTCTGATTTCTGATTTCTGATTTCATAGTAAATTTTATCAGCCTAAAAAAGAACCAATATTCACAAAAAATAATGAATTTCAACTTAGTCAAATAAATCAAAAATCAGAATCAGAAACCATTGATTTCTTTTGATCTTTTTTGATTTTTTTTTATTAGCAAATTTCACAAATTACATTAATCAATTTTATTCAACTAAGTGATTAGTTGACCAATTGATTAATTGACCAATCAATTAGTTAGCTTATCAATTGGTCAAGTAAAAGATTAATCAAAAGGACGACTAATCAATTAGTTGAATAAAATAATAAATAAAAATTAGTAGAAGACACATAAATTAGCAAACTTGATTAATCAACTAATTTGGGTTTGCAAAATTCAAGTTGATTAGTTGTTAATTTTACAACTAATCGATTAATTTGATTAATTCGATTAATTGTATTCTTTTAATAAGATATAAAGCTTACCATTGTATACCTCTCAGTAATAACCTTTTAAAATAAAAAATATTTTTCCAATAGATATACATAATTTCTGACATAAAGAGTCATCTGATGATGATAGTAAAGATTTGGAATATGATATTTTCGAACCTTTATCACATCTTGATACAGTTATTACCACTAATCCAGCTGATGGTTCTTCACAAAATTTCTTGATTATTAGGTCAATGTGTCATATCATTTATAATTCATTATTTGATTATTGGGATAAACTAATGAATGGTTTATTAGCATCTCTTTTGGATTCCCAGCTCAAAACACTTTTAACTGGAATGAAGAAACTTGTGAAAGAGCTAAAGAAGAATTGAAATAACAATTTTCAAATTGTGAACAAACAATAGCTTCGGAAGAACCCCGAAGGACTCTGATATAACTCAGATCCAGACTCAAAATTTTTAATATAACTTTATACACTTAATTTTATTAAAAGCTTTATACAAAATTAACATATAAGTTCAAATTTTACTATAAATTATACAATTTCAGATCTGAGTTTATATATAAAAAAAAATTAGTATCGGGAAAGAATAAATTCAAATATTATATTTTAATAAATTTTAATAATCTGCATTACAATCACTTAATTATCACTTTGCCATAACAATAATATAAAGCAATTTAATAAAAATTATATATATATTTATTTTATTTATTTATTATAAACAATTCTCTAACAAATCGGGTACAATTTGGAATCTAACATCTATAATCTACAATCCTATAGCAAATAACTAATGAAACACTAGTAATAATACAACAAAACAAAGAAAAAAGTTTAACAAATCGGTAACAAAACACCTAAAATGGCCAAGAAAACTAACAAGGTACCCAAGGTAAAATCTACAAGACACCCCCAAAATGCATCAAAGCAACATCAAAATCAGCAACAAAACACCCGAAGCAACCACAAACTCGCATAGAGAACACCCAAGAAAACTGACAAAACCCAAAACGAAATCTACAACAAGAGACACTGAAACGCACCAAAGCAATGTTGAAATTAGCGATAAGACACCACGTAGTCATACAAGAATGCACAAAAAAACTAATAGGCACCCGAAGTGGAAACTCTAAAACAATGTTGAAATCGGCAACAAGACACCTGAGGCAATCACGAAATCAAGCAACGAACCTAAACAACAAAAAAACTAAAGAATAGTATTTAGAACTAGTCGCGTCAACAAAAAGTATGAAAAGAAAAAACACAGCACCAGTGACAAATAATACACCGAAATGGTTGACACCAACGATGAAGCACCGACTAATGACTCCAATGACGAAATCTGAAGCCATTTCCCAAAAATCCTAAAAAAGAAAATTGTGTAAATTAGTGACTAAAAAGTGACAAAGGACACCAACTAATAAATGCATGCACCGAAATGAACGACACCAACAGTGCCGAAAGAAGTTGTAACAGCACCAACGACGAAGAAAGGTTGCTACAAAACCAAAATGGACGATAGTTATTTTCTGAAAAATAATTAGCAGTTAGTATGTACTAAAAAACCAGAAATAACAAAAAAAAGAAAAAAAGGATACTTATCTATCCTGATCCGTGTAACAGAAGAATAATACGAAACTGATACCAAATTTAAATTATAAGAATAAAAACGTTTATAAAATATAAATAAAAAAGGTTAATAATTATTAATAAAAAAAATTAAAACAAAATCAAAAAAAATATTAAAAATAATTTATATGTACCATAAAAAATAATTTAAATAACTGATAAAAAATAATTTACTTAAAAAAATAATTTAAAAAAATTTAATTTATAATAAAAATAAAAACTGAAAAAAGAAAATTTAAATAAAATATGATAATAAAGCGTTAAAAAAATTTTTAAAATTAAAAAATGTAAAAAAAAACAATAGAAAATAAAAAAAAATAAAAATAATAAAATAAAAATTAAAAAAAAATAAATAAAATAAAATAAATAAAATAAATAAATAAAGCAATAAAAAGAAAAAAATAAAGCGATATTAAAAAAGAAAAAATAAAATAAAAATAAAGCGATAAAAAAAAAGATAATTAATAAAAATAAAAGAAAATTATTTTAAAAAAAATAAATAATGATAATTAAAAAAGAAAAAATAAAAAAAAAATTAAAAAAAATAATAAAAAGAAAAAAAAATATAAAAAGAAAAAATAAATAAGAAAAAAAATAATAAAGAAAAAAAACATAAAAAAACAATTAACGTTATAAAAATAGAAAAAATAAAAAAATAAAAATAATTAATGTTACAGTATATAAAAAAAAATAAGGCACGTTATACACTATAAAAAAAATTTAAAAAAATAAAATAAAAAAAACGATAAAAGTAGTGATGTACATACAGCGCATATATATAAATACAGAAATATTAAATAAAAAAAATAATAAAAAAATTTAAAAATTTAAATAAATAATAAATAAAAATTTGTTTTTTTAAAAAAAACAAAGTAGTGTGGAATAAAAGTAAATTCTGATTATTCTTCATTATAGGAATAACCGGAAATTTACTTTTTATTCCCACTAGAGTGCTGACATTTATTAGATAATATTTTAGGGGGTAGGGGGTCAAGAAAAATCTTACTTTAGTTAAATTTGATTGGCTAAAATTCTATTTATAGACCTTACCTAGGGGTGGGTAAACCCCTATAGTAAATGAATATTAGGTAATAAATGTCAGCATCCCTATTGTTTTATTCGAATTTTAAAAAAATGATAAAATTAAAAAAAAATAAAAATAAAAAAATAAAAAAAACGCGCTTTTTTTATTTATAGGTTAGTTTTGTTTATTGTTTTTCCCATTGTGTTCTTATAATTTTGTATGCCGTATAAATGCTATATGCCGTATTAGTAGTATCGTTATACAAATAAAGATCTAACTTGTTATAAAGATCGTCTTCGTTATACAAATAAATATCTGACTTTTGAAAAATTACTAGTTGGCTATACAAATCTAAACATATGACATATCAAAAAATTGTCTATACAAAATTAGATCTCAGTATTATATATATCCTTCGGGGTCCTGCTACAGAACATACTGTACTTCAAAAAATATTAACACCCACCACAATCGATTACATTCATCAATTTTTGGTTCATCTATTTCATGAAACACCATATTCAATCAATCCCTTAGCCAAATTAGAATGTTATTTAAATCCTATGCGAACTCCCGTTGCTGAATATATTGAAGACCCGTTTGAGTGGTGGGCAGTTTGGAAAACAAAATTTCCTAATGTAGCTAAGTTAACTAGAAAATATTAGCTATTCCTGTGTTTTCTGTACCCAGTGAAAGGTTATTTTCAGATGCGGGCAATTGCGTTACTGCTAAGCATACTCAATTTGATCCCAATTTAGTAAGTAAAATGATGTATATGAAGAGAAATTCTGATATAATTCAAATATTTTAGGTTTATTATCTAGTAATTAGAAAAAAAATTGTTAGCCAAAAAACAAAAAAGTGTAAAGCATTACTTATAATTGTCCAAGCTGAATTTTTTTCTCTTTCAAAGTTTTTTAAAAACTAATTATTTACAAAATTACAAGCATTTTTTCCATTATTTCTATTTTTTTAGCATTAAACGATGTTAAATTTTAAATTTAACCTGATTGTAATTTTTTTATTTAATTATAAAAAAAATGGCTTAACTTTTTTATAGAGGTTTAACCTTATTCATATATTACTTCGAGATATGGTAAATTGCTATAATAAAATTATATAATCGCTAAAAAAATAAATAATAGTTGACATAGAACCAATGCGATATTGAATAATTTTATTACTACCCTATGCTAACCGATTTCACTCGAGTAACTGATTTCAAAGTTACACGGGTGACCCCAGTGACGATTTTTCACCCAGTTCCAAACTCTAAATCCTTGAATTGATTACCATAAGTAGCAAGCACAACAGATATAGAGGCTCGTGCTAGATGAGCACAGCCACAAGTTTATCAAAATGAATTACACAAAAAACGCTTTCATATGACATTAAAACCCAGTATACTTGTTTATACACGTGATGTTAATGCGCATCAAATGATCGATTTGAATACGCCATCCAATAAGATTAAGATTTCGCACACAGATAGTTGCCTGTTAACCATACACTTCGTACTTCATACTACGTTCCTGGTATACATACATGTTAGATTGTATTTCTCTAATTTTAAATAGCGTTAGATATTGGCCCGAGAAGAATGCAATATTTATACTTTGTAAATTGAAGAAGAACATGCATTAAATTTTATTTCTCTAATTTTAAATAGTGTTAGATATTGGCCCGAGAAGAATGCAATATTTATAACTTGTAGACCAATATAAAAGGACTTATGTTTGATTTCAAAGTAAAAATAATTGTGATTTCTGTGTATTCTTCAATAATGCTATATGGCCATTAAAATCAATTTCTAAGTTACTGCTATCTAAAAATAAGTTTTCCGTACATTAATTTAGTCAAATTCCTCGAGAGTGTTGTAGATCATATACATAAGGAAGCAATTATTTTTTCAAGTTGACTGCAAAGTCAACAGAACGAACTGGGAGCTAAGCAGGGAGGCCCCCCAACCGCACCAGGGGTCTAGACACTTTTGCAGTAACGTGACGTGGCGCATGAGAATTAACCAATCAGAGAACGTAAATTTTGATCATCCCGGATCAGTCCGATATCAAAACAAAACACGTGTACAAGAAGAAAAAAGAGAAAAAGCAAAAATACTCGAAAACTAGTGTTTAAATCGGTCTTAAAAACCACATAAAAATGTCCAGAACGTGATTTTACATATATATAGAGACCTTCTAAGGCTATATACACGAACCCTAACCCTAACCTTAACAATAAAGCCAAAAAGTTAATCCGAAGACGCCACACCACGTGATGGTCACATTACTGCAAAAGTATCTAGACTCCTGGTGGGGCCGGGAGACCCCGGCGTGGCGACAATCACAGGTAAACCAAGATGCCAGCGGGAAAAAACCGGTTCAATCACTATCCAATTTGAGGAAGGCGCAGGGGGAAGTGATTAATCAATTTACCTAATTTGGACATTTACATGAAAATTAATATAACAGATTTATTATAGGTATAAACGCGCAGACATCAGGACAGACTATGGCGGCCCAGAAAGATAGCAAATTCGCAAAAAAAAAAATCTGCAACTTAAAGTCTATTGAACATGAGAGTATAATCGAAGTAATCCCCTTTTTAATAGATATATAACATCCAATTGATTAATAGAGACAATTTAGTTCAACATGTGCAGCAAGATGATTAGATGGCAGTCGAACAATTTCAAGTAACTATGGCGGACATTGTGATGGGCAAATCGATCTAGCACAATCTAAATTCAGGCTGTGCTTAATATTATTTTCTATTTTTTCTATCTTTTTTATCTTTTTAATATATGTATACTATTTTTAGTAGTTAATATTATAGAGGGATCAATGATTACGGATCTCTTATATCTTTTAAATTCTTTTCATTAAAAGATCCGAAAGAACTAAGTAATGTGTAGAATGTAAAAGATTAAAATAATTTGCGGGATGAAAAGGAGATAAAGGAGTGATAAGAACCTTTTGTAGCTATTTAGTCTCTAATCAAAAAGTATATAAGAGCCTTAAGCTCGCCTAGCTGAATAATAACTCAGTTGAGTTGGATATAGTTAAGTCGAGTTAGACTTAGAGAGTCTCAACCTTCGAAATTAGAGTAGAAGTGTTAGCTCTAGACTTTACCCTTTGTGCTATTTTCTTGTTATATAAATAAAACGTATACTTATTTGTCCCATAAGAAAACACTATTGTTCTTGTAAACTTGTTAGTTGTACTAGTTTTGCTTATCCCCGTGATACCCGAAAAATCTATCTGTCGCAATCGATATAAAAGTAAAAGTAGATTAGTAATCAACCCCTTATATAGATAAATCCTCTATTGATTACCTCATTTATCTAACAATAATTGAAACCCGTGATCTTGATTGTGAATCTCCGACCGCCATCGGAATCTAATCGGACTTATGATCGACGTAATAATCAAATTTACCCGTGAAAACCCGGAAGCCCAATCGGCAACCCGATAGTTCTTATCCCGTGATCTTACTATACTTCTATCATCCTACGGAGGATATTAGCAAGACTAGTGATTGTACCCGGGTAGAATTTGCAATTGTGTGAAATAGTAATTTATCCGGATATCCGGGTGATTTAATAGTAACCGGGTAGAGGTTTTCCCAACGGGTACAATCTCTAAGCAAGACCCTACGAACCTTGAAACCCGGACCAAATCTTCCTCGCCTCTTTCTGCCTGCCAAATCAAGGAACTAGGAGTCTTGGCCGATAGTTGTGTAGAGTTTAGATTAGTTATAGGTGTTATTAGGGAGTTTTAGTATACGACCCCCGAATCACACGTCCACAACATACACGATCATATACACATTAAGCGGAGTTAATCTGAGAAGAAAGCCTAACATTCAAATTAAAAGCTATGCACAATTAGAGCATAAGAACTATAAATTATATGGAATAGCTCAGAACACAGACACTAATAAATATATGATAGCATTCGACAAACTCCATTCTAAAAGAAATCGTCTGAACATTTTAAAAAGCATGGCGCCTAACGCGTAATTCTCAAAGAATAACTCAAGGGCGGTCAAGCAGAAACGGAAAAAGTGATAAACGTATTAAAGAATTTCAACTCAAAATCACTAAATATGAAGATGATCGAATAGATCCCTATCGATAGATTAGTTAATATTCGAAAAATCGATAAGAGTAAATCCGGTCCAATATTTTCAGCAGAAGGGTTGGATGGCAGACGAATGATTACAGATAAATCTGGGAAATACATACAGTCACACAAACATCGTGTGGAGTCGATCTAGAAATATTGCCTAGCTCTCAGTAGGGATTAGATTTTAAAAGAATTAAAGATTACACACAAGTAGGGAACAAGGAGTATGAAATATATGGGATAACTCAAAACCCATCTACAAACGAATATATGATAGTCTGTGATAATCTTATTTTAAATAAAAACTTAGTAATGGAAAATGCGAACATTAAAGCAAAAAAAATAAAAAAAAATAAAATATATATATATATATATATATCTAACACTTCCATAGCGTGGTGCCAAACCATGCAACCTTCAGAAATGACAAAAGAATGGACAAGTGGAAATAAAGACATTGATGACTATATTAAAGAAATTCAATTTAAAGCAACTGAGTATGAGGTTGTTTTCGAATAGATTCCAGTTAATAAGTTAGATAGCATTCAAAAAACTAGTGAAGTGAACCTGGTTCAGCATTTCACAACATGGCTAGCAGTTTCAGAAATATGCTAGATAATATACGAATAATTTCACGTGAATCTAGAAAAGATACACGGTTACGTATGCCATCTTCTATAATTGATCCCAAAACATTACTTAGCTCACAAAATTAGTTGAAGAATTTGAAGATCATGCGCAATTAAAGTATATAGAATATAAAGCGTATGGAATCTCAAAATACATTACTAAGGGATATAAGATAGTATTCGATGAGTTTATTCTAAAAGATATCAT
>QKWP01000015.1:16816-60925 GCA_003550325.1 Gigaspora rosea | reverse complement strand
AAAGTTATACGTAACTTAGGTCAGGGTGTAGAAAACTTGAAGCGTATAGATTAATTCGGAACATAAATGATGAATATTTAATGGTATTTCAATATACAAATATGGGGAGCCTTAGTAGCTATTGGGCGTTAAATTTTAAAGAATTAATCAGAAAAGCAAATTGAAACTGCGTTTGGATACGTCAGAAATTTTATAAAATATATAAAGCGAAATTAAGTTCACTAGATTTTTTTTATAATGCCAACATATTACAACATCAAAACGCTAAAAGAGATGTAATGCTCTATATTGCAGATTTAGGATTATTTACAAGGAACGAAGAATCTGATTTGAAGGAATTGATGAAGTACTACTATACATCATGCCTGAAGTGTTTATACCCCTGCAGCAGATATTTACAAGTTTTGGCATTATGATAGCAGAACTTATACAGAAAACCTCCTTATTATGATATTGATTACAATAGAAAGCTGGCTATTAGAATATGCAATAGTTTACGCCCTGAATTTTCTAAATACAATTCTAAATACGGAAGGTGGTCACTTCACCGACAATCATTTCACCGAAAGTTCACTTAGCCGACATCACATAGGGTTAGGGTTAGGGTTTTATTAGTTGCAGGTATGTATTTTTAGTAAATTGTCACTTGGTGTGATGTCGGTTAAGTGAGCTGTCGGTGAAATGATTGTCGGTGAAATGACACGTATCCCTAAATACCACATCGATCTAGCAAGTTAGCAAATCAATCGTGGATATCAATGCTTTTAGAAGACCAACTGCATCTGACTTGCATGATAAATTAAATATTTTGCATATGATCATACTAAGTAATTATGCCAAAATGGTTAAAACGGACTAGTTATTAAAAAAACATTCGAATCCGCAGACCAATTTATTCCAACATTGCTAACAACAATGCCAATAATTCACAAGATAAACTTACAAGTAAACCTCTTAATTTTCAAATTCACCATATATTGTGCTTGCATGATCTCCAAGAATTCCACAGACACACAAATCACTGCTAAACGAACAAGCAGCAACAATCCTCGGGATCCAAGCACCAGGGTTCAAACATATAATAAGATAAAAAAAAACAAAACGCTATCAAAAATCTGGCAAAAGAAAAATGGGTGAATATAAACAGGACGGATTTTATGGCCGATATCCAAAGAAAAATTTACTGAATTCATCAAGCACCTACAATAAGTCGAACTACGGACTCCATCAGCGCAAACCTTAAGGTTCATAAGTATTAGGGAGGATCCTACACACCAATACAGTTACCAAGGGAAAATTCACAAAACAACTGAGCACTCAATGCTAATCATCAATGCAACTAAGAATAAAACATGCCCGACGCATGTGCTCAAAGCATATGCTATCCGTAGGACTGATCTGAAATACACTCCAGGAGAAAGAACGTTATTTATATAGGCTAATTGCAGCCTAGTGGTTCAAAAAAAAAAAAAAACTAAACTAATATCACTCCTTACCGGGGACAATCATAGCAGAACACAGCTTTCAGGCTGGCAATACCACAGAATTGGCAATACCGGGTGTGGAACTAACACTCATTCAAAGATTGGCAGATAGTCTTCGGATACATTTTTATAGATATATCCGACCACATCCAGCTACAGTAGCCGCCATACTAAACGATCACGGACATTAAGTCCTTCTATATTTGGATCGATCGTCATCGGAATATGCACACAAAAGAAAAAAAAAGTGACAGCAATAGAAAAAAAAAAAAAAGGAATATAATAACTGATAATAATAATAATAATAATAACAAAATGGCAGAATTCATATTTCATTTTGGAAGACCCTGAATCCTGTCATTTTTGCAACCATCCATGTCTACAGCCGGCCTGCGTTACACAGGTGGGAAACCACCGGCTAATCTAAAGCATCAATCTCAAGCAGCAACAGCTTGACTGCAAACTCAGGGTGACAGCCGGCCCGCGTATGCGGGTGGGAAGCCACCGGCTGACCATACAAATAGCTAGATCAATTATACATCAAATGCACTGATGTCGGCGTAATTGGCTGTCAATAGTATAATCGCCTCCCCTAAATTAATGCCGTATTCTAAAAACTCGTCCTCATATCAATAATTTAATTCTCGGATGCTGTACGTTCAAGTTGACTGCAAAGTCAACAGATCGAACTGGGAGCAGGGAGGCCCCGGCGTGGCGACAATCACAGGTAAACCAAGATGCCAGCGGGAAAAAACCGGTTCAATCACTATCCAATTTGAGGAAGGCGCAGGGGGAAGATAAGTGATTAATCAATTTACCGAATTTGGACGTTCACATGAAAATTAATATAACAGATTTATTGTAGGACAGACTATGGCGGCCCAGAAAGAAAGCAAATTTGCACCCGGCCCTCCCTGTCCCCACTGAATCCTGCCATTTTGCAACCATCCATGTCTACAGCCGGCCTGCGTTACGCAGGTGGGAAACCACCGGCTAATCTAAAGCATCAATCTCAAGCAGCAACAGCTTGACTGCAAACTCAGGGTCGACAGCCGGCCCGCGTATGCGGGTGGGAAACCACCGGCTGACCCTACAAATAGCTGGATCAATTATACATCAAATGCACTGATGTATGCTGTATATCGCACATAATAAAGTTCAGTATCCAGCATTTTATGCTGGTGTGCTTCCAAATAAGTATGGTTCACAAGCGTGCGATTCTGTTCGAGTGCAACTGCGAACTGAATGAATTATAAACGGCGTTTGTGTTACATGCAATTCTATATATACAGTAATTGTTAGTTAAATTTTAAACAGAATTACGATTTGGCTGATCAATTTAGTCACGTAAGAAAAAAACGATATGAAAATGCGCAAATTGCGACCGATACAACACATCAGAAGCTTGGTGCCGAGCATGTGACCCTCTGAAAATAACACATGGATGGACAAGTGGAAATAAGGATATCGATGACTGCATTAAAGAATTTCAACTTAAAACTGCACGCTATGAAGACGTAATCGATTGGATTCCTTTTAATAGATTAACTAATGTTCAAAAGATTGGTGAAGGAGGATTTGGCTCAGTGTTTTCAGCAACATGGTTAGATGGTAAAAGAATAGTATCAGAAAAATATAGCGAAGTCGTGCAATACGTGCAATCACGTACACCATCATGTATAGTTGCACTTAAAACATTACCTGGTTCACAAGAGAATTTAAGAGAAGTAAGTTAAAATGGTTTATTTATAACCTGATATAGATAATTACTAATATTATAAATTTTTTGAATTAACTAGTTTAAAAGTTGCATGGAAATTAGATTATTGTGTAATATTTTTGAAGTGTATGGACTAACTCAAGATACAACTAATAATGAATATTTAATGGTATTTCAATATGCAAATAAAGGAAGTCTTCATAAGTTTCTCTTGGCAAATTTTAAAGAACTTAATTGGAAAATTAAATTAAAGCAACTTGTCGATATATCGTACGATTTAAAAATAGTTCATGAAGCAGGACATGTTCATGGAGATTTTCATAGTGGTAATATATTGCAAAATCAATATATTGATGGAAATCTAATATCTTATATAGCAGATTTAGGGTTAGCTAGAAAGAAAGATGAGTCAGATTTAGAAGATAGCATTTACGGAGTATTACCTTATGTTGCCCCAGAAGTGTTGCATAATCGACCATATACAATGGCAGCAGATATTTATAGTTTTGGTGTTATTATGGCAGAAATATCTACGGGAAAACCACCTCATTACGATATTGAGTATGATGAATCATTAGCTATTCAAATATGTAATGGATTACGACCTGGATTTGCTAAAGGCACCCCTGAATGCTATACCAAATTAGCCAATCAATGTATGGATGCTAATCCTTCTAATAGACCAACTACATCTTATATTTGCGATGAATTATCAAGATGGCACAAAATAATAGATAATGGTTCTGCAAAAGACAGAGATAGAGATGAATTAACAATATTAAGAGCATTCCAATCTGCAGATGAAATTATTCCAACATTATCAACCGAATTGCCAGTTTGTCCTCGAGATAAACTTACAAGTAAACTACTTACCTTTAAAAACCTATCTGAGCCAGTTAATTCTTCATTATTAGCAAGTAAATCTATTGAATTTGCAGATATTCCGACTGGTAAGTACTGCAATGGTAAACTTATTTTAACAAAAACAAATCTATTTCTAACTTTATTTTAATTATTAGATTATTGAATAATTGCTTTAAAGTTGCAAATTATCAAGTTCAATTGAAGATATTTTTATTTAAATTAAAATAACTAATTACTATATTATTTATCAGATTTTTATTATTTATATTTTCAATGGTATAAACTTATTATTTAACACTTTGTTTTTGCAGCCAATGTGAAGGATAGTAAAACTATGTAGTAGACACTCAGAGTAGCATTTGAGCATTGATATTGAATTTTTTAGGTTTTAAATTGGAGGTATAAAAAAAAAAAGATAACGATAGGAAAATTTATTGACATAAGGAAGTAATTATATAATTAGAAGCTTTAGGTGTCCAAAGCAAAGCAATAGTCCCAATTTTTTGTTTTATGCAAATATAAGTTGTAACATATAACAACCTTGTATCTTTAACTACATATAGTCATTTGAAGATGTATTTGAATATCCATTTATGTTTTTTTTTAAAAAAAAAATACATTTTATCACAAATTTCTATTTATATCTATTAAAGATTACATTATGAATTACAATTTTTGTAAGGTTCATGTACAGTTGTTAGGCGAAACCTAGAGGTTTCGCCATTGGCGAAAGGCGAAACCTAGTTTCGACTTTCGCCAAAAAAAATTTTAAAAGACGAAATGGCGAAACTGGCGTAAGGTGGCGAAACTGGCGAAAGTGGCGAAAGGTGGCAAACTATCAAAAGGTAACGAACTAAAGAAAGGTAATAAAGTGACAAAAGGCAGTGAAACTGTAAAGTGCTATGTGGTAGATCCCTCTATGAGATTTACACTGAAAGCATTTATATTCGTGTTAGAGATGGGAAAGTTATTTACCTATTACGTAAAAGTCATCTAATTCCTTAGTATAATATGTAAATTTATTTTTTAGTAAATTGTCACAACTTTTACGTAATAAGTAAATTATCTTGCTCATCTCTAATCCGGGCATAATTTATTTGCGCGGGAAATCAAAAAAAGAAATCCAATTTAGTAAATAAATTAAGTGCGTGAGATAAAAGGTTAGGGTTAGAGCCTTAAGGTTAGAGGCTATATGGTTATACTGATGCTTACTATATATAAAACTTCATTCCCGTCATTTTTAATTTGTGCACCAAGATCAATTTAAACATTAGTTTTTGTATATTTTCGTTTTTTTCTTCTTTTACGCGTTTGTCAGGCTGATCCGGAATAGTCAAAGTTACACTCTCCGATTGGCTATTTCCAATCCAGGAGTTTGTCTTACCCGCGCAAATAAGTAAATGCGGGTACAATCATATCAAAGTTCAATGAATAGTATCCCTATACCTTGGAAAATACGGTACGGTCATCCTTTACACTGTTCGTTTTTACAAACTACCTAAACATGCTAACTAACGCGTTCAAAAAGATCTAATTTCAGGGTTAATTTTGATTAGTGTGCCTAAATTGGTAACTTAAAGCAAATGACAACATCAAGCGAAATCAAATATTAACTTCAAATACGATATATATAAATTAAATAATAAATATTCATGAAAATTACTGCCGTATAGTCGCAAAATAACGCGCAGGAGCGTTATTTCGAATTTCGGCCCGAATTAAGCTTAATTTAGGCCAAAATTTGAATAACGCTCCTGCGCGTTATTTCGCGACTATACAGTATCTAATAAACTATTTATATGTAACACTACTAAAGCTTCTATATAACTTAAATCCAATGCTAATAATTTGTTTGTTATACAGATAGTTTCTTCACAACATATAAGTAATTCTACTTTTTATTTTTAACAATCTGAATTTCTAAATTTGACCAATTAAAAGTTAATAATATAACAATTATTTCCCAACATTTAAAGTTAACTCTAAGATTTAGATTAATAATATTATTATTAATAAGCTACTTACTATGCATGATATTTAAAGGTTTAAAAACAAAATGGTAAAAAAATCTTAACAACTTAACAATAAAAATATTGGTTAATTAATTGAATAAAAAAAATCTTAAAACTTTTTATATAAGAGTCACATGCAGTGCTCAATAGCCATACACAAATAAATTCACTTCCAATTTTGGCTTATGTTGTTTCTTTATAAAAGCAACATGTGTGCTTAATAACTACATGCAAATATTTTCACTCACCAACATGGCTTAGGTACGTATGCATATTTCTTTAAACAAGTCATATGCTGTTTTTAATAGCCATATTTTATTCACATATCTTCTAGCCACATGCAAATATTTCATTCTCAAACATGGATTAGGTACATTTCTTTATATGAGCACATACTGTGCATACGCAAATATTTTCATTCGCCAACATGGTTCAGCCCTTTCCCTTAGAGAATTTAAACTTTGCTGAGAGCTTGACCTTCGCCAGGGGTTTCGCCGGTGTTTCACCTTTCGCCAGGGGTTTCGACTTTCGCCAGGGGATTCGCCTTTCGCCAGAATTTCGCCACTTTCGTCTTTCGCCGTGTTTAGGTTTCGCCTTTCGTCATTTGCACAAAACAGTTTCGCCTAACAACTGTAGGTTCATGACATTTATTAAGATTTTAATTGTAGATCACGTATTGTACGTATGTTTATTACGGGTAATTCTCATTTTTCGATAGCTATTCTCCCACAGGCCATTTAGCCGACAGCACAGGGTTAGGTATATACTGTTGGTAAAACAGGTTACCATAAATTATCCGACGAACATGTATTTTAAAATGGATTTAGATTTAGGCATGAATGAAGAAAATTTAGTTCCGTATTTTGAGAATTTGATATATACGTAAGTTATATTGTAAAAGTTTATTTAAATTCATTTATTAAATGTTCGCTTTGTATGAAATTGTAATTTCATTTAAAGATGGGTTAACTTAATTATATTTGATTTCACTTGCTATTCGGGTATATTTTTTTAAACACTCTGTCTGATATGGTTATTTTTGCTTAGTTCTCATTGCAAATGTAAA
Organism: Gigaspora rosea; assembly: GCA_003550325.1. Lineage (NCBI taxonomy): Eukaryota > Fungi > Glomeromycota > Glomeromycetes > Diversisporales > Gigasporaceae > Gigaspora > Gigaspora rosea. The sequence goes on along the minus strand of QKWP01000015.1, from coordinate 53,779 downwards.
TTTGAAGAGAATTATTTTTTTATCAAAAATCAGCAATTATATTGACCCGGATGGTTATCATTATAAGTGTAATGTTAAAATTTGTGACATCTTTGTCAAAACTATACAGATCTTTTGGCATTAAAGTTTTGTAGAAAGCATAAATTCATAAAATGGTTGACCAGTATAAATTTAAAATATAAATAAGAAAAAGGGTTAGTAATCTAGTATATTTATGTCTATACATTATATATATATATGTGGTGCTAATTTTACCATCAATAAAACTTAAATATAAAAGGTTTATATTCTTTATAAACAGATATTCTTCAAGCATAAAAACAATCTGTTTGATTATTTCCTCGAAATTGGGTTCTAAATACGTATGTCAAATTACTGTAATTTTCGTAATTTTATATAATTTTGCGTAAGTTTCGTATATTAGTTTTTCATGTATGACATTTAGTTTCTGAGACCAAATTTTCGGCAATTTAAGAGTTATCAAATGATGCAATAATACAGGCCAAACTTTTGTATATCTGTACACGTGTGAAAATGGCATGAAATTTAATTTTTTGAATAAACTTACGTAAAATTACATGTACGGTAATGTAAAATTGTATTTACGTAACCGAACCCTATTTCCAAACCAAATACCTACAAATCCTCTGATATTAATGTATTAATCATGAGCATTACGAAACGGTAATTATAAATTTATCTACATTTCACAATATCGCCACAAAATTTCACGACAAAATTTTAAGTTCGTTTATATCAGGATCAGAGTTTATTTAGAATTAGGTGCTAATGAGATATATAGTAAAATTTCGATAAAAACTTTCCATTAGGGCACGAAAGATGGTTTACCACTACCTAATTGTCTTAAATATTTTTGTATAAGCCTTAATAATTTTTTATTACTACGGGGTATTGGATAATTATTTGAGTAATATGAATTTACTGGTAACATTCTATATAAAAATGCTAATTAACTGTTTCAAGATGAATCATTATTATCAGATTCTTTTTTGTAATGTTGCAGTATAATGTTTAAATATATTATCATTTTAGATATTTTGTATATATTGCAACCTTTGTATATTTTTATTAGAGTTTGCATAGATTTTCTGGTTACTGATATTGACTAGAGATTTATCGATATGGTATTCTTTGTAGCAGATGATTCGTGGCATCCTTATTTAAATTTGATGTTTACAATTAGGATTAGATTATAAATAACAAATAAGCACTATTAATATTTGGAATTGTTAAAATACGAAAATAATAGTTGTAAGTGAATACCATTATCGAAACTGGATAGTTAATTGGAAACTATTTTGGATATATGCATAGGTTTAAGATTTTACTTTATATAATTTTGAAAGTAAAATTGGTTCAACAATCCTACTGAGAATAACATTTTTTGTATCTGAATTACAAATTAAACAGCATCAAAGGAATGTTTATTTTATCACTGTTTTTTTTTTTAAAAAAAGAAAGGTACATATACATTATTGGCAATTTGACCAAACAGACTTAATTTTATTTTATTATATTATTATTTTTTTTTTTTGGAGCCATTAAGATAAGATTCTAATCTTTATTAATTATTAATATTGTTAATGAAATCTGCTTCACTTACATAGCTATCCACTAATTTTATTATAAGAACCAGGTTCAGTCCATTTTATTTGCGATTAAACCTATTAGAGCAGTTCATGGTTCACAATGTATCACTTAGATTTTACATTTTTGTAAAATTCTATATCCTTTAAACCAGCTATATCTATCTCTTCTTTATATTACTAACTTTACAGTAAACCTCTAGCTTGGATACTTTGTTAATATTTAAGACAGTTATAGCCTCACAGTAGTGCAGTGCTGTTATTATCCTTAGGTCCAAAAAAAATACTATCATCCCTGGCCCATACAGATAATTGGACATATGGCTTATTGGAAAGTGGCTAATTGGCAATTAATTAATTGATTATAAGTCCAATTAGCCATAAAGGCTAGGGCCAATCAGTCATATAATATATATTAGTATATATTATTGTAAATTAATGCTTAGAGGTACATTATTTTTTTTAAAGTTTGTAATTTGAAGAAAGGTATGCATTAATTTAGCAACATATAAATTATAAGTTTTGATATATTAAAAGCCATTATTATCTTTTTAAAATTTTATACATATTCTAAATAATATTTTTAAGTATTATTTATAATATATTTTACAATATTTTATTATTAAATTAAAATTATTAATTTATTAATGTTTATTTTATATTATTAATTTTTGATTATAATCTAATTATTAATCTTTATATATTTCTATTCCCTAAATGCATTACCTCTCTAACGCATAAGTATTTAACTTAATTTCTTATATATTGTCTCATCACAATGCATTTAGTGAGGTCTGACTATATAATGGATTAATATATTTTTTCTACAAATTAATATTATATTTATATATTTATTTTAAATATGGTAATAAAATTATAGATATTTAAAATAAAAGTAAATTTTAAATTTTAATTTAATAATATAAAATTTAACTTTACAAATTTTGTTATTTAAGGAAATTTGGCTTATAAAGCCAATTTAAATTTATTAGCTATTTTAGCTATATGCCCAATTAGCCATGTCCAATTAGCCAAGTCTAGTTAGCCAGTTCAATTAGCCATGTTAATTGTACGTGTCCAACAACAATGCTGCCTCGCAGTTACTCCACATGTGCGTTTTAGGTTTATGTCACAATTTTTATTCAATTTTAATTAAAATAATTAGGCATATTAATGTGGCAACACTGCTGTGTCTGGGAGATTTTACAGATAAAAAGATGATTATAAAATTCTACTTGAATTTAAGATAATAAATAATATCAAAGTGGTCAAAAAAAAATATAGAAGCATCTGTTTCATATTATAACATATCATAAATGTGCTTTATATCATAATAAATCTGTGGATTCCAAAAACTTCTGGCGGTGAAAAAATAAAGGGTGGTAAGCTGTGTTTAAAATTAAAGTTAATTTTATGTTCTCACAGTACATTTTCTAATATTCTCAAAAATTTTAATATTCTTTGTATAAAAATAATTAAATTTTTTGATATTTAATGTTCTTAAATCTTAAATTTGATTGGCCATTCTAATAGTTTTGTATAATATATGTAAAATACTATAGGTGCATTTTAGTAAAACTCTATAAATAATAAATAAGTAATCTACATATTGAACTTATTTTTTACTAAATTAAAAATAATTTTTAACTAAAAAAATAGTTGTTAATAGCTTATATTTTCTATGCTCTTTACTTTCTATATCTTTTAGTACTATTAATAATAGTCAAATATTAAATTATATTTAAAAAATATGCAGTGCAAGGACTCTTAGAAATGATAATAAAATATATAGAGTTTTTAAAAGCTTATAATACAAAAAAGATACAAAAAAATAGAAGCTACTATTTTAAAGCTAAATCAATTTACTACAAAATAGTAAGTAGTCTTAATTTTTTAAAAAAATTATTTGTTATCAAGTTATTAGAGTTAGAGTTTAAAATTCTGTGATTTTATATAAATATTTCAAAATAGGACATATAGCAAAAAAAATAATATAGTTTTTTTTTATTTTATATAATTCTAATGATAGCTAGATCGGTAAATTAGTTAGGTAAATAAAAAGTTACAAGCAATTAAAATTTTATAAAACTATAGGAATCATGATTCCTGTATTAACCTATTTTATTATATTTTATTATAAAAATCTCCCCCGGTTAAAATTCTCCTTCTATTGCGGATTATCAATTAAATTAATCCAATGTATTAATATTTAATTATTACTTATCGAGCATTCAGAACAATTAGAGTCATATTTTAAAAACAATAATATTAGAACTTTTGAATATTCGCAAATTAAAAAAATCATCAACAAATCTGAACCTATCGGAAGAGGTGCACATGCTCTCGTATACATAGCATCTCTTGAAGGGAAAACGTACGCAGTAAAAAGCTTTAACAATAACGTATGCATTGACAAAAATGCGTTAAAAAGATTTAAACGTGAGGAAAATTTAGTATGTATTTTTTATTTTGTTTCTTAATATAATTATTTAATTTAATTACTTTTTGAAATAGCTTAAAATTCTTTACAATGTTAATCATCCAAACATTGTAAAATTCTACAGAATTTCAAGAGGTATGGATTTAAGGAGGAAGTAAAAAATATTCATCCTCATTTTCTAAGTCTCTTAAACTTCAGATGTAAAATCAGGTAATTTCATGTTGTTGCTACAATATTCAAATGGCGGTAGTCTTCGGAACCATTTAAAAGCAAAGCAACAAGATGGCTTTTATAAAATATTTTGGGATGAACTTATCCAGATTGCAATGAAAATTACCCGCGGATTGGATCACTTACATAGCATGTATACGATTCATAGAGATTTGGTACTTACATTTCTAGACATCTCTAATCGTGTAATATATGGAGTGCTCCGTATTAAAAGGTCCCATTTTTACATTTATCTCATTTTGAGATAATTGAGTTTAACCATTTGTTTTGATTTTCGGACTGATTCGGGATTAATTAAATTTCACGATTTTGATTGGTTAAAGAAGGCAGGTGACTATCGGATAATCTCGTGACGTGTTGGCTCTACGCAGCCTCATGTAATTTTTCTTTTTAAATTATCTTGATTTTTTATTATGCAAATCAACTTTTATTAATAATTGAAAAATATCAATTATGTCAAAATTTACATGAATTTAATAAAAACTCATTTTTCAAAAAATTGTAAAAATGGGCCCTTTTAATACGGAGCACTCCATATGACCTAATGCCTGAATAATACTTATCATAAATATTTTATTTTTAGCATTCGATGAATAATTTAATAAATGATGGTAGAGCCCTCATAGCAGATTTTGGATTATCCAAAAAATTAGATGATTTAACTTCTACTTCAAGCTCTAGTGTGAAAGGACTGTCTGCATATATTGACCCACAACACTTCTGTCAGCAAATGCTCGGGAAGAAATTTAAATCCGATAAAAAATCATACATATATAGTTTAGGAGTATTACTCTGGGAACTCACGAGTGGAATTCCCTCATTTAATACATGTCCTAATATAGCAATACATTTAATTTTAAAAGGTAAAAGAGAACAAACCATTAGGGGACGCTTTAGATTATACTAATCTCTACATTAAATGCTGGTCTTTGGAGCCGGATCAACGTCCAATGTTGGAAGAAATTTCAACGGAACTCGAGAAGCTATCAAAAGAAAAAGCTAATAAATTTATTATGAACGCTATTGACAATGATGAACACACAGAGCCTGAAACTTCAACATCCACGATAGAATTTGAATTTATTGTTAACTCCGTAAACGATGATAAGCGGTCAAAGCTTGAAACATCAGCATATTCGATGGACTTTTCTTCTAATGATAATAGCAAAAGTCTTGAAAGTGACTTGTGCATTATTAAGGAAATAAATAATTTGGATTCTGCAATTCACGATGAAAATAAGCTGTCAAAGCCTGAAACATCAACATATTCGATGGGCTTTTCTTTTAATGATAACAGGAAAAGTCTTATGATAGGAAATTATATTCAGAATGCAATTTCCAATGAAATTCTGATAAATATCTTTAAATTTGTTAAATTTCCTTTTAATTTAGCTTTTACCTGTATGCGATGGGGTAGTATATTCAAGGATTCATTAACAAGAGCTGAGTGGATTATTTTTCAATTTGGGAAAGCACACTGTCTTTTACGCCATTAAGTTGGGACCTACATTTATAGACGTTCCTGTAGCACGAGCTATAATAGCGAAAGGCGGCATCATTTCAAGATATTTTATGCAACGACTTCTCATTTACTTCGGTGACTATGATAAAGACTTACTGAATTAAGGATCGCACATAGTGTGGGGCAAAACGATATCGATAGAACGAAACTTCTTCAGCAAAAAAAAAATTCTTGGGCTAGTAATTTATCGTACCCTGTTTATAGTTTTTTGCAAACCGAAGCATATAATCTATTTAAAGCAGACCGTCGTTGGAAAGGCAATGATATGGAGCTTTTTTATTTTCTTTCTGGTGGCCCTCAAGCAATTAATGAAGAGAGAACTGTTTTGGAAAAAATATGATGAAATTAAGGATTTGATATTACTTATACCTTTTTTATTCATACACAAGCTACACAAACTACATTTCCATCATCCTCTTTTATTTATACACAAACTACGCAAACAAGTTTACCAGAAGAATATTGATCTGAAGATGGTCACGAGAATAATCGTCAGCTTAACACAACTGCAAGATCAATTTTAATCTGTAAAGATCTCGTAAACTTATGGAAAAAAATTGGTTATTATGAAATCTGCGCGGATGTTAGTGATCTTGTAATACAAGGAGATCTTTTAATTCTTTTCCCGCCAAATAGGCCTCCCGGATGGGTTAAACCCAATGTCTTGTCTGTTAAGGCACAAATTACTGAATTATTGAATTAGGATTTCAATTAAATTATGAAATTATTGTAGACGTTCTTCATCTTTTTGAAAATCAATTAGATGACATTGGGGAAATCTTAATAGAATCATTCGCAAATCTTATGCAAGAACCACCAGATTGTTTCTTACGTAGATGCTTAATTGAACTATTGAGGCTGACTATTAACTTTAAAAATACTAATATTATAAATTTCCTTTACAAATACCTACCAGACAATCCTGAAAAAGAGTTTGAAGATGCATTTTACGCATATATGAAAGAAACTGTTAAGGTTGATCAGTTATAATTGTCACCATTAATATAATTTCGTTCTGTTATGTACTATAATTCTCTGTTTAACATAATTCATCCCTCAGTTCTTAGAAATTATATGATCCTTTTATTTTTTAAAATTTATAAATTACTATACATTAAATTATCAATAATATTGCAGCATAATTTGATGTAGAAATCATGTTTTCCTAACGTTATCCTCTTTCTCACTTACAAATCATCTCATGTTAACAAGAATCATATTGGCATGGCCTTATTCTTTGTTGTGAACTATTTGGATCACTTTCAATTTTTATAAATCCTTGAAATGTACTAGCTTTATCGTATTTGTTTATATTTTTATAATGTAGTGGCAATTAATGTATTTGAAAAATAGAAATAACTTCCATTGTTGCAGCCATTATATTATGATACAAAACTATTGTAACCTATTAGATATTTTAAATTGAATTATTTTAAATTTTCTCAGCAATGATAAAATTTTCTTTCAAAAATGATTATTGACAATATATCTTTGTTGATCATTTTTAGAGCATAGTTTTTTACATAGTTTTTATTTAATACAATATATCCTGTCAAAACTGATATGCGTGGTAAACAAATTTTTATATAAGTTTTAAAAGGTTATCAGGTTTAAGAGATCAAAATAACTATATTAGAAACTGACATGATTGATTGATCTTTTATCAATTTTGACAGGTTACAAATTTGACAGTAGTTAGTGTAATTATTTAGACACAGACACAAATCAAAGGATCTCTATTAATCAAATGATTTTTTTTCAAATGGATATGGTTTAAAATATTTTTTTTTCACGACATAAACCTTTCAGCTGTCACGCTTCGCTTGATCTTTAAAGTAGACCTAATTTTCATCCATGATTTCTTGAAATGCGATTTTCATTCAGCCATGAAACTCAAATTTTTATTGTCATGACTGTTTTTAAACGATGATTTTCACATTATCTATCAGAATAAAAAAAAAAAAAATTAGATAAGTAAAAAGTTAAAGATTCATTTATATCGATAAAAATGTAAAACCTTATGAATTACTATTGATTTACTTCTGTTGGTGCTACAGGTAGGGATACCGCGGATCTGCAATATGCGCATAATTCAGATTTTACCGCAGAAGCATATGCGACAGCTATATTCGCATATCAAGATAAATTTCGCATAATTAATAAAGCATACGGTAATATGCGCATAAAATGACCGGAATTATCGGGTTTATCAATTTCCCCACCAGTTCCTATTGGACCAGCATTTGATTGTACGAAACATAAATTTCATAAATTATCAGATTTGAAATTTCAAATAACGGTAAAATGTTAAGTAATAAAACATATCTTAAAGTAATATAAAAATTTAATAAGAAACATATATTAGAACACAAAGTTAATTTTTCGTTTTGTATAACATGGTGTTCCAAAATTTCAGTTGGCTGGTCGGATTTTTTTTTTTTTTTTTTTTATCTACTATAATTTAATATGCTCATGTTCACACCCAGAAAATTTTAGATTTTATTTTCGGTTCTATCGGGTAATTCAGAAAATTAAGGTCTCCATCGGGTGACACCGGAGAAAAAATTAAATAGCAAACATGGAATAATTGGCACGATTGAAATTTAAAAAAAAAAGGTCGGCGGGTTATGCAAAACGAAAAATTAACTTTGCGTGACCTTATACTAAAATTTTGCAGGGAATTTTTTTTGTTTGGCGCAAAGGACAGTTTTGTAAACACGACTCTTTTCGTAATTTTATCTTACACAGATTTTGTGGTTTTATTGTTAAGTTACTGATGGGGTTCAGTACTTACAATAACGATAAAAATTTATAATGATAAATTTCGCATATTTCTATCTGATCCACATAATCTGTAGCATAATTTAAAAAAATTTATCGCATAATTCGCATAATTCGAAGTGTAAAGCAGGCAAAATTTGGGTTTGTCGCAGCAGGAAATTTGTATCCCTACTACTGGGGTAGTTTCAACGTACCTACGTACGTAAAAATTTTGTATAGAACATTCTAGAATAATTAATAAAAAAATCCGTATCTCAAAACTTTACGGCTATATTCTTACATTCTTACAATTCAATCAACATATGAATTAGGCAAATTTCTTGAATTTTTTGGTGTTGTCATTGCTCCAAACGAAGCACTTTAGATCAGGTTTTTTTTCAAAATTAACATGCTTCAATTTTTTTTAAATGTCTTTCTGCGTTCTGATGAAGATCTTAATGTTTTTTTTTGTTCTAGCAATGATCATTATTTCTTTAGATGTATTTTAACTTTGCAAAAATAATTAATAGAATCTAATAATAAATACAAAGTACGGTTGTCTTTTTTACAACATAGGCTACAATTATATAACGTTTGGATAGCTAATTAATCATATGATTTATAATTTACAAACAAGTAATCTCCCCGTAGTTACGATTTGTACTATACCAACATTTCTACGCTGATGATTTATTAATTATTATTTTATCGATTGAAGTACTTGATCAACTAACTTTTCATTTAGTTTCTTATTTGCTTTGAATTATTTTGAGTATAATGATTACTTATTAATCGAAATATTTGATGTTAGTATGATTAATGCTAATCAATATTTCATAGTAACGGATTTCTGGTAATACTGACCAAACTTTCGTAACAACCATCTGTCAATATTGAATGTGAAATTACGTTACAAGTTAGAAAATTATGATGAACTATAATTTATATGTTACATAATTATAATAATTGTAATTCCAACTCTAGAAATAAGCCGTTTACCTCTTATTATTTATAATGAATTATTTTCTTATTGGATTAGTCTGCGAGTATATTAATCAATGTATAAATTATTTAACGTTATTTCTAAAAATAAGATCCGGTTATATTGAGTTTTGTTAATCATTCGAATATATCTGAAGTAATTTTAAAATTTAATCGAAATGATTTATAATTTTGACTGAAATTACAACTGACGGACTCTTCTCAACTCGTGATTCACGAATTAAACTCAGAAGAATACTCGAATCATGTGATCGATATCAATTTATTCAGAATTACTCGAATTATTCGAATCACAAAAAAGCTGATTTTGAATCACGAGTTGACGAGTCCAATCGCTACGTACCGATTACCGTATTCCTCCAAAAATAAGCATCTTTGGTTCGCATTAAGTCAAAATTTTGAATATAGTTCATAAATTAATAGTTATTTAACTGTATCAAAATAGTAAATAAAATTTTAAAATATAGAATCTGTTGAATTTACAAGATATATGAATATTTAATCATGTCATTATAATGATCCTTAAGTTAACACAGTAATGTGTTTTATTCAAATCAGCTAATATTGCAATTATAAAACACTTAATATATTATTTGGATTTTTTTTGTTCAATATAAGTATTATCGCACTAACATTGTTCTTAATTCTTTACTACTATTATTTATACATCTCTTAACATAATTTCATTATTACAACGTTACACATTAATTATTGATTATTTTTGTCCCTTATCTAGAATCTTTAATAGTATTACTTTATTACGTCGTTTTTTATTTATTCACAATTATTACAGTACTTATTTTTGACTGTACTTTACGTATTTATTCTTGATTTTATCTTTATACTTATTATGTCTTATAATTTATTTAATTGTTATTTAAAGTTAGTCACAATTGTGGTTATAATGATAGCGATAATTTAGTGTTATTTGTTCTATATAATTATTGCATTTTATTCCTTATAAAGTTTACGTTTTATTTATCTAACTATCATCATTCGTATTCATTCTTACTTATTATATTCTTTTCTCAATTATAATCTTGTTTTCCTAGTAGATTAATATTACTTTTTGACCAAATAATAGCATCAAATATATAAATATATATAAATAAACAAATTAAAGAACATGATTATTTATAAAAAAAAATTTTTTTTAAAAACACATATATATGTGTATATAAATATCTTTAAAAAAAAGTAAAGAAACAATGAATTTAGATTTCATTTAAACCAATTCAACTATAATAAATCAAATGCTCCAGACTTAACATTCATTTTGAACGTAATAAAAATCAATACACAAAACTTTCAATTGCTATACATTGTTTGAAATATAATAACATAAACACAAAATTTACATTTATTATGTAATATAAAATAACTAATATGATTTAATGCGAAATTAACAAAATAAATAATATTAAAGAAAACTCAACTTCAATTCCACTAAAATACATGTAAAGGAAGCAAAAACAATTATTAAATTAAGTAAAGGAATATTAAAAACTATCAATTTAAATTTTTATGTAATTATAAGTTATTTATATATTATCTCTTATTCTATTAAAAATTAATTTTTTATACTATTACGTATAAATTTTAAATCTGGCTTTACCAATTTCTCATAAGCACAACGTTTCCATAAAAGATATTATATTTTTGCTTTTAAGTCCTTATTCATTTTTTTCCTCCTTTATTGTGTAATTTAACTCAGAAAAATAAAGGCCAGGATAATTGCTGCTGCTTTTGTCAAATTATTTTTGTTTACGCAAATAAGTTGGCTACTTGGAAAATTGTTTACAATCCAGGCTATTTGTGCTCTTGTTAATCTTGCAATTGAATTATTGTTATAAGATTTTAATCTTATGATTTTATCTTCGCCAATTTGATTGAAGAGCATGTATGCAGATCGTGCTTTTTGAACTCTTCAATATAATTTCGATCGATTGGGAAAAGAATTCTCTAAATCTTTATAAATTTTCATTGTTGGCTGTTTTTTGAAAGAGCCTCTCGAGTCCTTATTTGTTCAATGCGGTTTTCGTGTTCTTGTCCGCAATTAAACCAGCGCTGAATTTCCCCCTTGACATTCTTTTATTGTACCTTCTTCAAAGCGCATAGCATTTTTGTACAATTCCTGCAGGCTTGTTCTAGCACTTGAAGAGCTAGTATCTTCTTCAGCTTCAACTGCTTCAATTGCTTCAATAACTGGAGGTTCTGATAATTCATGCAAAATTTCATATAATATTTGATATTCTCGCACGTTACCCTGTATAGTACCAGAAAATTGTTTTAATGTTAATAGTTACAATAAATAATTTTAGAATATTGTTAATATCAGTATTAACAAATGACCAGGTCATATTACTAAGTTCAATTAGTAAAATCATATATCACTTCACTAAATTTAACTAATTTAATATGACCTTTTATGACCTGGTCATCTGGTTAGTATGATAGTAAAAAATTATCGAATTATCAGGCGGAATTATCAAAAGTAGTGCTTCGATTATTATACGTATACAGTATATCTAAACCATAACTGACTCGCCTGTAATACATGTTCACATTTTCACATTTTCGCCATTGAAACTAAGCTTTCTCAAATATGCAAAATTACTTTGTCATAATTCAATATACGATTACAAAGTAATTTTGCAATCTGAATAACATTAAATAAAAATATGTATTTAATTAATGACCCAAATAAGCCGGATTAAATGGTAATAAATTTAAACCAACTTATTTGGATCGCTATATTTAATCAAACTGATGATAATAAAAAATTTACTCACATCACCATCACTGCCAGAAGTTTCAATCTCCTCTTCATTGGTGGCTGGATTTGGATCTGGATTATTATATGAATCGTCCTGTACTTCTGAAATATCCATTGTTGTTGACTCAATTTCGGTATTTTGGCGCGAACGACCCACAGAATAAGTACTGTCTCGCACACGTCGCCTGCGACGATGGCGATGTTCAATTTGAGTAGTGTCATCTTCGTTTTCAATGTCGGTGGTGTCGACAATGTTATCATCTGCGGAAATATCTTGGTCATCAGTTGCAGAAAGATTTTGGCCATCATCTGCGTGCAAATCTTGGTCATCTTAGACATTTTTGTTATTATTCAAAAATAGCAATTGTCAGGATTTTTATTAACATACCTTCAGGATCTTCGGACCAATGACTTAAAAGAGAATTAATTCGATTTGTTTTTTCTTGTATTCTTTCCGATACAGCTGACATCATTAGTCGAAGACATTCATATTCCTCTTCATCTTCTTTAAGTGCTTCTCTCTGAATCGAATGATTAATTTACCAAAACCACCAAAATACGTTTGTGCAATCTTATATTTACACTTACTAATTTGCGTTTTTCTATAATCCCTAGCCAATATTCTTCTAATCTATTGTGTTCACGTTCTCGATTTACCTACATGTTGTGAGAATATTAATTTACTATTTTTATAGTCAAAAATATTCATAACTATTCCTTCCTGGAATTAGTAGACCTTAAAATAGGTTTCGTAAATATGATATCATTACTTCGGAGTGCCTGAATTGAGGGGTTACCAAGCTGTCAAACCCAGTATACTTCCGAACACACGCGTCCTAATGTAGGAAGCAGTTGCAAGCCAAGCCTACCTACCCAAAGCAGCAACCTGTTCGAGAGCATCGCATTTTCCTTCAGCAATGCCTACCTAGTGTGTTCTATTTATCCGCTATACGATTACACAGGTATACGTGTCCCTGTGCCTCACTTTTGCACCTATGTAAACCTGCGGATTCCGATGTTAGGAAGTGGCTGCACAATCTGCACCCTGTCCCGAGCATTCTTGTGTTTGTATACCTCTTTTAATACGTAAACATATACGTCTACCACCTCTAAAAGTAGAAGCAGTTGTAAGCTTCCTACCCCAGGCCCACAACCTGTCCCTGAGCATTCCTTATTATTCGTAAGTTTACCTTCACCTTCCTTTTTCTTTCTTTTTTCCCCCAAATATCTGCATGAATATGCATATTATACAAACATACGTGTTCGTATATCCTTTTGCAACCTATACAAACATATGTGTACCTGTGCTTATGCATATACAAACCTAAATGGGTTCTCGATGTCAGGAAGCAGTTACACAACCTGCAATAATATTCCTGAGCATTCCTTTCCCTTCCTTTTTTTTTTTTCAGAGTTACCCTAGGATTATCAAGCGCCTTTGCCAGGATTTTTCCAACCTTAAAAAAAAGGTAGTCCGGGATGTGGTACAAGTTTGTGTCAATACACAACATGGCACGATCAATGTAATATGTACCGGCCCTTACACGAATTGTCACAGTAGACCGAAGGTGGCACATTATGCCCTGTTCTACGTAATGGCCCATTCCTTTTACAGAATTATACATGTCAAAAGCAGTACGTATTTGCCTGTTTCACGAAGAGCGAAAGATCAATATACATTTTTTTTTTTTTTTTTTGCAGTATAGCACGTTAATTCTGTTAATTTCCCGTGCCAAAACCCGTGCCATTTGGACTAGTATGGTGTTGCAAAACCCGAACCCTTAACAGTCCAATTTTGTACGGTAAACCGTCAACCACAGGTACAAAATCTGTGGCAATCCAAGTCTCTTACATACAAAGACCATTCCACGCCAACCCATACCATTACCGTACCTTTTTTCTTATAAGGCAAGATTTCTTATTAACATCTATACCAATGCTAAAATTCCCGTAAGCATTGTGGAACAAGTTGCCAAGCGAGGTCACCTACAAGTCGGCACGCCTGTCCTGAACCTTTTACGTTCACCTTTCTTTCTCTTTTTTCCTTTTTTTTTTTTTCGCAAAAACCATATCCATGCCCATTCAAATTTCCCGATAAATATCACCTAAGCGTTGTGGGGCAAGATGCTAAGCTAAGCAAGACCACTCACAGGCCAGCGGCATACCTACTCTTTACATTTTTAATTTTTCAATTTTTTTTTTTTTTTTTTTTTACTAGCACTTGCTATCAATAATGCAGATTACCATACTAAGTGTCACATAAGCGTCTTGGAGCCAGTTGCAAAGCAAAATCGCTTACAAATTTGCACGTATGACCCAACCTTTTACGTTTTCAATCAAAAAAAAATTTTTTTTCTATTAATACAAATTTATAATACCAAATATCATCCAAGCATTGTAGAGCAAGTTGCTGAGCGAGATCATTCGCAAGTCAGCAAGCAATGATCCCTTTTCCTTTTTTTTTTTTTTTTTTGCAAATTACAGTCTAACCTGTACATCGATATCGATGCAAATTTTGATACCAAATATCACATAGGCTTTTAGAGCAAGTTGTTAAACAAGATCACATCACAAGTCAGCAAGTATGTCCCAAGCCCTTTTAATTTTTCCTTTCATCGTTCTCTATTTTTGCAAATTACCGTAATAGCAGCTAACTATATCAAAATCGCTGCAAATTACCGTACTAAATTTTATATAATATCGTGGAGCAAGTTGCTGAGCAAGATCCCTTGCAAGATCACTTACAAGTCAGCACGCATATCCCAAACACTTTTTTTTTTTTTTTTTTTTGAAAACCATATCCATGCCAATGCAAAATATCACCATAGCGCTGCGGAACAAAATGCTGAGCAAGACCAATCACAAGTCAGCAAAACCTGTCCCGAGCCTTCACGTTTCCATTTCCATTTTTTTTTTTTTTCGATATCGAATACCAATTTACCGTACTAGATATTGCCTAAGCATTTGTGGAGCAAGTTACCGAGCAAGATCCCTCACAAGTCGGTAAGCATGTCCCGAACCTCTTTCTTTTTCTTTTTTTTTTTTTTTTTTTTGTAAAAACTATATCCTCTCAATGCAAATTTTCAGAGAGAGAGGGCAGAACTAAATATCACATAAATGTTGTGAGGCAAGATGCTGTGCAAGACCATTTACAAGTCAGCAAGCTCTTGAGCCCTTCGTTTTCATTTCTCCTCTCTCTTTTTTTTTTTCGTAAATTACATTATTAACCAATCAACATCGAATACAAATTTCCGTACAAGATCGCTCACAAGTCAGCAAGCATGTCCCGAATCTCTTTTTTTTTTTTTAAGAAAAAAACTATGTCCTGTCGATGCAAATTTACCAAGAGAGAGAGCAGAACTAAATATCACATAAGTGTTGTGGAGCAAGTTGCTGTGCAAGACCACTTCAAGTCAGCAAGCATGTCCCGAGCCCTTCGTTTTCATTTTCTCCTCTCTCTTTTTTTTTTTTTTTTTTTTGGCTTCTTACTACCTTTAAAGTTTAGCATAAAAAAAGACTGGCTTGTTCTTGCGACGGGCGCTGGACCTAATGTCGAGCAGAAAATTCAAACGACAAAGAAGACCATAGATCATCAGGTTACTCAAATACCATTTCATCATGCGCGAGTCCTGTGACCCCTTTGTCACATGGAAAGTCCGGTGACTCGCAATAATGTACCGCCTTGTGACTCCGTTCACAAGCGGATCATGATATCTGACCGTTTTTGTCCACCATGTCTGGATTAATTTTAAGAAACTTTCATTTTATTAATGTTTGTATATAAATTATTAGGTTTTAATGTTAAAATTGTAAAAGTTTTATGGACTTAATTTCTGTACAATAATGAATTAACGAATTTATGAATTTTATGTATATAAATCAGGAATATTTAAACATATAAATGATAATGCAAATTATAGTCTGTTGAAATTTGGGATACAAATTAACTCTTCTGAATACCTATCAAGATTTCCAACTAATTCTTCGAATTGTTGTTTAATCTTCTTGTTAGATTTGAAACTGGCCAATCTTTCTATTTGCGAAATTCTTTTAACAAATCCACAGTTTGAGAGATAATATCTCTTAGCTCAGCAAATTTCTGGTAAGTTCCGGGTTTAGCTAAAAATTCACTATTTCATCTTTATGGAATTCGAGCTCTTTTACGTAGTTATTTGAATTGGTAACTCTTCCTACAAGGATATGGCATATGGCTTACATGTCGCAATGATTGCGTAGTCCTCAATTTCGATTATTTTATTATTAGATTCTTGATTATCACCAATTATCTCTATGTAATTTCTGAAAGGGCCTTGAGATGCACCGACTTGAGTTATGGCAATAACCATTGATAATTACCAAGAAAAATAAAACAAAAAAAAATTGAAAAAATAAAAATAAAAAATAAGAATTAAAGATAATATAAAAAAAAAAAAAAGAATGATAAAAATGATAAAAATAAAAGCAAAAAAAGAAAATTTGAAAACAAAAACAATAGTTGATCAAAAGTCCGAAGGATTGTTTATAGATATATTTCATAACTTACGCCTTATTTAGCACTTTGTTTTCTGACTGACCAACCCGAATTACAAATAACATATCAAATATAATATTTATTTATTACAGCAAATACATTGTATATTTTAGGGTGTCAAAATTTGGAGTATAAATATACTTTAGGGATTATATTCTTACTCAGTACAGTACTATTAATTAACTGAGTAAAATTTTATAATAAAAGTTCTAAAAATTTTCTCCGTAATATTCATTGAATTAACTGAATAAGATAGTGTTGTACTCAGTATGGTTCGATAATTAACTAAGTAATACTGAGCAAAACTTGTTAAGTTTTTTTAAACTGTACGAAGTATACGTAATACAATACTTTAATAATAGTCATTACTTTTATTGTGGCTTGCATAGTGTATTAATAAAAATAATACTACAAAATTTTAAATAGTAACTTTCCGATAGCTGACAATGAAGAGAATATTAATAATGATTATATACTGTATCATGTTAAATATTTAAAAATTAAAATTTTCTCAGCATATTATCATTAAGTACTATAAATGAGAAATTGTTCAAAATTCTTGTAGTATTCGATACTAAAAACTGGACTCATGGTAACTTTTAGCTATGAAGACTATTTTACAAAATTATTCACTTTTATTAATTATTTTCAAATATATACTTTATGGCATTATTAGTAAAGATATTTGAAATTACCGAAACTTTTCTATTTACACCAATATTTATAGTAAACGAACAAATCTTGTATATTTTATATAGGTATTTATCATATTATAATCAGTAAAATCAGTAAATTTATCAATTGATTATATATAGCGATTTACTTTTAATGAATTTAATTTTTTATCTTTCGCTTATTCCTTTCTTATTATGGAGCCTATATATATTGGAAGCGATAGTGACAATTATGAACCTACTGTTAACTATGAATCTGATGATGATTATGAATTTAACGATAATGAATCTATTTACAATGAGTCAGAAATAGAAATTCCAGTTGCTAATTTAACCGAATCAAATTCATATTCACCTTTTGATGAATATGAAGTTATTGCTACTCAATTGGTAATTATTTAATACTGTTTAATTGTATAATATAATAAAATTAATTAAAAATTTTTTTATTTATTAAGTCTAAATTAGTTAATAATGATAATATGAACTCTAATGATGATGACTCATCGATTAATTTAATTACTGAAAATTTAAGAGTTGGAGAAATTAGATACTCTGCTTTGCCAATAGAATATCCGCCTACTTCAGAACAAGGCATTGCAATTGTATTTAATATAGAGTCTTGGGAGTCATATAATATTTTTTTTGATAATGTATGTATTATTAAATTTAATATTTATTTAAATATTATATCATATATGTTTTAAAATATTTTTATTTTAGATGCAATATCAAAGAGGCCGTCCTAGTGGAGGTGGCAATACAAAAGTTTGGTGTACCTTTTTAGACTGCGATGTACACAAATATTATTCTACTTGTCAAGGTGTTAAACGATGTGAATTTGCATGTGATGAAATTCAAAATGCTTCGCACAAAGAAGTTAATATGGATACTGATCTCTATCAAGAAGAAAATGTGGCTTTAAATAATCAAAAATCTATAGAAATGCAAACATATACGTAAGTATTTATAATTATATTTATTTAAATAGTTATCTAAATAAATTAATAATTATTTATTTTTATATTTAGCAAATATCTTGCTATAATTGCATTGAAATGTCCTTTTAATAATTATAATTGTAAAGGAAATTTTGTTGTACAAAAATGCAACAAACATAATGATCAAGCTACTGAAAGCTGGTTTGTTGGATGTAGCCGATGGTGGGATAAAAATGGCAATGGATGTCATTTTTTTCATAAATTAAAAAACAATATTGATATTAATTTATTAAAACGATTATTTAATGGTGAAACTGTAAGTAAATATTATAATTTAATTTATTATTTTTTTAAAAAAATATTTAATTATTATTATAAAATTAATATTTTTAGTTTGAACCTACAAGTGAAATAACAACATGTTCATTAGTATTATCATCTAATTCTAAAAGAAAAACATGTGGTAAATATAATTATTTAAATTTTATTATAATCAAAATCAATACATATTAATTTTTTTTAATTTAGGATTTTTACATTGCCATTCAAATGGTACAATTCAAGAAGGATCTATAATTAAACATCAATGTGATGTAAAATATTATAAAATTGTACCATATGATATCAAAAACTGTCCTTATGTAATTCTTATTAGTAAAGGAATACACAAACATTCGCCTCCTCCACCTAGTAAAGTTCCTAATGAAATTATTAATAAATTAAAAACTATTATTGAAGAAGCTTCTGAAGAATTAATAAATATTACACCACGAAAGCTTATTTCAAGTAAGTAATATTTATTATATATTTAGTATATTTGTATTATATAAGATATATTAATAATATATTAATTATTTTAGATAATCTTATTAAAGCAACATTTGGAGTAAATTATTTATCTCAACTTCATGCTTCACTCAATAATATTGATAAATTAAGAAGACTTGTAGCAAAAGTTCAAAAAGCTCATCATCCATATGGCCAAGGACTTCTTGGTTTGACATATAATATTTGGAAAAAAAATCCAAAATATTTAGATTATGTACAACAATCAGGTATATAATTTAATATAATATTATTTATTTTTATTTATTATTTATTTATTATATTAATTACTTTTTTCAGCAACTTTTTCAAATGGTCAATTAATGATTATTTGTATATCAGAATTACAAGCCAAAGCATGGATTGATTTAGAGTATTTTGAAATTGACTTGGCTTTTAAACGAGTTTCTGGTGAAATAAATGAATTTGAAGTAAATTGTTATAATGAAAAATACAAATTAAGTAAGTTATATTTTTAAAATTTTAAATTATTATCAATTTAATTAATATAATTAATTAATTTATAGCTTTAACTTATGCAAGAGTATTCATGAATATTATGAGTAGTGAAGCTTATTATCAAATGTTTAATTCTTTATTTGATTGGATATTAAAATTAACTGGACAATTACCACAATTTTATCATATCCATAAAACTGGTTGGAAATGCATTATTGGGGATCTTGATTATTCACAAGCGAAAGGATTAGGTGAAGCTTTACACAGTATTGATAAAAATTTATCTTGGGATGAGCACCTTTGTCATATTTTTAAAAGCTGCCGTATTCATTATTGCAGGTAATATTTTAATTAATTATTATTTATTTTATTAATTAATTTAATAATTATTTATATTTTTTATTTATTTAGAAATATTAAAAATAGTCATTATTCTTCTAAAAATAAAGAACTTATGTATGAATTGCTTGAAGCAAATACATTTAAACGCATTGATGAAATATTCAAAGAATTAAAAGCATCTAATGAATTAAATATTAATGGTAATTACATATTAATAATTTATATATTTATTTAATATAACTTATATAGTATAATAATATAATAATTAAATTTTTAGACTGGGTTTCATTTTATAATACATTATGGGTAAAAGCCTCCTTAAATTTATTATTTTCACATATGGATACAGAAGTATGGAATAAAGCACCCGATAATACAAATGTAGCAGAAGCAAGTCATGCTAATATAAATCGTGATGGTAAAGCACTTTCTTTAGAAAATGCAATTCTTAAGTAAGTAAATAATATTATATTTTAATTTTAAATTATAAATATATAATTATAATTATAATTTATAAATTTATATTATTAGAGCAAAGCATTATGATGAACGCCATTTTGCTATATGTAATATTCAGGATAAATATGGAATTAGTAAATCAGGAAAGAATCATAGTGTATTAATGCGTGAAAAGCAAGCAATTAAAAGATCAGGTTTGAATGCTATAACCTTTATTTATATAATATTTATATTTTTTTATACATTATTTAAACCTTAAATAATTTTATAGTTCGCAATTCTCAAAAAACCAAGCGACGTATTAATAAGCCAACAAAAGTATCAAAAAAAGTGAAAGTTGATATCGATTCATCTCAGGATATGAAAAGTGATTTGGAGATGCAAGAAAAGCAATTGGCTATAAAGGAGCGAGAATTAGAATTAGAGGAGCGTAAAGTTCATTTAGAACGTGAAAAGCTCGAAATAATTAAATTAAAAAAAGAATTGGGATGCGAATAAAATCTCTTGCATAAATAAGCATATAATATCTGCTCAAATAAATAATTATTTAAATTATACAGTAATTTAAATAATATTTATTTTAAATAAATTGCTTTACATTCAAATTAGATTAAATTATTATAGATATATAAATAAAAATTTGTATTTTCTTAGAAATCGTATATCTTAAATAAAGTAATTAATTGCAATTCGAAATAAATAAGAATATTAGTAGTCATATAGTGAAATTTACGTTTATAAAATAAACTCATTTTAGATATGGTAATGGTTTTATTTCCAAAAGTCATTTTAATTTAATTAGTATAAAATTTTTTTCAGAAAATGACTTTCAGGAAATTGTGCCATAATGTCTTAGATATACTAACATTTAAAATACATTATTATTTGAATTATTTTCTTTCCAAAAATTACTTTGAATTTCATTAATATATCTCATTTATAACCTTATTAATCAATTATATTATTGTACTCACTATTATTAATTAAGTGATTAACGATCAAATTAATTCAAATTCTATCGTATCACGTGAACAAGTCATTTTAACGATCAATATAAATTGAGGTTTTATTACAAAAACAATTCTAGTTAACTACTCGGCTCTTACACTTAGTAGTTATTATCGTGTGTCACGTAATATTTAAGATTTGAGTAGTGATTTTATTCTAGTTACAAAAATGACAAATTTTGCCATGATTATATTATCCAATGGAAAATAGAACTTCGTGTTTTCAATTTTATCATTTATTGTTTGCCAGATTCAGCCTTTGAAAAACTTAAAGGTAAAATATAATCGCATATTGTATATATTACCGAACAGAATTTTCATAGGCTAAATCTGAAAAGAACAATAAACTGTACTTGAAAGCTCGAAGCTTCATTTCCTCTTAGCAGTGTTCATATTTTATTTAGATACCATATACACATGTTTAAGTATTTGAGTAATACACAGAAAAAAAAATCTATACGTTACTCATCTAAGGTAGCTTATATTACTGAGTAGCACATTTTCTAATAATACTCTATAAAAAAATTTTAATATGCTAATCAGGTAAAACGATATACTCTACTGAGTAGGGTATTACCTTACTTTAGGTACTGAGTACAAATTTGTTATAATGAATTCATTTTCATCAGTTTCGTTTTTTAAATATATTTCTGTACGTAAATACATGCATATCGGATATCTAATATAAAAATCATACGTATATATAATTTATTTTAAATTCAAATATAAGAAAATATGAATGCTCTGTAGTCTACAGCCAAATCGATAGTTAAAAACAAAAGTACGGAATTTCGCAATGTATGTGGTGATGCAAATGGATTAAGACAAATAATAAACTTTGGTGTCGTTACTGTGCAGTTGAGCATTTTCAGAACAAACATTCGACTTGGACAAGTGGAAATAAAGATATTGATCTCCTAATTATAAAGTTGCAAATATTTTCTCAAAAATCCAATCAAATAATAGAATGGATACCTTATGATCCATTAAAAGATATACAAGATATGACGAAAGGAGGCCATTCTCTGCAATTTGGTTGGATGGTCCTATTGAATATTGGGATTCTAAAAGAGGAGAATGGTCAAGGAAGTCTGAATATCATGTTACTTTTAATTCATAAAAAAGTCATCCACATAGCTTTAAATGAAGTAAACATTTTATTAATTCATTCAGATAATTTTCTTAATAATAAATTTTCTTTTTTTATATTAAGGTGCCATATTAAATGTAATGGGCAAAAATAAATTATTTGACTTTATGGAATTTCCAATAATCCAAAACTGATGAATTTATTATGGCGATGGAATATACAGATTCTGGGAGCTTGAGAGACTATTTGATTAAAAAATGCGAAACACTAAATTTGGAAGATAAATTAAACCTTTTTGAATAATTGGCTTCGGGACTAAGTTCTGTTCACGAAGTTGGACTTATTCACAGAGATTTACATCCTGTGAATGTTTAGTAAATAATGATGTATTATATTTAAGTGACCTTGGATTATCTGTGCCCACAGAACAACTATCATCTAATAACATTTGTGGTGTCGCTCCATATATAGCACCAGAAATTGTCAAAGAGAAATTTTATACTAAGGCTGCAGATATATATAGTTTGGGTATAGTGATGAATGAAATTTACTCTGGTGAACCACCTTTTAAAGGTTGCCAGTATTATGAACGTCTTTTATTAGATATTGCAAATGGAAAGCACCTAATGATCGATAAAAGAATGCCATGCATGCTAAAAAACTTAAAACTTAATTGAAAAATGTTGGAATAGCTATCCAAAAATTCGCCCTACGGCCATTGAAATATTAACGACTATATCTAATTTGATTAAAAGTAGTCTTTTTTACACTTGCAATGATCCTTCTCATACTTGTGACGATTCAACATCTAATCGTATAGAAGAAACCCTCAATTCTTCCGTGTACATCCGCTCAACTAATAATTTTTTAGAGCAAAAAAGATCTATTTCTTGTCATTCTTACGACATGTCACAGCCATCAATAGAGACAACATACTTATCAAGTAAGTGATTATGAATATCTTTAATATCTCAACTTATAAGAGCTGAACATGCACTTAATTTACTATTATAGATCAATATTATCCATATTCTAAAACCGATGAGAAGCTAGAACTAAAATCAAACCAAAAAAACTTTACAAGTGCATTAAATATATCAACGCCATTTTCACAGGATAAATCACTAGGTAAGTCATTGTCTTTGCTTTTGTTAGATATATATGACTCGTTTAATATCAACTGTATCTTTAGATTATAACCATATTGAGAAGCTCGAAATTGAACTTGAATCAAATAATCTTAAGTTGTCATGGTGCGTTTTACTACATGCTAGGCAGATATGAGGAATCGCTTGCAAATTTAACAAATCATTGGAATTGAACCAAATAATACATTTACATTAAGAAATCGTGGAGCAATTTGTCAAATGCTAAGAAAATATGACGAATCACTTAAAGATTTAGATAGATCATTAAAAATTAAACCAAATGATCCATTTGCGCTATGTCATCGTGGAATAGTTCATAGGAAAAGGAGCCAAATTATACAATCCTTAAATGATTTAAATGAGTCATTAAAAATTGAACCCAATAATGCATTTGCACTAAGCAACCGCGGGGTGAACTATTGTAGTTTTTTTGATATGTTTGATGATTCAATTATAGACTTAACTAAATCATTAAAAATCAAACCAAATGATGAATTTGCATTGAAATTTTGTGGAATAGTTTATCGAATGTAAAAAAACATGAGGAGGCAATCGCAGATTTAACCAAGTCATTAGAAATAGATCCATTAAATGCATCAGTATTAGGTGATCATGGAAAAACTTGCTTATTGATGGGAGATATAGAGAATTACTTACAGATCTAAATAAAGTATCGGAAATTGAGCCAAATAACACAGTTGTATTGAAAAATCATAACGAAGCTTATAGCATATGGAGAATCACTCATGGACTTGAATAATCATGTGACATTGATCCAAGGGATCCAGATATATTAATAATTCAGAGTGAAATATATTATACAACTAGCATATTACCCATGCCCCCGGCACAGAGAAAAGGTTGTTTAAAAAAAAGAATTAAATGAATATTATAATTTTATAATATATTAATTAAATTTTTCTATTGGTATATATTTGAATTTATTTATTATGGTAATTCAATTAGAGTTTATAGGAAATTGTATACAGTGGTGTAATTTTTATTTGGAGTAGTCAGAGTAGTTTTGGTAACACAAATAATATAGTTAACATTTTATATAAGTGTTAGTATAATGATTTGCAGGATATTAAAAGTGTAAAATTTATAGAGTTAATAAATATTTATATTGTGAAAAATTCATTATTAATTGAAATTAATAAATTCATAAAGTGAAAAATTCATTATTAATTGAAATTAATAAATTCATATAAGTAAATATTTGTATTGTTAAAAAAAGTCATTATTAATTGAAATTAATATATTCATACATAAATAATTTTTATTATTTGGAAGCTAGAATTTTTAGTTTAATTTTTAATCAAATGTTTAAAAAATAATTTATATATTTAATAATACATCAATAGTATTGAATATGATTTATAAAATACATGATTAGATCTGAAATTGAGTATGTAATTAATTTAGAAGCCAAGTTAGTAATTATAGTATAAAAAAAGTAAAAAATTTAATTACTTTTTTTTTATTTTGAATGAATATTCAAAAAATATTAAGTTTATATCAAAATATTGATAATTGGTTTTATAGTATAATTTGTAAATATTGAGAAATACAATTATAAATAAGATTTTTTAATATTTGCAAATTTTGTTTGTATTATAGATACACAGATTCTTGGATTTGTTTATTTATATACCATAGCGCACTAACCAAAAGACATGGTGTTTAATACAAAATGCCTATCAAAAAACCCAGGATATATTATATTGTAGCAGGTCTGTGCTGTAAAAAAAAATTTTTTAAGCATTTACACATTTCACACTTACAATAAGCAGTCTAAAAATTAAAAAAATCTATAATTAATAGAGATCTTGTGCTTTGCACCAGGCATTTTGCAATAGAGAGTATTAGAAAAGAGGTAATTTGGTCAGTATATTTTTTTAACAAGTAAAAGTATCATATTAAAGCACAGAGCTAAAAATAGGAAAAGATTAAATACTAGTAAAAAAAAGAAAAAAGAAGTATAAATTACAGTCATACCTCATTATAATCACCCCTTTGTAATCACAACCCACTAATTTATGCCCAACTTTTTAAATAACAAATTCTCTCTTTATAATAGCAATATATATAATTACTATTACACATTTTTATGTGACAAATATTAAATATATAGTAATTTTACCTTTTTATAATTACAATTATATGTGTTTCAATGCTCTGAACTAATGTCTATCAATTAAAATTTGGGATCTAATATATAAATATACCATATGTATCTGAAAATAGGCTATTATCTAAAACAAGCTACTACAATTGACAATAGTCACTACATATTAAAGTCCAAATTCTATGTAAATCAATTATAATCCCTTATATAAACTTAATTAGGAGATCAAAATACAAATAAAATATAATTTAGCAAGATTTAAGAACATTTTATTATGTGGCTTTTAATTTTTATGTTTGACAAAAAAATTAAAATTTGTTAAAAAAATTTATTTTATGAATGTAAAAATTAAAATCTAAATAATAAAAAGGTCTCTGATTTGTATAAAAATTTTAGAGAATATGCATTTGTGATCTTCTGAATATATTTATATAAGCACTTATAATCAATTAACATAGTAAAATTTGGACTTTACTATGTAGTAACTACTTGTGATTGCTAAAAAACCTCTTTTATCTAAAAATTAGCTACTCTAATTTTTTGAATAACTTTTGCCCAAACAAGGTAGCTTATTTTTGAATACATATGATATACTATTGTGTAATAAATATAAAAGACAAATAAATATTTATAATAGGTACCAAAATATTAGCTAATAAAAAAATTTATAGTTAATATTGACCAATCAGATTATTTTAAATAAATAAATAAATATTAAAAACTTTTTTACTCCTTTATATAATCACAAATTTTGCTTTGCCCAAAAGTGTAATTATTCTTTAAATAGGAAAATTTGCCTGCTAGAATTTTTAAGCAATTTTAAAATTTGTTTTTGATTTATTTTTATTAAAAATTAAGTTATTTTAAAATATTTTTTTTAAATATTAACTATGATTATAGATTACATTTAATAATTTTAATTTTTATATTTCTATAAAAAATTTTAAGTTTACTATAAGCTAAAAAAGTTTAAAAAAATTTAAAATTTTAAAAATTTTAATTTTTAAAGTTTTATGTTAACTATTAACAAACTTTTAAAAATCCTAAGAATATGTGCCCAATAATTTTGATACAAATTAAAAATTAAGTCATTATAAACAACATTAATTATAAAAGTTTTTATAATTTTATAATTAAAATTTTAACTTTAATTAATAGAGAAAACTTTTTTTCTTCAGAAATATATAAAAATTTGAAAATTTTTAAAAATTATTAAAAAAGTTTTATAGGAAAATTAAAGAATTTTCTATATTTAACCCAATTTTTCTTTTATTTATGACTATATATACCATATTTATATACAATAACGCGCAGGAATAAAATTATAAATTTTAGCCTAAATTAAGCTTAATTTGGGCCAAGGCTCAAAAGCCTTCTATTATATGCAAATACGGTATAGTTAAATTTTAATAAGGCCACTCCAATTTAATTCTTTGTTTAACATTACAAGTTCAAAATTTTTTAGGGGGGACTTAAACAACAAATGATTAGGTCCAGTTTGGGTCCGGCCAGAATCAGAATAGGTCCGGTTCAGGTCCGGTCCAGGATCGGACCAGACTCAGACTCTAAATTTTATACAGACTGGTCTGAGTCTGAATATACTTATATTTATTTTTTTGGTGCTGACAAATTTACTTAGTGCATGAAGTTAGAATTAATTAGTAAAATTTTTATGAATCATAAGATATTATAGAATTTTATTAATAAAATTTTATAAAATCTTATAATATACAAATTTTTATTAATTAATTCTAACTTTATGCACTAAGTAAACATATTTAGCTCCTAAAAATGCACCAAATCGGCAGAGTTATTTTTATTTTACTTAAAATTTGGAGAATAGATGCATAATTTTGGATTTTTGATCAAAAACGTCAAATTTAAGCATCATTTCTCCAAATTTCAAGTAAAATAAAAACAAAACTGCCGATTTAATGTATTTTTAGGCTCTGAACAAGTTTACCTAGTGAAATAAGTTAGAATTAATTAGTAAAATTTTATGAATCATAAGATTTTATAGAATTTTATTAATAAAATTTTATAAAATCTTATTATACACAAATTTTTTTAATTAATTCTAACTTTATGCACTAAGTAAACATGTACAGCACCTAAAAATACATCAAATCAGCAGAGGTATTTTTATTTTACTTGAAATTTGAAGAATAGATGCATAATTTTAGATTTTTGATCAAAAAAGTCAAATTTAAGCATCTTTTCTCCAAATTTCAAGTAAAATAAAAACAAGACTGCCGATTTAATGTATTTTTAGGCTCTGAACAAGTTTACCTAGTGAAATAAGTTAGAATTAATTAGTAAAATTTTATGAATCATAAGATTTTATAGAATTTTATTAATAAAATTTTATAAAATCTTATTATACACAAATTTTTTTAATTAATTCTAACTTTATGCACTAAGTAAACATGTACAGCACCTAAAAATACATCAAATCAGCAGAGGTATTTTTATTTTACTTGAAATTTGAAGAATAGATGCATAATTTTAGATTTTTGATCAAAAAAGTCAAATTTAAGCATCTTTTCTCCAAATTTCAAGTAAAATAAAAACAAGACTGCCGATTTAATGTATTTTTAGGCTCTGAACAAGTTTACCTAGTGAAATAAGTTAGAATTAATTAGTAAAATTTTATGAATCATAAGATTTTATAGAATTTTATTAATAAAATTTTATAAAATCTTATTATACACAAATTTTTTTAATTAATTCTAACTTTATGCACTAAGTAAACATGTACAGCACCTAAAAATACATCAAATCAGCAGAGGTATTTTTATTTTACTTGAAATTTGAAGAATAGATGCATAATTTTAGATTTTTGATCAAAAAAGTCAAATTTAAGCATCTTTTCTCCAAATTTCAAGTAAAATAAAAACAAGACTGCCGATTTAATGTATTTTTAGGCTCTGAACAAGTTTACCTAGTGAAATAAGTTAGAATTAATTAGTAAAATTTTATGAATCATAAGATTTTATAGAATTTTATTAATAAAATTTTATAAAATCTTATTATACACAAATTTTTTTAATTAATTCTAACTTTATGCACTAAGTAAACATGTACAGCACCTAAAAATACATCAAATCAGCAGAGGTATTTTTATTTTACTTGAAATTTGAAGAATAGATGCATAATTTTAGATTTTTGATCAAAAAAGTCAAATTTAAGCATCTTTTCTCCAAATTTCAAGTAAAATAAAAACAAGACTGCCGATTTAATGTATTTTTAGGCTCTGAACAAGTTTACCTAGTGAAATAAGTTAGAATTAATTAGTAAAATTTTATGAATCATAAGATTTTATAGAATTTTATTAATAAAATTTTATAAAATCTTATTATACACAAATTTTTTTAATTAATTCTAACTTTATGCACTAAGTAAACATGTACAGCACCTAAAAATACATCAAATCAGCAGAGGTATTTTTATTTTACTTGAAATTTGAAGAATAGATGCATAATTTTAGATTTTTGATCAAAAAAGTCAAATTTAAGCATCTTTTCTCCAAATTTCAAGTAAAATAAAAACAAGACTGCCAATTTAATGTATTTTTAGGTTCTGAACAAGTTTATCTAGTGCTATAAGTCAGAATTAATTAGTAAAATATTGTGAATCATAAGATTTTATAGAATTTTATTAATAAAATTCTACATAATCTTATTATTCATAAAATTTTACTAATTAATTCTAACTTAATTCACTAGATAAACTTGTTCAGAGCCTAAAAATACATTAAATTGGCAGGTTTGTTTTTATTTTACTTGAAATTTGGAGAAAAGATGCATAAATTTTACTTTTTTGATCAAAAATCCAAAATTATACATCTATTCTCCAAATTTCAAGTAAAATAACAATAACCCTGCCGATTTGATGTATTTAGGTGCTGTACATGTTTACTTAGTGCATAAAGTTAGAATTAATTAATAAAAATTTGTGTATTATAAGATTTTATTAAATTTTATTAATAAAATTCTATAAAATCTTATGATTCACAAACTTTTACTAATTAATTCTAACTATATGCACTAATTAAACTTATTTAGAACCTAAAAATACATTAAATTTGCAGTTTTGTTTTTATTTTACTTGAAATTTGGAGAAAAGATGCTTAAATTTGACTTTTTTGATCAAAAATCCAAAATTATGCATCTATTCTCCAAATTTTAAGTAAAATAAAAATAACTCTGCAGACTTGATGTATTCTTAGGTGCTGAATATGTTTACTTAGTGCATAAAGTTAGAATTAATCAATAAAAATTTGTGTATTATAAGATTTTATAACATTTTATTAATAAAATTCTATAAAATCTCATGATTCATAAAATTTTACTAATTAATTCTAACTTAATTCACTAAGTAAACTTGTTCAGAGCCTAAAAATACATTAAATCAGCAGTCTTGTTTTTATTTACTTGAAATTTGGAGAAAAGATGCTTAAATTTGACTTTTTTGATCAAAAATCCAAAATTATGCATCTATTATCCAAATTTCAAGTAAAATAAAAATAACTCTGCTGATTTGATGTATTTTTAGGTGCTGTACATGTTTACTTAGTGCATAAGTTAGAATTAATTAATAAAAATTTGTGTATAATAAGATTTTATAAAATTTTATTAATAAAATTCTATAAAATCTTATGATTCATAAAATTTTACTAATTAATTCTAACTAACTTATATAATGTTCCTAGGTTTAGCATGACTGTATCATGCAGCTACTCTATTTTGGTGATCTTTCTGTATGGGTTCATTTTAGGAATATGAAAAGTGAAATTTGAATCTAAAAGTTATATATATATATGTTGTTTAACTCCCCTCATAATTTGCTCAATCTAGAGGGGGTTATGTTAAACATAGATTTAAATTGGAGTAGCCTAAATATCAATTAACAATATACTAAAGTTTTAATTTAGCTTAGTAATAGAGGATAGTTTCTTAATAAAATTTTTAGTAATTATAAAAAATATGTATTAAAAATATTCTAACAGCCAAATTTGCCTACTGGATAGTTTAAGGGTAGAGTGTACGTAAATCATTTTTCATATGATATGCTTGGTCAATTTTTTTGTATAACAGATTATATAGTAAACACAACTCTGATTGGGTAATTACCTGTTTTAGAAATTTTTACTATTTGTTTTTTGTATAACCCTGGCAAATTTGAAGCTCTAGACAAATTTAGCTATATAAGGAAGTATATACTAAAGATTTTACTACTATAAATAGAAGGTTTAATCTGTATATTACCAAATTTTGGTAAAGATTGACAGTAGTTTTAAAAAGCTTTTATTAGTGACATATTTCAAATTTTGTATGAAATCCCAAAGTACCACCAAAATCATATGATAAATGATCTATGTATACTCTACTCTTAAAGAATAAAAAGGTTTAACTATAATTCTAAAATACTAAGTTATTAAGACTGTACATTTATTTAAAATCTATAATAAATTATAGTATATAAATAAAAACTAAGATCTATATATAAATTTTAAATTATAAACTTTTATATTAACTATATACCGGTAGGTTTTATAATTTAGTGCACTCTGTACTTAATAGTGTGCTTTATATTACAGTGCAAGACACTTAAAGACTATATTCTCATAATTTGTCCCATTTTCAAAAATTTTATATTGAAATTTGATGTTTTTTTTATTTCTTGTATTCTGATTGGTCAAAAATTAATTAATAAAAAATATTTTAAAAATAATTTTAAAAATAATTTTAAAATTAGCCAATAACATGAAGCCAAAACATGTGACTTG
The DNA here is from genome assembly GCA_003550325.1 of Gigaspora rosea. NCBI lineage: Eukaryota > Fungi > Glomeromycota > Glomeromycetes > Diversisporales > Gigasporaceae > Gigaspora > Gigaspora rosea. The sequence continues at coordinate 22,049 of QKWP01000015.1, read as the reverse complement.
TCCCATTTTTGATTAAACTTTTACGTATCATATAAAAATACTATATTTTTAAAGCTATAGTAAAATGGGGTATTGTGGCGAAGGGGTATTGTGGTGAATTGTACTATTTTGTGATACAATGACCAAAATTGAATAATTTTTATACCATTCAATTCATCTTGATGAGATGAATCGAATAGTAATTAGAACATTGAATTCTGATCACTGGATCACAAGATATATACGTATGATACACTTTTCATCATAATACCCTCAAAATTATTTTTGTATTATAGTGTGTTGTACATAATCGTTAATATCTTGTGATCCAGTGATCAGAATTGAATGATCTAACCACTATTCGATTCGTCTCATCAAGACAAATCGAATGTTATAAAAATTATTAAATTTTGTCATTGTATCATAATAATATAACTCAAATTCGCTACAATACCCCACCCTTTTAAAATCTTTACTTTAGTTTTTCTACCTTTGAACGATTATATCGTTTGATTCAGTGATTAGAATTTAATAATCTTTATATCATTAGATTCATCTTTGTGAAATGAGTTAGTTGATACCAAAATTATTCGATTCTGTTAGATAATTCACATAATATCATCAATCAAAGTCAACTTCACCACAATACTCCTTTTACCTTATATTTTGAAAAGTTATTATAACTTTTTAAAAAATAAGCCCATTGAGTTATAATAAAATGATTTAGTTATAAAATAGTGGCTTCTTTTATAAAATATCCTTTTTAGATCATATTTATTAGCTTTTAAAATTTGTGTAGTCTTAAAGTATTGTGTACTATACTAGAAACAGAAACAAACCCAAATATACCAATTAACTAGAAAATAGAATCCAATAGTCACTTATGTTTTTCAACCTCAAACTTTAACCATATTTACTAAATTAATTATGTGCTAAAACCAAGTAAAAAAATTATCGAAAGAACTAGGAACCAACACAGATATGAATTTTATAATTAGATATCACATATTCTTTTGTTTTAAATTTTATAAAGTTTATTAGATTTAGGAACTTATGGAGTTTGTTCAAAAAGAGAGGAAATATGTTATAGAATAGTTTTGATTGATTTTGGTAGAAATTAGTTAAAAAATTGAAATTAATAAGGAAATACATCATCTCTCTCTATAGTCAACTAGCGACAAACAAAAAAAAGAAATTTGTGAATTTGCTAAATGAATCCATCCTATAGACAACATTAAATTGCTAATAAGTTTAATCGATGCTATTCTTATTTGATAATTGATAGAACAACTGTTTCAAAAATTCTAAAAAAAACTGCTGAGTATCAACAAATTGAAGACAATTTACAAACTAAAAAAACATTTCGCCATCGTTTTGTGAAGTATCCGATGCTAGAACCTACTATGAATATGTGAGTAGAATGGGTTATGACTAAAGGATTAATTTATCTGAATCATTAATAAAGAAAAAGCTCAACAATTTGCACAAGCACTTGATATGCCCGAAGAGTCCCTTATATTTTTGAATGGGTGAATCTCTAGGTTTAAAAGACATAATAGATTAAGGCAAGTTACAATTCATGGTAAAGCAGGAAGTGCACCCTTGGAAACCTTATCTGCAAAACATGTCAAACTACAATAGCTTCTCTCCCACTACGACCCAGAAGATATCTATAATGCCTATGAAACGAGCTTATTTTACTGATTGCTCCCTAATCAATCACTTTCTAAAAAAAAATTAACTAGAGTAAAGATGGTAAAATAAAATAAAATAAAAATAAAAATAATTTTTTTTTTTTTAGGACAAAACCAGGGTAACTGTATTGCTTTGCTCTAAATTAACAGGCTCCGATAAGTTACTGCCGCTGGTTATTGGTACTGCTAGTAAGGTGGTGACAGATATTACGTAATATTTTAGGAGGAGGGGGTCTCTAAAATCTTATGTTAAATATAGAAGTTCATAATAGCCAATCAAATTTCTCTAATATAGGGAGGAGGGAGTATGGGGTATAGTAAAATTTTATTATGTAATATATATCATCACTCTAACCTATAAAAATAACAAAAAAGTGTGGATGAGAACTACATCTAGAAAAAATGGTTGAAATTTATTGACGAGGGATTTCGCATTCAAGGCAAGTTTTTCTTCTTGTTGACAATACATCTTTTCACATGGCCCCAAAAACAAGTACCGTATATTCCCGAAAATAAGTAACCCCTAAAATAAGCAACCCCCTGTTTTTTTTCAAAAATCTAAACAAATGCATTAGCAGTTGCTATATATAAAACTTTTTTTTACTAAGTAAACTTTAAAAGGTCAATTAAGTAAAGTTGTTCAGCGTATAAAAATACACTAATGTAAAATTTGGAGTCATTTGGATAACTTTTTATTATTACGTTTTTCAATTTTTTCAAAAAACTCAATATTTCGAAAATAAGCAGTACCTAGTTTTTTCATGTAATTTTTTGGCCAAAAATAGTTGCTTATTTTTGGGAATATACGGTAATTCAACTAAGTCCAATATGCTGAGGAATCTGTATTGAAAGTGACTCTGATGAAGAAATTGAAGTTCGGGAACAACCCCAGGGAAGGTTACGAGGAAGATCACGAGAAAGGTCATAAGTAAGGACACAGAAAGGACTCGAGGAAGATAACCTCAAAGAGAAACCCAAAGATCTAATCCTGCGAATTCTTGCTGATACAGGTAATTTCAAACAAACTTCACCTCATAAAAATTAACTATACATTTTCTACACTACTTACAACAGCCCACCTTCAACTTATAGACTCTGGTATCATTAAAAGCTTCAAGTCAAGATATAAAAACATGTATTGTCATTTATTTGCTTGATTATTTTGAAAAAAATAGAGAACAAAGGTAAAAGCTACACTGGTAAAATGTATTATGTAGATGGTATGATTTTAAACTAGAGCTATGACCTGGTTTTGGTAACCTATATGGGTCACCTGACCCAAAGAATTTGAATAAGCATAACTCCTAATTTGCTTATAAATATCGATATATGATCTGTTCTGGTTTAAACAGATCGTGGGTCAAATTCCCGTATAATTTGTATAATCTACTCGGGTCAGTATTTTCTAACCAGGCCAAAGCTCTAACTCAAACTGCCATTAGAATCATGCCATTTAACATGGTGAATTGTTTAAATTTTACTAGTGTTAGTACTGTATATAATTTATATTTATGATTTTATAAATATAGAAAACTTACTATAAGAGAAGCTATTGATTTTATCTCTGATACTTGGGATGAAGTCAGCTAAATTATATTAGAAATTTCTGGAAAACTAACAGAATTATGCCAGAAATGAATAAATTAGAAGAAAGTGAATCAGATGACGAACCTGAATATGAAATACCAAAGATCAATAATGTGCCATGCTAGTTAGCGATCTTCTGCATGAAACCAACATAGTGGCCCAATAATTAGAAAGTAACATTAATAAATATATCTATATAATTGACTAGCCAACCGTGACTGAAGACATATTAACAGATAATGGTATTCTTGAAGCGGTGATGGATAAATTTGGTGAAGATAATGACGATAATGATGATAATGACAAGCTTCCACCACCTCCAGTAACTATAGCTGAGGCTATCGAAGCATTAAAAAAGGTCATAAGATACTAGGAAAGACTTGATCTTGGAATTGGATTTGAAGAGTATGAATTATTTATATTGAGAAAAAGACTTAAGAAATAGAAATCTGAAAAAGTAAAAAATAAAAACAGTCTTCCCTCTTATATTTTTTTGGAGGTACTAGCAATGCTTCCTAAATTTTACTTTAATTTTGTATTTGGGCATTATTTGTTTTAGTTAGGATATCAAAAAAATATAGAATCGAAATAAAGAATAGGCTTTTAAAAAAAAATCTTTTTTTTCTTTTTCTTAAAAAAAAAAATGACGAATATGATTATCGAGATTATTATATATCTAAGGATTGTGTTCTTATTGTGCAGTAAAGCCTTGAATTGCCATAGCTACAACTAATAAAAGAGGATTTAGTACGCATAAAAAGAAAAATTAAATAAAAGAAATCAACTTTACTTATCTAAGATTGTGTTCTCAAATGACTTAAACAGGCCATTCTAAAGTTAGTTAAAAAAATTATTTGATTAATAAAATTAATTAGATATTTAAATATAGTACGTAGTGCAATATAAACTAATAGCACATCAAAAATAAATTTCCTAAATTTATCGATCTCAATAAGTAAAGGTCTGGAACTCATTTTTAATTAGTTCTATATAAAGTGTAAGTTTTTTAACCATATGTACAGATGAATTATAGAGTTGCTTTGGTTGGCAAAAATTTAAAATTCGTATTTATACTAATATTTTTATAGAGTTGCTTAAATTTAAAATTTGCATACTAGTGATCCTAGTCGATCAAAATTTTTTCGACCGGCCAAGTCGATGAAATTTTATCAGCTTAGTTGAAAAAATTTTAAAAGCAGGAACTTATAAAATCGGCTAGCTGATTTTAGAAAAATTAACTGACCGGGATGACTAGAATTACTATTTTGTACTACTGTAACATTATTTTTTGCTAGATTCGTAAACCTATAATTATGTGACTTTAGCAGAGTAATTTTATTATAGGTATTATATAGATGGTTAGCAAAAAATTGTAAAGCGATTGTGACTATATAGAGGTATAATTAAGGTAGAGGGTATGTAGATCATTTCTATTAGTAAACTAGTGACAAAAAATATTTTTAATGCAAATTTAAAAGTTGCTACATATAAAAATTATTTTTTACTATATAAATTGATTTTTTGTACTAAGTAAACTTGTTCATAATAAAAACTTACACATATCCTAAAAATTTTATTAATTTTGAATAAAATTTGATAAAGTTTTTATAGTATCAACTTCTGTGGGGCGGTCTATTCTGCAGGGGCGATCACAAATTGGCCAATCAAATCATGTGTAAACAATAAGCAAAATAGGGTTGTGAAGATAAAAACAACTATATCTTATACAGTTCGCGACACCTAAAGACTAAAATAAAATTTACTAATTTTTAAAAATTAATAACTTATTATAAAAAAATAATATAACAAAAAAAAAGCCGCCAAATTGTACTTAAATCAATTTACTACAACTTAGCAGCCTTTTTTTTTCAAAAAAAATTTATTCATGTCTTATACCAGTTTAAAAATATCCCATTTATATATGCTTCGGGATAAATGGGACAAAAACGTGACTTCAGATCAACCAATCAACT
>QKWP01000015.1:0-14018 GCA_003550325.1 Gigaspora rosea | reverse complement strand
TTTTTTTTTTTAAATATATTGCTTCTTTAACTTAGTGTCAACAAATTAGTCTTTGGCAAATAATAGCATAGGACGGATTAGTGGAAATTAGGATATTAATAATGCATTAAAACTCGGGTTTAAAAAATTAATCGAATGCGTCCATTATTATATATGTTAATGATCGGATGTTTAATATTTTTATGCATGTTAAATTTGGTTTGGGAAAGAATAAAAATATAAAGGCATTGCACGAATAACAATAAGATTGATGCATAAGACTTATGCAAAGTTGTGATGAATAAATACTGATGCATTTTATATAAAGCGAATAATTAGTTTTGACTGGAAATATCGGGTATTATTTTTTAGTTTATTTAAGCATTTAATCAGTTCAACATAAATTATAACGGAAATTAATTTTACCAATTTATCAATACGAATTTATTTTTTTTAATTTTATTTTTCCGCATCTTAGATAATAAATTGGCTGGTCACGTGATTATGCAAAAATTACGTGTAAAACGGCTTTTTTGTCATTTTAATTTTTGAGCCCCAAAATGGGACAGGTCACGTGATTTTAGTCTTTAGGTGTCGCGAACTGTATTCTACTGGACCAATTTTAATGATTTAACCACTGTTAGAATTAGAAAAACCTCTTCTACAATTTTATTTAAAAATTTAATATAGTTACTTAGGGAGCTTCCAGAAATCAGCTGATTTCTGGGTGGGTGGGTGGGTCAGCTGAAGTATCAGGTGTAATTCCGGCCAAAATTTCATAATTTCGGCCAAAGTTGCAAATTTATTTTTGATCAAAATTATAGATTTATTAATAATATTAGATAATTAATAACTTTTGAACTACTGGACCAAATTTGATGATACAACTACCAAAATGATCATCTCAATGAAGGATTCTAGCAAGCCCAAAATATTAAAATCTGATCACAGGATCCTGTGATCAGAATAGATTTGTGTTACTATAAAAGTTCTATAATTTATTAAATAATTATAGCAACACAAATTTATTTTGATCTTAGGATCCTGTGATTGGATTTTAATGATTTTGGACTTGTTAGAATTCTCTCATTGAGGAGATCATTTTGGTAGTATAATCATCGAAATTGGCCCAGTAAATCAGAAGTTATTAACAATTAAAAATTAATATTTAATTGTTAATAACTTCTGGTCTACTAGGCCAATTTTGACGATTTTACTACCAAAATGATCCTCTCAATAAGAGGATTCTAACAAGCTTAAAATTGTTAAAATCCAATACAGTATCCTGTGATTGGAATAGATTTGTGTTACTATAAAAGTTCTATAATATATTAAATAATTATAACCCATTTATAGTAACACAAATTTATTTCGATCTTAGGATTCTGTGATTGGATTTTAACGATTTTTTAGGCTTGTTAGAATCCTCTCATTGAGAGGATCATTTTGGTAGCAAAATCATTGAAATTGGCCCAGTAAATCAGAAGTTATTAACAATTAAATATTAATATTTAATTGTTAATAACTGCTTATCTACTGGGCCAATTTCGATGATTTTACTACCAAAATATTCCTCCCAATAAGAGAATTCTAACAAGCCCCAAAATCATTAAAACCCAATCACAGGATCCTAAGATCGAAATAAATTTGTGTTACTATAAATGGGTTATAATTATTTAATAAATTATAGAACTTTTATAGTAACACAAATCTATTTCGATCACAGAATCCTGTGATTAGATTTTAACGATTTTGGGCTCCCTAAAATTCTCTCATTGAGAGGATCATTTTGGTAGTTAAATCATCAAATTTGGTCCAGTATATCAAAAGTTATTTACTATCAAATATTATATTTAACTTTTTAATAATCGTAAAATCTGATTGGCTAATTGGGCTATCAGGTGTGGGTGGGTGGTGTAGGCTCATAGGAAACAAAAATCAGCTGATTTCTGAAAGCTCCTTTAATAAAAATTTTCTTTATTATTAAATATAAAATTTTTAGTAACTCGTTTATTAATAAAAATGATCTATATACCTACCCTTAATATAAAAAGAGTTGGTAAAAAAAAGTGACTATATCGACTTTGTGACTATAGAGGAGGTGACTATAGAGGGGGACGACTGTATAACTAATAATAATATTTTTTAGAACAAGCCTATACAATTTTTTATTTATTAAAACTTTTAAATTGCCAAATATATTAATTAATTTTAATTATAATTGACTTTACAAATGTAAGAAATCTAGTACATTTGAAATCACAAAAATACAAGACATAAAAAAATTTTTTTTATAAAAATTTTATAATTAACTTAAAAAAAATACTGCTAAACAATTTTTGAATACTTATTAGATTTTTGTATATAAAAAAAATTAAAAAATTAATTTTTTTAAATTTTTAATGCATTTTTTAAAATGTACTAAATCTAGTACAAAAGGTAAATCCAATCTATTAATAAAAAAAGAGTTTATAAAACTATTTAAAAATTTAATAATTAATTTACTACAAAGAAAATATTTTATAAAAATTATTTAATGTATGTAATAATTTATTTAACTAGCTTTTTTTTAAAAAAATAAACCTTAAATTTTCTTATATTTTTTATATTAATAAATTAATAATAAAATTTTATAATAAGTTAACAAAATTTTATACTTAAAAAAATAAATAATTATAATAAAGAAATTTTTTGCTTATAAAAATAAATAATAAATTTTTAGCAGAATATTTAGAAATCTTTTGAATGAATTTAGTATAAAAAAAGTTTTTGAGCTATTATTTTGTTAATATAAATATGACTTAATAATATAAGTTTTTACTAATATATCTTTTATAAACAAAAAGTCAATAGTTTAGCTTTGTAATGATAATAATTTTTTCAATTATTTGAATTTTATTAAATATATTAAAAATTCATCAACCAGTAAAAATCAATATTTGTATATTAATTAAGAATTGGCAAAATTGGTAATTAATATAGAATATATTCTATTATTAATTCTAGCTATATTAATTATTGCAAATGTAATTATTAAGATAATTTACTTTTTACATTTTTTTAAATTATCATATTAATTATTAAAAATGTGATTAGTAGAATGCAGTTACTTATGCAAAGCAATTTTATTTTTTATATTTGTAGCTATTTATATTACTTATTCATAATATTAATTATGATATACTTGTAAAGCTTCTCACAAACTTAAACTTTTTAAAAAAAAATTATAAAATTTGGATTAGGTCCTATAGAAAAATTTATCTTATATAGTTATTAAAATTAAGCCTACATGAAATTGATTAAGAAGTTTATTAGCAATAAATTGATTTTGTTACAACTAGATAAAAAAATTTTTTTTGTACATGTTATTTACTTTTTTAATAAATAATTGTATAGCCTAACTGTATAATACTTTTTAGAATTTATAATAAATCAAAAATATATATGGGCCACAGTCAATTAAAATATGGCTTATGGCTTTTTTTCTATTTTAAGAAAATCATATTTGAAATTTAATATAACAACAACAATGATGATTTATTATTATTAGAACCTGTTTGATCTATATGAATTAGCCAATTATACAAGCTCTTTCTATAACTATCAGCAAGGATCAACAAGCTTATTTCTAAAATCTATTTTTAAATTGGTTCTATTCACATGAAAAATAGGCATTCGTCAAAAATTTTATTATATAAATCGATGCTTTAAATGCTAAACTCTATAGTCAACTGCATGCTTTAATTGATAGTATTGTTAACTTATTTTTGCAAAAAATGCTATAAGCTATGTTTTAATTTACCACTCTCATATATTATATATGTTTTTAAATAACATATTATATCTTATAATTCTAAAAACCAATATAGTTTAAACTATTTTAAAGTAACTACAAAGTAATATATTCCATATTAGCAAACAAATAGAGTTCTTCAAAATTGAATTAAATCAAATATTAGGCATATTTGAATTTGATCAAATCAAATAAACTCTTGATTTCAATTTGATTTGATCAAATTTATTTGTAATTTTTAAAAAATTTTAAAATTTTGGTCACTTTTCAAAATTTTCAATTTACACAAAATTTTACTAAGTTAATTAAATTTTTTGTATTAAATAAAAAATTTCTTCTAATTAAAATTGTCCTAGTTACATAAAACAAAAAAGGCTTTGTTTTAATAAAATTTTGTGTAAATAGCTATTGTATTTATAATTTTAATAAAAATTTTCAAATATAATAGTAGAGGATTTTCTGTAACTCTTATTCTGATCACTTGTACCAACATATGCACAGAAATTCTGAAGTGAAGTTGCAATAAAAACAGTAGAAAAATCTATGAAAACATGTAAAGCAACAGGTGACTATTATTTAGGAATACAGTTTATCGAGTATCTGCTAGTAGCTTTAGAGTTTATCACTCACTAAACTAAAAATGGTACTTGTGGTTTAGAAGTAAAATTCATAGACTATTTGTCGACAAGTTCAGGGTTTATTACTCACTAAAAAGAAGTACTAGGTAGCTCTTTGTTGGGTGTGAACTATATAAGAAGATCTACTTTGCTTTATACAAGTAGTAATTACCTAGTATCATTGGTTTTTGCTTTAAAGAATTTTCAAAAAGTGGGCTGTTTGGCGTACCCCCTCCAAAAAATCAACAGTATTTACACTAACCAAATTGGAAAGGCACCTACCATATTGGATACAATTGTCACAAGTAGTTTTTAATTGTTATTAATATTCAAGTTTTACAAGCTAAATATATTTTGACCTAATAATTTTTAATAGTTCTAATAGTTTTATTTGATAGATCTTTAATAGCTATAAAAAAATAATTGTTTTAAATAATAAAATAAAAGATTTATAACATCAATTAAAACATTTGCTATCAAGAAATTTGGTAACCTTTCAACTATATTATAAAATAAAAATAAATATTCTTGTAACTCGGATATTTTTAAAACTTTACAGTAACTTTATTAATATACAATAACATCATCACAAAACAAAAAATTGTATTCTTTAAAATCTACTAATATGTTTAAACAAACCAATTTATTTAAATAATGTTTCTATAAATTCAAATTTATTTACAGCTTACTTACAAAATGCAAGTATAAGTACAAATTTACTTATTATAAACTTAATTTGAAATAACTATAATTATATTAATTGGTTTACAATTTATATAAATACTAAATACAATAATCATCTAGAGAAATCTAAACTACTATAAGCTCAAACACACTTTTTTTAAAATATTCTAATCCATACTAATTTAACCTAATAAAAATTATTTAAATTTTAATAATTGCAAACTATAATTGTTCAATCAACCAAAAATATCTAATTAACTTAATATACAAATACTTTAAATAAATACTTTAAAATAATAATATATAACAAAATTCTATATATTTATTATAATAGTTATTTTAAAAATAAATACTTATTACTACATTTATTTTTACAAGTTCTGGTCTACTCCAAAAAATTTGCTATAGTCTATTTGGCCAAAACTAGTAACTATTTATTTTATATTATACAATATATTAAAAATATATGTATCATTACAAATTAATTTAAGATTTTAATTTCAAATATAATATTTTCAAAATTTATTTATCAAAAATAGTTAAAAAGAACTTTAAAAACTTATTATTTAGGGTATTTGCTAAACTTTTAGATTTTAACAGATCAAGCTCACAATTCAAGCTATTAAAAAATTTTTAATACTTTAAATAAATATTGTACAATAAAAATTTTACTTTGAACTTTAATATAATTTTAAGATATTATCAGTAAATATTAATAAAATCTTGACTTTTTAATTTAATTTATATTAAATTTTGTTTTTAAACTAGTTGTCAAACTCTTTCTTATATTTAACTTTTTTTATAGTTATTTGTATTATATAGAATGTTTTAAATTAAAATAGCAAATTATTAAAATTTTTTAATAAATTTGTAAATAAATATATAGCAATAAACAAACTTGCCTATACTATAAGTTTTCAAAAACTAGTTATATAACAAAAAAAATTAAATTAAAGTAAACAGATTTTTTTAATTTATAGAACATCAAAGCTATTTATATGTTTATAAAAACTTTACTCATAACTATACCTTTTTTAATAAATATCTATTAATTAGTAAAATGGCTTTTAATATAAATTATTATTTCATGTGTACTAAATAAGGAAAAACTTAATAAAAGTATTAAAAAACTTAATATTACAAATATATTTTACAAAAACTATCTAATTTTTTTTATTAATTTACAAAAACTATCTAATTTTTTTTTATTAATTTACAAAAACTATCTAATTTTTTTTATTAATTTACAAAAACTATCTAATTTTTTTTTATTAATTTACAAAAATTATCTAATTTTTTTTATTAATTTACAAAAACTATCTAATTTTTTTTATTAATTTATTATAATCTTAAAGATTATAATAAATTATCAAAATTATATCTTATAATATTCATATAATATTCATAATAATCTTATAATTATCTTAAAATAATCTTATAATAATCTTATTTTATAATAATTTTAAAACCAATTTAAAATAATCTTAAAATAATTTTATAATAATCTTAAAATAATCTTAAAATAATCTTATAATCATAAGAAAATCTAATAAAATCTTAAAAACATCTTAAAATAATCTTAAACAATAATTATAGTTATTTTATAATCATTTATAATAATTAAACTATAATATTATTACAATTTTTAGTTATTAAATCTTAAAATAATCTTTTATTTATAAAAAAAATAATATTAATAACTTTAATATTATCTTAAATCAGCTTAAACTTAAAAAAAAGTACTAGTTTCAGTAAAGTAATATAATTCTTGCTCAAACAAAGTACTATAGCAGTAACTAATTTTTTTTATACTGATTACTTCTAATCAATAGTTTATTGGTTTAAGCTAAATAGACTATAGCAATTTTTTTATAGTAATCCAGAATTTATAAAAAAGCTATAATTATAACTTTATAACTTAATACAGTAATAGCAATACAGTCACTCTTTCTATACCAAACCCTCGAGTCTGGCAAAAAAAAAGTTCGCTATAAAAAATTACTATATTTTTTTAGAAACCATAGCTTTTTTTATACCAAAATATTAAAAATTTTTAAAAATTTGAGTTCATTATATCCAGAGTTTATTATAACAAGGTTCATTATATCCAGAGTTTACTGTATTTAAGTAACTGTATTACTAGTACATATATAACCAAGCTACTAGTTAAATAATTAAAGAAAATATCTAAACAATAAACTATTGAAAAACAAAAATAATTTATATTACAAAATCAGACTAGCTATATAAATGGGAATATGGTAGGCTCTGGTAGGTTTAGGTTATGATAAAATAGTCCAAGTCTCAGTACTTAGTAGATAGTATAAAGATTGTAAGCAATATATTGTAACAATTAATATATATCCAATAAAGTCCAGAGTCATGATCTCACCTTAACAATAAAAAAATAATAATAATAATAATAATTAATATACTGCATAAACCATAATTCTTTAATTTTATAAGCAAGCATTTTCAATTTTTAAGTATAAGCTTATTACTCTAATAAAATCTTAAACCAATAGTCTTAACCATATGCTCCAATTTTTGAAATTTATAAAAAAAAAGCTTATTTTTTTAAAACTTTAAAGCTTGTATTTAATAAATTCTTAAAAATTTTGCAGAAAACTTCGAGAACATCAAATTATAAATCTGGATTTAAATATTGCTTTAGATTTGAGAATCATGGGTGAAATTGTAATAGTATAAGAGTCATCCAAATGACATAACTCTTATTAGTCAGTTCATATTGACTAGATTAATTATTCATAAAATATAAAGTATTGAAATATATAAATTAATCAGCCAAACAGACAAAATTACCTACTTTTGCAACCAAAAATCATGATATTTTTTGTGCAAATCAAAAAATTTATAAGACAAGATTTTACAATTTATAATTTTTACACTCTTACTAGTGCACAATACTAGCAATCTTTATATTTAACTCAAATGGTCTAAAGAATTCTACAGTATTTTAATAATGATGGCCTTAATACCAGAGTTCATAACATTGCAATATATTGTTGTTTTATGAGCTTGAATATCTAACTCTGAATACTTCAAAATAAATGATCATTTTATTTAGAGTGAGCAGCCCAGATTAGAATTTGAACATAAAAAATTAAGAATTTCTCTAAATACATAACTGTAGACATAATTTTATATTCTTAATCAAATTAATAGTACGAACAATAGTGTTATTTAGGTAACTTTTTTACTGAGATTTGCTAGTAATTGTAATAACGCATAATTGCTACGATACTGTTCATCAAAAATAAAAATTTCTATCAATGCTTGAACAGTTTTTATCAGTTCTATATGTTTTACAAATATAATATAAAAAATAATAAGGGATATAAACTTGGATGCTTCTATATTTTATCAATTATTAAACAAATGTATTTTATGATTTACAAATATAATATAAAAAATAATAAGGGATATAAACTCGGATGCTTCTATATTTTATCAATTATTAAACAAATGTATTTTATATTTAAAGAATATTGACTTATGTTTATTTGGCAGAAAATTCCTACATTATGGCACTTTTGTGAAATTACGAAAATTGAGCAGATATAGCAGAAAGATGTGTTGAATACTGAGAATAAGGGTCAGATACTATATTTGCTATAGACATGAAGTGCAAAAAATTTGTGTTTTAGTTTTAAATTGATAGAAAATAAATTTAGAAATAAAATATTATGTTATAATACACTATGATATGTGGCCAAATTAAATTAACTCACTATCGGTAATCCAAAATTTCAATTTTAGGTATTTACAAATGCACCATAATGCATAATGATATTAATGAAAAAAAGTTATTTTAGTTTTTACAACATAGATCTATAGTAAAAGTGTAAACGGCTCAGATTATAAATCTATTTTAATAGTTATAAAGTTTTGATATATTAATTGCAAAAAAAGCAAGGCGTGAGGCAAGTTGCAAATACTTTAAGTTATAGGATCATTTTATTATTAATGTCATTTTTAAGTTGCATATAATATCATGCACATAAATAAAGTTTTTGCTCATTAAATTTCAATCATAAAATGCATTTTTACTTTCTCTTTTTTGAAATTCATAATTCAAATTCGATTCGGAAATATAGGTCCCCTTACTAAACTGTCTTCAAATTTGCAAATTATTTTCTAGTTTTGCTATTTTTGCATCTAAAAAAAATTTAGAATATAAAATAACTCAACATCTTGAATGGATTTCAAAGGATAGCGGCTATTCATGTAATAAACCATAATAAAAATGATTATTTTTAAAGCACATTTAATATCATAGTTAATTACTAAGTCAAATTATAAACATGTCTTGAGAAACCTTTAATATTCCCCAAAATATTATTAAAATTTATAATTTTTCCTTTATATACTACTTTATACGTATTTGACCAATAAATTTTTTTTTATATTATATAAAATATGAATATAATATCCCAAAGATGTTAGTTAAAATAAGGTTCTTCCTAATTTGACATCAATATATTTATTCAATACAGTATCAGCCAAAATTTCTTTCAGAAGAAATTTCGTATGCATATACGGATTGTTGTTAGCATAAATCGTATTATCATCCAAACCCATCAGATTTTACAAATTTGGCTAAAATTTTTCAATTTAAAATATGATGAATTTTTATAGATTCCCACTTTTTAACGTTCCATTCTGTGCAACCGTCTGTACGTATCACTCTGACCGTGCTATTTAGTGTATTCCCGACACCAACCCGTACCACACTCCGGACCACTTTTTTTATAGGGTTATTGCGCATGATGTTGGTTTTGGAATCAACTGTCTTAATTTTGCCATAATTTGCCATAAAAATTTTGTTACAAAACTTGTTAGCTATTGTGATAACGCACAGAATGGTTTTTAGTTACTATATTTTATTCATGACTTTATCCACTGCAGAATTAAAACCTCATTATTGAAATTACAAATTCACCCTCCCATTGCAAAAATACAAATCTCCTCACCATTAAGGTTACAAACATATCTTCTGCAAAATCACTAATCTATCCACTATCAAAATTATGTAAATCATACTTTTAAATCACATCCTGTTAAAATTTTGCAAGTGGTGGTATGTGCTCTATTAAAACATAATTCCAGGCACAGAAATGCGCGCTATTAATAAATTGTGTGTTGGCACCTATCCACTGTTAGAATCTTGAGCTTACTCTTTTGAACCTATCTGCCATAAAATCAACTATTAAATTAAAAACCATGAACCACCAAAACAATAAACTCATTTACTATTAAAATCGCAACCAATTTACTGTTAAATCAAAAATTATTTATTGTCTAAATTACGAATACTTTCACTAAATTGTGAATTTATTCTATTTATCAAAAAAATTATATTTTTTTCTGTTATTTATTGCCTGGTCAGAGAGCTTTACAATATTTCACAAGAATCCTCATATTATTGTCAATGTTGTTTTATATGAAGTTTTTTATCATTTTCGAGTAATATCAGTTTTAAAACCACGAATTTTTTAATGAAAATAAAATTATTGAAATGAACTTACTATAAAAATTGTGAATCCATTTACAACCTACAACTGAAAATGCCACATTTTTCACTACTAAAAAGAAATTATGAATCACCTATTGTTGAAATCATAAACCACCCACTATGAAATTATAAATACTCACTGATAAAGTCACGAACAAACTAAATCACAAATCTATCTACTGCTAAACTATAAATTGCTCATTATTAAAATTATGAATTTATTTACTGTTGAAATTACAAATCTATCTACTGTAAATTATGAATCACTATTGAGATCATTAACCTACTTACCATTGAAATAACGAACTCATCCATCTACAATTGAAATCATTACTTACCTGTTAAAAAATTGTGAACCAACCCACTTATAAAATCGCAAACTTATCTCATGTTAAAATCACAAATTTGTTTATTATTATTGCTCGATCAGTTGACTTTATTCAAACCAACTGACCGTCTTTATTTACAAATCTGAAAAACATATGGGATAAGGGCTGCTACCCTTATTGGCTCTAATATACATAATCACATTTTCCACCATAGCGACATGCATTCATCACAACAGCAAACGAAATGGACACCTATGATGCCTTCATATAGAGGGAAAACCGTCGAATCTTCTCATAGCTGAAAAGAGAATCGGTAACGTGTTTTTGTTGGTATGAGCGAGGTTCATTCTATGGTCCTTGCACTGCCACTTGCAGCCGTGGAGCCAATACAACAACTGGTCCTTGTACTGTCACTTGCAGCTGTGAAGTCAAATACAACGGCAGGTCCTTGCACTGCCACTTGCAGCCGCGGATTCAACTACCTCTGGTTCTTGCACTGCCACTTGCAGCCGTGGAGCCAGGTATACAACAGGTCCTTACACTGCCACTTGCAGCCATGGAGCCAACTACCTCTGGTCCTTGCACTGCCACTTGCAGCCATGGAGCCAGGTATACATACTACAGGTCCTTGCATTGCTAATGCAGCCGTGTAGTCTGATATAACATAAGAAACAACACTGCTTGCTTGAATTCGAATGGGTAAGGGAGGGTGATTAAGCCAGGTGAGCAATAGCGAAAAGACAGAGATTCTTGGCCTTAAATATACCTCCCGTATCACTGGTCCATACTGTAAAAACAATTACAAAATCTCACGACAATAATAACCATAAAAGGATACATAACAAAACCTGTATATGATCATCATAAAGTCATCTGATCTCGCAATAATGACCGCCCTGTCACTTCGTTGACAGGCTTTTCATTATACTGGTCCTTGCGCTGCCACTTGCAGCCATGGAGCCAAATACAACAACTGGTCCTTGCACTGCTACTTGCAGCCGTGGAGCCAAATACAACAACTGGTCCTTGCACTGCCATTTGCAGTCATGGATCCAACTACCTCTGGTCCTTGCACAGCCACTTGCAGCCGTGGAGCCAGGTACAAAACTGGTCCTTGCGCAGAACCAAACAAAACATCAGGTCCTTGCACTGCTAACGCAGCCGTGGAGCCTGGCATAACAAAAACATCAGGTCCTTGCACTGCTAACGCAGCCGTGGAGCCTGGCATAACAACAGTTTCACTTGCTTGACTTCGGGTGGGTAAGGGAGGGCGATAGAGCCAGCCTCTACAAGGCGAGCGATAGCGAAAAGAAAGTTAACCTTCTTCACAGAGATCATTGACCTTAAACTTCTTCTGTATCACCGGTCCATATTTGGCAATAGCCATAATCCCTTACCCTTATCATCGATCTAACAATAATCATAACAAAATGAATTACAAAATCATATGCAAATCCAAAATTACCTGTATATACAAGTTACAAAATAATCAAATAATAGCCATAAAAGGATATATAAACAAAACCTGCACATGACCGGTCATAAAGTCATCTGATCTCGCAATAATGATCGCCATGTCACTTCGTTGACAGGCTTTTCATTATTATTGCTCGATCAGTTGACTTTATTCAAACCAGCTGACCGTCTTTATTTACAAATCTGAAAAACATATGGGAATAGAAGAGGATCGCTAGTTAGCAAAAACCATCTTCCTAGACACTGTAACTCTTTGCTCTATTATAACGTAACTGCTGCTTTGCTGTTCCAACCTCCTATGCCAGTATTTTTGTCAAAGATAAACTATTATAAGCAATACTTTTATAATATTCGAATGCTTTTCATTTATTCCTTTCAACTCCAATTCCATTTTCATAGACAATTCCCATGTAAAGCATTCCCTTAGGACTTGACACCAAATAAATTTCATTAGCGTCAAGCATGTCAGCAGATTATCCATAAAAATGCTATTCGTTCATCCTTTTCAACACCGATACCTTTTCATAACAACATCCAACTCCTCCTGTTCCATGAACGTTGCCTATATTGGCAGATTTTCATAGTATTCGAATGCCTTTCTCCCATTCCTTTTAGCTCCAATTCCTTTTTCATAACAATGCCCAACTCTTCCTTTTTCATAACAATATCCAACTCTTCTTGTTCCATAAGCCTTGTTTCATAAGCATCACCCAAATCGGTAGATTTTTGAATGCCTTTTTCCATCTTTCTTAACTCCAATGACTTCTAGTCGTCAAAACCAAGGAAAGTATCGGTATTATATCCTTCTTTACAAAGCAAATTTTAACTCCATCCTTATTCCAATCGGCCAAATGATAACCAACATATGTAGCAAAACTTGACTATTCAAATAATGTTTTATGATAATTTGGAAGGATAATCTATAAGAGAGTAGCAAAGATTGTTCTTCAGCATTTAATGCCAAAAGATATATTCTTATAATCCCTGAATCGACAGCATGTTTTGTTGGTTCGCTCCATAATCTAGTACAATAACTCTGTACCAGTGATAACGTACAAGAAGGTATGAAAACAAAGTTCTCATCCCATCAGCATTACCCATATCAGCAGATTTTTGTGCATTCAACTCTGTACACACGACAACCTCACGAGTTCGAGCCCACGCTATGGTGTGGCGCATTCAATCGGTATACACGACAATCTCACGAGTTCAAGCTCACGCTATAGTGCGGTGTATTCAACTCGGTACACACGACAACTTCACAAATTCGTGGTGCGGCGCATTCAACTAGGTATACATGACAACTTCACGAGTTCAAGCCCACGCTATGATGTGGCGCATTTAACTTGGTACACATGACAATGTCACGAGTTCGAGCCCATGTCATGGTGTGTCGCATTCAACTTGGTACACACAACAACGTCACGAGTTCGAGCCCACGCTCAGGTGCGGCGCATTCAACTCGATATGTCTCGAGTTTGAGCCCATGCTATGGTGCGGCGCATTCAACTCAGTACACATGGCAACATCACGAGTTCGAGCCCGCGCTATGGTTCGGCACATTCAACTCGATACACACAACAACGTCATAAGTTCGATTCAAC
>QKWP01000014.1:759447-849933 GCA_003550325.1 Gigaspora rosea | reverse complement strand
ATCATGAAATTTGATTTGACCTGGTCGCGAAATTTTGTTATCGTTATCATTATCGTTATCAACATTTAGAACCTACTCTTTTCTACTGCAGAACTTGAAAATGAATGAAAATCATAGAACCAAATTCTTACTTTCAGATGAATTTTTAAGACAAGCAGCAAAACTAAAAAAGTTATGTCCAGGAATTCTCGAACTTAAATTTAATGAGAATGGAAGTGTCATTGTAACAAGAAATAGTTCAAATCTTGTAAAAAGACCACTTAGAAATAAAAAAAATACTTCCAACATTAAAGAAAAATATGAAAATATCGATAGTTACCTTCTGGTAAAAAATAATAGGTCATTTTAGTTAGAACTAAAATATATAAATAATTACTTATACTCTTTACTTATTAGCATAATGACGAGTATGAACAAATAAAAATAAGACTCGATGAAATTGAAATGAAATTAATGGTAAGAAATTTAAAAAATTTATTACTTAAATATTATTATACTTAGTACTTTAGTAAATCTAGAAAACCCAATCCGAACTTGAAAAATTAAAGCAAGAAAGGATGGTATATTATTAGCACTAATTTTTAGACCTATAAAATATGAATTAATAAACTGTTTCAATCATTAATGCAGCAAATTTGTACACAAGCGGATAAGAATAGCGAAACAAACAGCTCCTTATTAGATAAAATATTGGATGAGATGGGAGGTGAAAATTATACAATAACCTGGAAAAATATAAATACGCGACTTGAGTCTATTTTCGGGTGTGATGAAATTCTAAAGATTCCTGAAAAAACACAAAAAAGCAAATACTTAGAATGGATCATCTCTTTACAAAATTGGGTATTTGCAGATGAATACCCTGTAAAACTATGGAAAGAAAAGGCTGAAAATACTTTTGGTAATTACTAACGTAATTATAGTAAATTAATTTAGTATGTTAAAAGATAATTCATTAATAAGATTTTATTTAAGGCACCTTTGAAGTACAACCTATAATTTCTTTGAATGAGAGTAAAAAACGAGTATCACTCAAAGAGCCGGAGATTGCGAGAAAGAAAGTGAAACGAGTAAAAAAATTGTCGACAACAAAAGAGAAAAAATTCTTGGCAGCAAATAATAGCTTGGCACATAATGATGATGAAAACCCAGTAGATAATGACGAAGACCTGACAGATGATGATGATGAACAAGCAGATATTCAAACAGGTAAATATTTATTATTAGATCTAATTTACATAATTTAACTTATTATATTTATAATAAAATAGCTCCAGGATGGAAAACCGTTGCAAAATTGATTCTCAATTTCAAACCCGATGTTGAATATAGTGATGATTTGAAATATGACAGCCCACAATTTAAGTTCGGGACGAAGCAGAGGAAATATGTTCACATTGATTTTGGCAATAAATTAGGATCCTTGAAAGAAGGTTTAAAAATGTGGAGTAGCATTGATAAAAACATAGAAAAAGTATATGCTGAAGTTAAGCTTCAAAGGTTTTGCCATTTCTTAAAGCTTTATGATGCATACACAGTTCTTTTCCAACTGGCCATAAAGGAACCACCAGACAGCAATCAAAAGATGAGTATCAAACAAAAAAAAGATTCCGGAATTCCTCTTGGCATTACTGCACCATTCAGATCCATTCGTGGATGGGTTGGATGTAAAATGAAATTATTTCTTCAAATTAAATCCAGAGGGGAGAGAAGAATCTGGACAGCTATATGTCGTATTAGATTTATTCTAAATGAAAGTTTAGCAACAGTAAAACAGCTTGTGAATTCGAGTGCTTCACCACATTTTTTTCAATTACTATCTGATGAAGACTTCTATAATTTTTTAATTTTAATTGCAAATGGAAAACCAGTACATTTCAATCTACCAAATAAAATAGATGATATTTTGGATATACAAAGTAATATTTTGAAATTAGCATTCGCTTTTATTTAATTAAAAATTGAATTTATAGACTGAACTTAAAATCTCATTATCTAGATTAAAGGACAAAGTGTATTCTTACTAATTACCATCTATTAGTTTAGCATAAGGTAAATAAAAGATAACAGAATAGAGAATGAATAAAAACAAACATTTTAGATAAACAAGCTTTAAGAGTTTACTTGATCAAACTACTAGTGGATTCAAAATTTTTCCTAATAAAGATCATAAAAGAGTCAAAGAGTTAGGAAGTAAGGCATTACTTGATCTAAAAAATATTCCTAACAAGGTACCCGAACTTTCGCCTGAAGCAAGCAAAGTTTTAATGAACTCAGAGATTGTTATAATAGTGACCCCGTAGTGAACATAGCTAGGATTAACTATTTTTTTATCGATGCTAAAATTAAAGAATTAACCAACCTAAATTATCCTTTTATAAGAGTATTTGTTCTTGATAAATCTCACTTTATGTACGTACGTATTAAAATTAACTAGGATTGTTCAATATTTGTATTTACACATAATCCTAAATGAATTGTTCTGATGAAGAGCGTAAAGCTTATCATAATACGAATTAGTTCCAAAGAATGAAGTAGTAGAAGAGTATAGGAAAGAATCTCAAAGCAACACTTTCTTAAATAGATTATTTCTAAAAGACCTAGCATTCTTGGGTCAATTGATTGAAAATTAGAAATGCTCTCAAAATTATGTATTATCAAATTAACCTAAATAAGAATCAATAATACTAAATATGATTTTTTTTTTTTTTTTTTTTTTTAAGAAATAATGGAATTGAATATAATTCAAATAAATTAGCAATAGGATACTGTTTGAGTTTTTTAAAATAAACAATAAACCTCTAAATAATTGATAAAATGATTAGAATTCTATTAGTAATAATTTTAATTGTAATTTGAAATACAAATCAAAAATTATTTATTTTTAATTGTCATTTATAATTTATGAAGAATTAACAGGCGATGGGACTCGTAATTATAAAAATAATAACAATAACCTGAAAATTACTTTGATCTTGATAAATAGTTATCAGAAGAGCGCTGGGAAAACCTTAAAAGCTTTATCGTTAAAAAATTAGAGTTCTGAACCGGGTTATAGTAAACCGGGTCACCCGTGTCAAAACGGATGACCCAGACTCACTGATTTGAAACCCGGGTCAAATTGGTTGGTATGTTAATTCATGTTGAATAATTCGTTCTGTGTATTAAATTATGTCACTTCATTTAATAGCAATACCTACTTTGTTGCTATTTGACTCGAATTTACTTTGAAGATTGAGAGAGAGTATGACTTATTAGCATTTGCCTTAACAAAAACGAATACCTTCACATGGCAATTATTTTGTTGTTTCACTTTATTGATATTAAGTAAGATTACCATTTTTAAAGTTTTTGATAAGTGAATTCGTCCTTTTCAATTCCTTTGGTAAACATAATTTTGGTAAAATTAATTCGTAACTCTGGTAAACATAACTTTGTAATAATCCTCAAGAAAGTTATATTTTTTTAAGCGGTTTTTCAGAATATTTGTCCGAATTTCTTCTTTTCTTATAATCTTTCAGTAACTGGTATAAATAACTACATGAAAAAGTTATGTAGATAGGGTTGGCCAAGGGATATTATTACTTATTTTGCTGATACAATTGAAATAATTGTTGCTGAATGAAACCAAAGCCACATACTTTTCATACAGATTTTTCTTTGAAATAAATTAGAATAATATGGTTTTTTGTTAGTCGTGATGTTCCGTACTGTACTGTAGTAGTACGTCGTTCGTTATGCTTATGACTTTCTAATGTTAGTTAGAAACACGAGAATATCTATGTGAGCATTATATTAACTGTGATTTTAAAATTTTCAATCAGCATTTCTTTATTATAAAAGACTTTATGATCTTTATATCAAGGTCATAAAAATATGATATGGTTTATGACCTCTGTTATCAGCTCATCTAATATTAAAATAAATTGTGATAAAAAGTGAATTAACATTTACATAAAAATTAAAATGCAATCATAGAATCCGAAACATATTCTCAATTGCGCTCAATTCTAAACTATTATCATTGCGTTCGATATATCTGTCAATTGTGTTATGCCATGCACGTGTTGTATGATTTTTCAAACCCGACTGTAATATGCACTTTGACTTCGCAGTGCATCCGGCATAATCAATATACTTTTCCAAGATTAGGTCTTGTAAACCAGGTAAATTTAACTCTTCGCCTTCACGTGGAGATTTTGGCATGTTTTTCAATCTGTTATGTAACTCAATCACAATTTCCGCCGAATTGTCATCCGGGTAATGACAAAAAAAACTAGTAATGAATAACAATTTCTCTGTCAAACTCCAAAATTCTTTATTTCGATCAGTTATTTCAGGTTTCTCAGAAACGATCATGGATAGACAATCATTTACTATCCAGAACTTGATTTGATTAATATTGTTTGATTCCTTTACTTTATTAATTAGTTTTTTATTCATTTTATCTTTGTAAAACTCGATATCATCTCTAATATTTCTTTGAGAAACATTATCTCTGTAAAACTCGATATCATCTCTGATATTTTCTGAAGTATTTGCCTGAGAATCATTTAATGTGGGCATTGCACATATTAATTAATTTGATGATACAGCTTATTAGAGTACTTTTATATTAATTAGTTTACATATCACATTGATATTTACAATAAAATTTGGATTTAATCCATCTAGAATATTAAAGATTCTTGATTAACAATTGTTACTTTTTTAATTAGTTCATGTAATTGCTGTACGACTCGATCAATTTTCTAATATTTCCCAGAAACATGGCATTGTATATATTAATTAATTTAATATTAGGCACACTGATGGTGCTTATTAGAGTAATTTATATTATCTAGTTTACAGATCACATATTATTTCAATAAGTTTTGTATTTACAATACTATTAGAATAGTAAAGATTTTTATTTATTTTTAAAAATTCAATCACTTTATTAAATTGAATTTCCTCGAATTATTTGTATTCAATTAGTTCAAGTTCTTAATTTAGGATATGTAACAATACAAAGAATTTGTGCCTTGCAAGTGTAATTATGCGAATTATTAAAAATATATATGTCAAAATAAGAAACTAGACTTTTTTCGTTTATATAAAACAGCGTTATTTAACTGGGAAAATGATGAGGCATATAACTTAATAGAATATTTTATCATGTTCAAAACTACTAAAACAATCGAAAAAATCGTGCATAACTCCTCCTTATCGGAAAAAATAAAAAATTTATTACAGTCAAGAGGACTTAATTTTAGAGTCATAAACACAACCAACAAATATTCTACTATTGAAGTCTCTTTCGGTCGAAACTTCTTTCGCAATCTTCTTATTTGGAATAAAGAAATTTCTGATGAAAATGATTATCTTGATCTATACACAATAGCTTCAAAGTTTGTTAAAGGTAAATGGTTTATCGTTGGAAATTCAGATACAAACTAAGAAGTCTCTTAAGAATAATCTATCATACACAGATGAATATGAGATCTTTGACGATCTAAAACAAGAATTTTCCTGTTTCTATGCTGACAATATAAACATAAAAGCCAATCAAAAAGATTTATTTGTTCATTATTTGAATGGTAGAATGTATGATTTTAAAGAAAGAGCAATTGAAGAAAATCATAAATCATTTAACCATTGTATTAATAGAATATTAAATAATTATGGAATAACTCATCAAGAGTTTGAATCTCTTATCTGAAAGTAAATTATCAAAGATCAAATAAATTACCTGGACCATTGCCTCTTCCCTTTATAGAATGTAGTTATTTGTTAACCGGAAATAACAAACAACTGTTAATGTCACTCCAAGAAAAATATTGAGACATCTGTGAATTTTATCTTACCGGATCACGAAGAATTGTAATTTCGCGCCCTGACTATATCGAAAAAATTTTAACACCTTCATCTAGCGACACAACATTCATGCTGAGATTTCCATATTTGAAGAGCTTGGAGTGTCTGTAAAAGGCATAATTTCAAATCATAAAATAAACAGTTGGAAATTTAACCGTAGATTCTTTGACAATGCTGTTCTAAAACCAAGTTTTATTAGCGAAGCCATAGAAAGGTCCAATATATTAACTAAAGAGCTAGAAGAATATTGGAAATATGTTGGAAAATTAAACATATTAAGTTATGAATGGTCACTTGAAACTGATATAACAAAATGGGCTCTTAGATTTGCTTGTGACATGATTACAATAGTATTTACCGGAGAAAGATCTTATTCGATGGCTTCCTATTATAATATTCTAAGTAACAAAAAAGTAAAAAACTCAAATACAGCGATTGAAGATCCTGAAAGATTTATTCAAGGAATAAAAAATCACCTTTCCGGCTTTACTTACTTTCTATATTTTAGCACATTTTTACGTCATCATATTCCATTCATCAAAGACCAGGTTAAAGCAACACTTAAAAATCGGGGTTACTTATTTAAAATATTAGATTTAATTATTAAGAAAAGAAGAAAAGAAATTGAAGAAATACCAGTAGGAGATGAATTAAGGAATGATATGTTGACATCTTTAATTGTTACTAATACAGTAAGAGATATAAATCGTACAAATAATGGTAGAGATAATATATCTAGACCAATGACAGACGATGAAATAAGAGCTAATTTACTTGACTCTTTCCAAGGTGGAATTGACACTGTAAGTAACTAATAAGATTTGAATATTAATAATTTTTATTAATTCTTTTATGTTGAAAAATTTCTAGACGGCGAATACATTCAGTTTTATAGTCTATTATGTCTGTAAACATCATCATGTTAAAAAAAAATGATTGATGAAATTGACTCAATATTCCTCTCAAAAACTTCTTTACATCTGAACTATGATGATCTCTTAAAATTGGAATATTGTGATGCGATTATTAATGAGGTTAGCCGACTTCATCCAATTGTAATTGAACTCCAAAGATATGTTACAAATCCTTGCGAAATAGCCGGACATCGATTTGAAACTGGAACAGTGATCCATATAAATACTAATGGGATTCACACACATAAAGATTATTGGACCAACCCTGAAATTTTTGATCCGAATCGATTTTATAAAAATTAAAACAATTTGAATAATAAAGTAAGGAATAAATTTTCATTATTAACATTTGGTGGAGGTTTACGTATCTGTCCAGGAAGAAGATTAGCAATAATTGAATTACTTTCTTTAATGGTAATATTATTTGGAAAATATGATGTTGAGTTAGTTGATATGAATGCTCCATTAAATGTGAAAAGTAAGGCAACAACCACTTGTGGAGAGTTGCCAATTAAAATTAAACTTAGAAAATAGCCTATTTTTTTTTGTTACCATCTTATTTTTTATAGACAATATGACATATTTTTATTCTCGGATGTAAATTTTAAAAAAAAATTATTATAAATTAAATTTAAAGTCTACTAATAGACTTTGAATATTAAAGCAACACTGTTTTTCGGGTTTCGTTTTTCTTTTAATTAATATCTCAATATAAATATATGGGAAAATTAAATTAATTTAAATTCTATATTAAAAATTTTTGCTAAATTGATCGAAGGCACACATAATTTTTATTAAATTCATTCAACTTGAAATCAATTGTACTTGCATACTTTTCTTACTTATTCAACTGAAAATAATCCATTTTAATTCTGTGTAGCTCTTTTTTAAATCAAAATAATTATTTTTCTACCTGAATCAATTACATGTTTTCAACCCATTTTAACTTATAAAGTTGCAAGAAAACTTCATCACCTTCAAAAATAAAAAAAAAAAAGAAGAAATAAAAAATATATAACTCAAACCTTTAAAAAAAAACTTATTAGCTAACCAAATTTACAAAATGAATCCATCTATCATTTCAATTAACAAAGGTTCTGCCATCAATGAACTTGGTGTTCCTGTTACTGAAGACCCCTATGGTGGAAGTGCAGTCAACCAATGTTCCATTATGTAACTATAATATCAAGATCTTTCATTTGCAAGTATAAATACAAGTTTTCCTGTGAATTTTCACAGTTAAATAGTATCTAAAATTTGTTTCATTTAATAAGTAGTCCAAAATCTTCGTTTAAAGAGAATAATGGCGCATTTACTTTAGTATTTTTTTTCAAAAAAAATTTGGTAGCGGTAGTTACATTCAGTCATTCACGTGACTACATTAATCTTATAAGATTAATTATTTTTTCAACAAATAAAATTCTCAATTATTGGAATTTAATATTATTTCTACAGAATCAAAAATTTTAAATGATTTTATAAAATTACAATACAATAATTAATAGAAAATTAAACCCCTAAAATTAAACATAGAAAAAATTGAAATTCTATTTTAACAAAATCTAGTTCTATATTTAACAATACATTCATTAATATAATAACATGGAGTTTCTTATAAAAATTTAATTGGGATTTATAAAATCTTTCTTTCACCCAGAGTTTATTATTACGAAGGACTTTGTCTAATGAATTTCAATAATTTTGTTTCGATTGAAGAATCTTGTATTTTACCTAATATTGAGTTTAATAATGGAATGACTGTTTTTATTCCAGTAGGCTATTCTCCAATTCTTATTCGTGAAGATGACACGAAAAAATTAAAAACAATCATTGAAATTCCAGAACTAAATATACGTGTTCCAGCATTGATCCTTAATGATATTAAACGTCCACAAAACGCTTTTTTATTATTTCGAAATGAAGTAAAGGATAAAATAAAATATGAATTAATCAAAGATAATCCAAATATACGCGTTGACAATCGTCAAATTTCAAAAATTGCTGGGGAAAAATGGAAAACACTAACAGAACTTGAAAAAGCACCTTATAAGTTAAAATCTAAAAATCAAAGAATGAAATACAAATCCAAAAATTTAAAATACAAATATAAAACAAGAAAACAAAATTTACTTAAAAGCCTTTCAGTACTCTTTCAATCTATCATATGAGAGCATTGTTACACTGAGTACTAATGCTGATATTAAAAATCGTAGCATGAAACCTTGATAAAAGCTCGAGTAAAATATATTGCATAGCACATTAGAAAATTAGAAATAATATTTTGAATTAATAAATGTCGCGAAAACATTGCACATTTTATTTTTTATTTTTATTTTTTTCATGATATAACTTATCAAACAAATTTTAACAAAAATTAAAGAACATGTCAGTGTTATCTAAAAAAAATGTATTCGTATACTGTATGTGGTTATCAATTGGTGGTAAATTATACGAATTATACGTTACGTTAAATCAAATTTGATCTGTTAACATATTTTGGTAAATATTTTGATTGAACTTAAATTTATATTTATTAACATTGCTTAAATTAGATACTGTAGTGATTGTCAATTGGTAGTAAATTTTTATTAAAATTGCTATTGAAAACTAAATAAATAAAAATTATTCATAGAATTTAATATGAAAACACAAAATTA
Organism: Gigaspora rosea; assembly: GCA_003550325.1. Classification (NCBI taxonomy): domain Eukaryota; kingdom Fungi; phylum Glomeromycota; class Glomeromycetes; order Diversisporales; family Gigasporaceae; genus Gigaspora; species Gigaspora rosea. The sequence goes on along the minus strand of QKWP01000014.1, from coordinate 840,506 downwards.
ATTAACAATACGAAAATTACTTTAAAAAAATGAGAACGTTCACAAAAATAATCAAAATGAGTGATATCATTCAAAATAAGCCATCTTTGATAGAATCTTTTAAAAAAATTATCTTTTCTTCTAAAAGCAACATTATTAAATGTGACTTTTGGCAATGCCATAGAATTAATAATATCGATAATAGCTTTGACAAAGGGACAAATTCGCCTTGTTCAGGCTTCAGTGCTTGGATCTGTACTCTCAAATATTTTGGTAGTGTTGGGGTCATGTTTTCTCTTTGGTGGTATCACCATTCTTAAAGAAGGTCGTTTAGAACAAAATTTTGATTCAACTGCAGCACAAGCAAGTTCAAGTGTGATGACTTTAGCATGCATTGCCTTAATTGTTCCTGCAGCATTTAGTCTTGCTATCGATGGAAATTCTAATAATACTCTCAGCACGACTGATTCTAGGATCTTGAATTTAAGTTATGGGTCTTCAGTAGTGTTATTTGTAATATATATACTTTACTTATATTTTCAGGTACTGTATCATATATTTATATGTATATGCCATTGTAAACGGATTATGGATCGTATAACTAGTCAAATTATTTACATAAGTAGTTAAAAACCCATAAAGATTTATTCCAAACCGATGAAAATGAAGAGTTACAGATAAGCAAGTATTTGGCATTATTTTTGCTAGTTACAGTGACAGTTGTAACGGCATTTTCTGCCGAATTTCTTGTTAGTTCAATTGAAGGAGTTGTCACATCTCATGGTTTAAGCAAAACCTTCATTGGGTTAGTTTTACTACCCATTATTGGAAATGCCGCTGAGGTATTTTAATTTGAATACACATCGCTGTGTTAATGTTACTTTTTAAATTTATACGATATTAAATTTATTAGCATGCAACTTCTGTCAAAATTGCAATGAAGGACAGAATGGATTTTGCTATTAGCGTTGCAGTTGGCAGTTCAACAGTAAGTAAATTAATAATGAATGTATGAAAATCGGTATAATTTAAATAATGGTTTTTATATTGTTTAGCAAATCACATTATTTGTTACTCCTCTATTAGTGATATTAGGATGGATTATAGGTCAACCGATGTCATTATTCTTTTTACCTTTTGAAACTGTATGTTTATTTATTGCAGTTTTACTCTCAAATTACTTGGTGCAGGTATGTTCAATAAACAACTTAATTAAAAATATTTGCTTGATTTTTTTGACCAAATCAAAGTTTTAAAATGAAAATGATATTTGATTCAAACATAGGGTAAATATAATTTTAATTTATTTTTTAACATTGTAATGCAATTAATATAATTTGAATTTGAATTTTTAGATGGAAAATCAAATTGGTTAGAGGGTGCATTGCTTATAGCGACCTATTTAATAATGGCATTGGCATTTTTTTTTTATCCTGATACATAACAAATAAAAAACATATTCTGTTCTAAACAACTTTACAACAGTCTGTGTCAAATAGGCACCATATCAAATTTGGAACCTATTTTTTTAGAAAAACTATAATGAGTGACATCTTGTTATATGAGACGAATTTTGTATCGTAAACATTATCTTCATCAAAATGGGAGATATCAAAATCCCAACGAGTTTAATTATGGTTAATTTTTTTTGAGATTTCGTTCTTCGTGATTATGTTTTCGAGATTTTGAACTATTAGATGCCGGTGAAATTACAAAATAAAAACTTGGTGAATGGTGAATTGGTGAAATTAGTTCACCACCCTGCTTTAATTTCACCAGCATTACTATTTTTAACCAAACCCGGCATTATATGCATATTTTTATTTATGATGTATTGAATTATTTTGTTATGTGTGTTGCATATATTGCTTTGTTTAAAGTAAACTGGTTCAAATACTCGCATAATTATCATTAACAGGACTACGCTGAACTTTTATTATAAGGACTAACTACAAAAAAAAAAACCTCCCCGCATACGATAGCCAATAACTGAATCAATTACGAACCGTTGTCTCTAAATTTGACTAAAATATGTCTGTTTAAGCACAATTTTTTTATGCATGATCACTCCATCCATTATACATGAGGATTATTTGGCACCTGCAATATTATTTTCCTTGTAATTTAAGATTTTTAGACACTTCTTTAATTAATTTCTCCTTTTGGGTTGAAATTTCTTTGTCTTGGGGTTGTCCAACTTTATTTAGTAGGTTCAAAGCTTCATCAAGCATTTTTCTTCTAATACAATAACTAGCTAATCCAAGTCTTACATATTCAGATTTATTTTTTTCATTTTTATATTGATTGTTAAGATTCTGAATTACTTTATCATATTCATCTTTATATACCAATTTTTTCGCTTCTTCTGCGCCATAATCTTTTTTCCCTTCATGTTTTTTTTATCCAATATTTAGCATCAGGAAGAAAATTTGCAGCTTCAACAATTTTCCTAAAACCATTATTAATATCTTGTTGGCAACCGACTCCAGAAAGTAAATGTAATCCTATTTTGTATTTTATTCGATAATTAAGGACATCATTATCCTCCTCCATTGTTTTATATGTATTAAAAGCTACAACATAATTGGAAGAGACAGAAGTAACATTAAATAACTTTACTCGAATAGCATCATTACATAGTTGTTCCAGTTCCATATTCATAGTTTGTCTAGAATATTTTTTATTTTTGCAACACATACATGCTTATATAGTCGAATCAAAATTTACTAGTTATAACTTCAATTCAAAGAGTTAATTTTACGCAGATATCTTTATTTATTGAAATTTAAATAATACCATCACTACTATCTCTTTTCTCTAATTTCGATTTAAAAACATGCTTTTAATTGTTCATGAGGGTTTTCAGTTTGCACAATATATATTACAATTAATTGATTGACTAATTAAAAAAAAACTTTGAATAATAGAATGCATAAGAATTGAATTGAATTTTTCGAATCAAATCAAATGACTTTAAAATTATTAAAAGACCTTGCAAGAATTGATAATACTTTAAATTTGCATCGAGAAACTACCGAATTGTGCAACTACTTTTCTTGAAAAATATTAAGTGGTAGGAAAGTTAAAATATGAAGTGATAAAAAAACTCAATTCTTTTGAAATCAAATTATTAAATAGACGTAAAAAAACTCATTTTTTTGATTAAGGTTCATTTAAGTTATCCCTTTCTTGATTTTACTTAAACTTATCTTGAAAAAGTTGAGAAAAGTTGGAGTTTTTTGTTTCTAATATTGCTGCACACAACCTCGAGGATTCACAATACACGAATAACAAACCTTATCTCATATATTTACTTCCTTAGCCCATTTAATAGCTAATATTGTTTAGTAAGATATCTTTTAAAATAATTAAAGAAAAAATTAAAGAAGTTAAAATTAATGTAATGCGAAATTAATAAGTTGAATATTTAGATAGTAGATTAACAAAAGATATTATATTCAAGCAATATTAAACCAAATTCAATTGCATAATACTTGGTCACATGACAACTGATAGTAGAAAATAATAAAATTAATAAAAAATAAAGTTGCAAAGAAAAAATCTCCTCTCATTTACACAAGGGTTTGACATTGAACATATTGATGCATCTAAAAAAGTTATTTTATTTCCTTAGTTACATCATTTTATTTCTGATAACTTCACTTGCACCAAAATCATTAGTTAACCGATATTTATTTAACCAAATTGTAGCATGAGTATGACCAAGTTTAGCTGCTTCTTCAATCAATTTTCGTGCTTCATTGATATTTTGTTGGCAACCAAAACCGCCAAGTAAGCGTTTTCCTAATTTATTTTTAGTTTGACTTTTAGTCCAATCATCACCTTCATTTTGAATTTTTTGAAGAACTTCAAAAGTCTTTTTAGGATCTGGAGACGCGCAAGCATTCGTAAATAAATTCTCTACTGCAGCAAGATATTGACTTTCTGCAGCAAGATATTGACTTTTTGCATTAAGATATTGACTTTTTGCATTAATAAAAGTATTTTCAGCTTTAGCAATTTGATTATCTTTGTAAACTTTCATCTGAGAATTCTTACTGAGCCCTAATTAAAGCACAGGGTTAAATTTATTATTTTTCTTACAATTTAACTAACTAGAAGATTTCATATTAAAATAATTATTAATTTAAAAAATCTTATTGTTGTTATTATTATTTTTAAAAATAATACTTAATATTGACATGATATAATTTAGACAAACAATGTAATTTTGAGAATACAAAAGTGCATTCTGTATAGAATATCTCTTAATTTACTAAACCGCATCATTATCATTAACAATTACTATATATATTCTCCTTCCAGTTGAAGTTCGCTTAAACAATTCAATCAATTCAATTTTTATATTAAAATTCAATTAGAATGCTCAAATTATTTCAAGCAATGTTAAGCCCAATTAAATTGATCAATTTAGATTTCTTTATTTAATTTAATTTGAGTTCCTAGAATTGAATAATTTTTATAATAATAAAAAAACATTGAAACTTAAAGAATTTATTTAGTTTAAATAATATAAACAAAATGTTCGAAAATATCATAATTCAATTATTAAAAAATCCTTTCAAAAAAAAGCACTAACTGATCAGAAGAAAGTCAGTCTATAGCAAAGAAAAAAAATTCAACAAAATTTTCAGATTACATTTATTGTAAAATTTAAAATTAAGATACTGGTTACATTACAAGAAATGTAATCAGAAGTGGCAATAGGTATAGTTAAATAAATTACCAGCTAAAACGAAGTGAAAGCATCTACATAACCAGTATACGATGATTCCCAAGTAGAATTAATATTGAAATACGAAGTAAAATTAAATGTTAAATTGCATTTGGAGGTATTTATAAAACTTTTCTCGTCATCTTTATCTTTATAATAATTTGCTAGGCATTTACAAGCATCAAGTTGATACTTTTTGCCTTTTGAGAGTTCTAAATAGAGTTGTATGGCTTTATTCTTATTTTCAGTAACTCCATTACCATTTGCATAACAATGAGCCAACTCAAGTTTTGCATCTTCTTGATACGATTCGCCTTCTATGGGTTAAATAAAGTTTAAAATGCTTTTTTGCCATCTTTATTTACACCTATACCATTTGCATAACAATGTGCCAACTCAAATTTAGCAGCTTCTTGATCAAGAAATGAGGAATATTTTTTCCGATGCAAAATTGAAATCTAGCTCAAGCTTAAGAACAATATGAAATAGATTAAAAAACATGTTTTTAATTGTTCACCGGATTGATCAAAATTGAACCTATACTTTACTATTTCAAAATTTAAGATAAAATGTCAAAATAACTTATTGACATCTATTCTGTGCAGTTTTAATTTTTTACACTAAAGGTAATGTAACTGTACGATTATTTAAAATTGTTTACACCATAACATTTTGTAATTTAAAAATAATAAATTTTATTATTTGAACCAGTTTATTTTCCGATGGCCTCTAGCAGCCGTCGGAGAATGAGCATAGTTATTCATTAAATTATAAAAAAATTTATTGCAAATAAATTTGTAGCCGCATGTCAGATTTGAAATCACATTGAAATATGAATTACATGAATAAATATTTAAGTAGAAGTTTATTAAGAAATTGCGTAAGCGAAAACGGAATCAAATGCACTCTCACCAATAAATTTAATATTTCACAAATTAAATCTGGCAAAAATTCGATCAATTGACTATTTTTTAATTTTATAAAAATAACTAGCATAGATTCAAAATTATTAAGTATTGCACAAAGGAAAACCATTTAAATGAATAGTCCTTTGTCAACAATACATTTCATCATGATAAAGTAGAAATATTGAAGTCGCACGACTTATTGTAATTTAATTAATTTAAACAAATTATTGTAATTTATTTAATTTAAACAAATTAAATTCGTTAAATTTAAGAACCCGGTCAAAAAATAGCGACCAGGTTAAATATTTTCAACCCGGATTATGACCCGGGTCAATAGTCACATGGTCAAGCTTGATAATTTATATTTTAAGTATTGGTATATATTTGAGATACTGTAAGCATTAAATCGGAACATCTTGGGTTTTGTATCAAAAAAACTTTTCGACCGTGCTCGTAATTTGAGTTTATTTATTTTTTACATCAGAAAAAACGGGTTTATTACAATTCATTTAACTTACCCGTTTGACCCGGATCAGGGCAGTTTTTGACCCGTGACTCTCAAAAATCTAACCCGTACGGGTCAAGCCAACCCGATAACAGCATTATCATGAAATCGTAAATCAAAACTATGTGTAGTATTCTATAAAAATTTATTATTTTATGTGATTAGATATAGCCTAAACGGTTTAGAATAAAATTTTGTAAAAACTAATATTATATCTATACAAACAAAGCTAGAGTTATTTCTTTCATTTACATAAAGAAAAAATCGATTCAATTTCTTTTTAGAATAGTAGTTTAAAAAAGGTTTGACAATATAATTTCGCTAAAGATTCGTGACGTAAAGCAAAGTGCTCGAACAATATCTTTTTCTACACTAATAATTAGCAGTTTTGGCCAATCAGCGTAACTCTATGAAAAAAAAAGATGGTTTGCGCCTCCAGACTTTTTTCAATGAAGCGGCACTCGATCAATTTTTTCGGCCTCCAAATATTTAAAATTTTATTTCCGATCAATTGATTTAGGCGTTTGAGAACACCCTTAATCCGGACAATCCGAACTTTTTTACGGTTCGGATTGATAATTTGAATGTTGACCTGAATAATAATGGTAATTTTAGAGATGCCTATCCTAACAATTTCCGGCCCAAATTAACCGTAATGCGGGCCAAAAACTGTTTGGATCGGCATTAGATAATTTTATTTTTTTAAAAAACACAATAATTTTGACTAAATAACATTTAAAGAATAAACACTCAAAGTTTCACATTTGAAATAAAATGTAAATTTTCAATTATAAAAATTAAATCAATATATATTTGATTTAACCAAACACCCGCCGTTACAGTTTGTGGTTAAGATTAGGAATTTAATTGTTTAAATCTACTATTATAATTCCAAATAACAATCAATTGAGTTTATTCATTAGAGTGTTGAGTTATTCTTGCATAACGCATAAATTGATAATTTATAGTTTAGTTTTTCGTTATCAATTTCGTAGATTATTTCTTCTAATTCTTTAATTATTTTTAACTCGTCATCTTCTTGAAGGATTACATTTATTCGTGTAATTATTTTTTTTATTATCTTTTTCGATATAATTCTGCAGGAATTTTTTTCTTTATAGTTTTAATAAAGTATTTTACTTCTTGAACTGTTGATTCTTTTGATAGTGTTAATAATCCATTTTGTTCTTTTATTTCGTCATTTGGAAATAAAGGTGTTTCTAAATTAAGTTTTATAAAATGCACTACTCTTCTTAAATATTCTAATCGATTTATTAGAAACATCAAGAGTTGATATTTTTGTAATTTAAGTCTTTACTGACGCGATTTATTTTTTAAGTTGTATTGTGTTTATTAAATATATTAAACTAATTGTTTGGTTGGATAATACATGAAAACATGTCAATCAACATGAGATTTGGGTTACTTTAGCTTAAATTGTAAAAACTTGTATAAAATCAGTAATAGAGATATCGGGTCAGATGTAACAATTTTAAAAGAGACGCGATCTTAAGACTACTACAGAATTCAATAATTTCCAAATATATTCTTTAGCTAAGGCCATGCAAAGTTAATTAATTGGTTCTCGTAATCCGTCCGGGTCAAATTTTGAAAATTTTTATAATTACACAAATTTTCATCACTTTATTACAGCTATTCTCATAAATTTTGGGACATCGAGTAAAAAAATTGACCGAATGATTGATTGCCGATTCGATAAGTCAGTAATGATAATAACGTGCATATCTTGCTAAATGACTGTGATAATGTATATCGATATCACTACTTTATTTTTGCGCTTCAGATAAGTTGAATATTATATTAATTCAGTTACTATTACTCAAACAAGTTAGATATTTCAGATTTAACATTAGTTACTTCAGACAAGATAGGCATTTTTAAAATGTTTACTATAGGCGAACAAAACTAAAGGTCCTTCAGTTGTTAACGTTAGATCAATATTTTCATCTGATTCATACTGATTTGCTGTAACTTTATTGATTATAATTTTCAATGCAGTTTAAAAAAAAACTTNTGAAGGACAGAATGGATTTTGCTATTAGCGTTGCAGTTGGCAGTTCAACAGTAAGTAAATTAATAATGAATGTATGAAAATCGGTATAATTTAAATAATGGTTTTTATATTGTTTAGCAAATCACATTATTTGTTACTCCTCTATTAGTGATATTAGGATGGATTATAGGTCAACCGATGTCATTATTCTTTTTACCTTTTGAAACTGTATGTTTATTTATTGCAGTTTTACTCTCAAATTACTTGGTGCAGGTATGTTTAATAAAAAACTTAATTAAAAATATTTGCTTGATTTTTTTGACCAAATCAAAGTTTTAAAATGAAAATGATATTTGATTCAAACATAGGGTAAATATAATTTTAATTTATTTTTTAACATTGTAATGCAATTAATATAATTTGAATCTGAATTTTTAGATGGGAAATCAAATTGGTTAGAAGGTGCATTGCTTATAGCGACCTATTTAATAATGGCATTGGCATTTTTTTTTTATCCTGATACATAACAAATAAAAAACATATTCTGTTCTAAACAACTTTACAACAGTCTGTGTCAAATAGGCACCATATCAAATTTGGAACCTATTTTTTTAGAAAAACTATAATGAGTGACATCTTGTTATATGAGACGAATTTTGTATCGTAAACATTATCTTCATCAAAATGGGAGATATCAAAATCCCAACGAGTTTAATTATGGTTAATTTTTTTTGAGATTTCGTTCTTCGTGATTATGTTTTCGAGATTTTGAACTATTAGATGCCGGTGAAATTACAAAATAAAAACTTGGTGAATGGTGAATTGGTGAAATTAGTTCACCACCCTGCTTTAATTTCACCAGCATTACTATTTTTAACCAAACCCGGCATTATATGCATATTTTTATTTATGATGTATTGAATTATTTTGTTATGTGTGTTGCATATATTGCTTTGTTTAAAGTAAACTGGTTCAAATACTCGCATAATTATCATTAACAGGACTACGCTGAACTTTTATTATAAGGACTAACTACAAAAAAAAAAACCTCCCCGCATACGATAGCCAATAACTGAATCAATTACGAACCGTTGTCTCTAAATTTGACTAAAATATGTCTGTTTAAGCACAATTTTTTTATGCATGATCACTCCATCCATTATACATGAGGATTATTTGGCACCTGCAATATTATTTTCCTTGTAATTTAAGATTTTTAGACACTTCTTTAATTAATTTCTCCTTTTGGGTTGAAATTTCTTTGTCTTGGGGTTGTCCAACTTTATTTAGTAGGTTCAAAGCTTCATCAAGCATTTTTCTTCTAATACAATAACTAGCTAATCCAAGTCTTACATATTCGGATTCATTTGTTTCATTTTTATATTGATTTTTAAGATTCTGCATTGTCTTATCATATTCATCTTTATATACCAATTTTTTCGCTTCTTCTGCGCCATAATCTTTTTTCCCTTCATGTTTTTTTTATCCAATATTTAGCATCAGGAAGAAAATTTGCAGCTTCAACAATTTTCCTAAAACCATTATTAATATCTTGTTGGCAACCGACTCCAGAAAGTAAATGTAATCCTATTTTGTATTTTATTCGATAATTAAGGACATCATTATCCTCCTCCATTGTTTTATATGTATTAAAAGCTACAACATAATTGGAAGAGACAGAAGTAACATTAAATAACTTTACTCGAATAGCATCATTACATAGTTGTTCCAGTTCCATATTCATAGTTTGTCTAGAATATTTTTTATTTTTGCAACACATACATGCTTATATAGTCGAATCAAAATTTACTAGTTATAACTTCAATTCAAAGAGTTAATTTTACGCAGATATCTTTATTTATTGAAATTTAAATAATACCATCACTACTATCTCTTTTCTCTAATTTCGATTTAAAAACATGCTTTTAATTGTTCATGAGGGTTTTCAGTTTGCACAATATATATTACAATTAATTGATTGACTAATTAAAAAAAAACTTTGAATAATAGAATGCATAAGAATTGAATTGAATTTTTCGAATCAAATCAAATGACTTTAAAATTATTAAAAGACCTTGCAAGAATTGATAATACTTTAAATTTGCATCGAGAAACTACCGAATTGTGCAACTACTTTTCTTGAAAAATATTAAGTGGTAGGAAAGTTAAAATATGAAGTGATAAAAAAACTCAATTCTTTTGAAATCAAATTATTAAATAGACGTAAAAAAACTCATTTTTTTGATTAAGGTTCATTTAAGTTATCCCTTTCTTGATTTTACTTAAACTTATCTTGAAAAAGTTGAGAAAAGTTGGAGTTTTTTGTTTCTAATATTGCTGCACACAACCTCGAGGATTCACAATACACGAATAACAAACCTTATCTCATATATTTACTTCCTTAGCCCATTTAATAGCTAATATTGTTTAGTAAGATATCTTTTAAAATAATTAAAGAAAAAATTAAAGAAGTTAAAATTAATGTAATGCGAAATTAATAAGTTGAATATTTAGATAGTAGATTAACAAAAGATATTATATTCAAGCAATATTAAACCAAATTCAATTGCATAATACTTGGTCACATGACAACTGATAGTAGAAAATAATAAAATTAATAAAAAATAAAGTTGCAAAGAAAAAATCTCCTCTCATTTACACAAGGGTTTGACATTGAACATATTGATGCATCTAAAAAAGTTATTTTATTTCCTTAGTTACATCATTTTATTTCTGATAACTTCACTTGCACCAAAATCATTAGTTAACCGATATTTATTTAACCAAATTGTAGCATGAGTATGACCAAGTTTAGCTGCTTCTTCAATCAATTTTCGTGCTTCATTGATATTTTGTTGGCAACCAAAACCGCCAAGTAAGCGTTTTCCTAATTTATTTTTAGTTTGACTTTTAGTCCAATCATCACCTTCATTTTGAATTTTTTGAAGAACTTCAAAAGTCTTTTTAGGATCTGGAGACGCGCAAGCATTCGTAAATAAATTCTCTACTGCAGCAAGATATTGACTTTCTGCAGCAAGATATTGACTTTTTGCATTAAGATATTGACTTTTTGCATTAATAAAAGTATTTTCAGCTTTAGCAATTTGATTATCTTTGTAAACTTTCATCTGAGAATTCTTACTGAGCCCTAATTAAAGCACAGGGTTAAATTTATTATTTTTCTTACAATTTAACTAACTAGAAGATTTCATATTAAAATAATTATTAATTTAAAAAATCTTATTGTTGTTATTATTATTTTTAAAAATAATACTTAATATTGACATGATATAATTTAGACAAACAATGTAATTTTGAGAATACAAAAGTGCATTCTGTATAGAATATCTCTTAATTTACTAAACCGCATCATTATCATTAACAATTACTATATATATTCTCCTTCCAGTTGAAGTTCGCTTAAACAATTCAATCAATTCAATTTTTATATTAAAATTCAATTAGAATGCTCAAATTATTTCAAGCAATGTTAAGCCCAATTAAATTGATCAATTTAGATTTCTTTATTTAATTTAATTTGAGTTCCTAGAATTGAATAATTTTTATAATAATAAAAAAACATTGAAACTTAAAGAATTTATTTAGTTTAAATAATATAAACAAAATGTTCGAAAATATCATAATTCAATTATTAAAAAATCCTTTCAAAAAAAAGCACTAACTGATCAGAAGAAAGTCAGTCTATAGCAAAGAAAAAAAATTCAACAAAATTTTCAGATTACATTTATTGTAAAATTTAAAATTAAGATACTGGTTACATTACAAGAAATGTAATCAGAAGTGGCAATAGGTATAGTTAAATAAATTACCAGCTAAAACGAAGTGAAAGCATCTACATAACCAGTATACGATGATTCCCAAGTAGAATTAATATTGAAATACGAAGTAAAATTAAATGTTAAATTGCATTTGGAGGTATTTATAAAACTTTTCTCGTCATCTTTATCTTTATAATAATTTGCTAGGCATTTACAAGCATCAAGTTGATACTTTTTGCCTTTTGAGAGTTCTAAATAGAGTTGTATGGCTTTATTCTTATTTTCAGTAACTCCATTACCATTTGCATAACAATGAGCCAACTCAAGTTTTGCATCTTCTTGATACGATTCGCCTTCTATGGGTTAAATAAAGTTTAAAATGCTTTTTTGCCATCTTTATTTACACCTATACCATTTGCATAACAATGTGCCAACTCAAATTTAGCAGCTTCTTGATCAAGAAATGAGGAATATTTTTTCCGATGCAAAATTGAAATCTAGCTCAAGCTTAAGAACAATATGAAATAGATTAAAAAACATGTTTTTAATTGTTCACCGGATTGATCAAAATTGAACCTATACTTTACTATTTCAAAATTTAAGATAAAATGTCAAAATAACTTATTGACATCTATTCTGTGCAGTTTTAATTTTTTACACTAAAGGTAATGTAACTGTACGATTATTTAAAATTGTTTACACCATAACATTTTGTAATTTAAAAATAATAAATTTTATTATTTGAACCAGTTTATTTTCCGATGGCCTCTAGCAGCCGTCGGAGAATGAGCATAGTTATTCATTAAATTATAAAAAAATTTATTGCAAATAAATTTGTAGCCGCATGTCAGATTTGAAATCACATTGAAATATGAATTACATGAATAAATATTTAAGTAGAAGTTTATTAAGAAATTGCGTAAGCGAAAACGGAATCAAATGCACTCTCACCAATAAATTTAATATTTCACAAATTAAATCTGGCAAAAATTCGATCAATTGACTATTTTTTAATTTTATAAAAATAACTAGCATAGATTCAAAATTATTAAGTATTGCACAAAGGAAAACCATTTAAATGAATAGTCCTTTGTCAACAATACATTTCATCATGATAAAGTAGAAATATTGAAGTCGCACGACTTATTGTAATTTAATTAATTTAAACAAATTATTGTAATTTATTTAATTTAAACAAATTAAATTCGTTAAATTTAAGAACCCGGTCAAAAAATAGCGACCAGGTTAAATATTTTCAACCCGGATTATGACCCGGGTCAATAGTCACATGGTCAAGCTTGATAATTTATATTTTAAGTATTGGTATATATTTGAGATACTGTAAGCATTAAATCGGAACATCTTGGGTTTTGTATCAAAAAAACTTTTCGACCGTGCTCGTAATTTGAGTTTATTTATTTTTTACATCAGAAAAAACGGGTTTATTACAATTCATTTAACTTACCCGTTTGACCCGGATCAGGGCAGTTTTTGACCCGTGACTCTCAAAAATCTAACCCGTACGGGTCAAGCCAACCCGATAACAGCATTATCATGAAATCGTAAATCAAAACTATGTGTAGTATTCTATAAAAATTTATTATTTTATGTGATTAGATATAGCCTAAACGGTTTAGAATAAAATTTTGTAAAAACTAATATTATATCTATACAAACAAAGCTAGAGTTATTTCTTTCATTTACATAAAGAAAAAATCGATTCAATTTCTTTTTAGAATAGTAGTTTAAAAAAGGTTTGACAATATAATTTCGCTAAAGATTCGTGACGTAAAGCAAAGTGCTCGAACAATATCTTTTTCTACACTAATAATTAGCAGTTTTGGCCAATCAGCGTAACTCTATGAAAAAAAAAGATGGTTTGCGCCTCCAGACTTTTTTCAATGAAGCGGCACTCGATCAATTTTTTCGGCCTCCAAATATTTAAAATTTTATTTCCGATCAATTGATTTAGGCGTTTGAGAACACCCTTAATCCGGACAATCCGAACTTTTTTACGGTTCGGATTGATAATTTGAATGTTGACCTGAATAATAATGGTAATTTTAGAGATGCCTATCCTAACAATTTCCGGCCCAAATTAACCGTAATGCGGGCCAAAAACTGTTTGGATCGGCATTAGATAATTTTATTTTTTTAAAAAACACAATAATTTTGACTAAATAACATTTAAAGAATAAACACTCAAAGTTTCACATTTGAAATAAAATGTAAATTTTCAATTATAAAAATTAAATCAATATATATTTGATTTAACCAAACACCCGCCGTTACAGTTTGTGGTTAAGATTAGGAATTTAATTGTTTAAATCTACTATTATAATTCCAAATAACAATCAATTGAGTTTATTCATTAGAGTGTTGAGTTATTCTTGCATAACGCATAAATTGATAATTTATAGTTTAGTTTTTCGTTATCAATTTCGTAGATTATTTCTTCTAATTCTTTAATTATTTTTAACTCGTCATCTTCTTGAAGGATTACATTTATTCGTGTAATTATTTTTTTTATTATCTTTTTCGATATAATTCTGCAGGAATTTTTTTCTTTATAGTTTTAATAAAGTATTTTACTTCTTGAACTGTTGATTCTTTTGATAGTGTTAATAATCCATTTTGTTCTTTTATTTCGTCATTTGGAAATAAAGGTGTTTCTAAATTAAGTTTTATAAAATGCACTACTCTTCTTAAATATTCTAATCGATTTATTAGAAACATCAAGAGTTGATATTTTTGTAATTTAAGTCTTTACTGACGCGATTTATTTTTTAAGTTGTATTGTGTTTATTAAATATATTAAACTAATTGTTTGGTTGGATAATACATGAAAACATGTCAATCAACATGAGATTTGGGTTACTTTAGCTTAAATTGTAAAAACTTGTATAAAATCAGTAATAGAGATATCGGGTCAGATGTAACAATTTTAAAAGAGACGCGATCTTAAGACTACTACAGAATTCAATAATTTCCAAATATATTCTTTAGCTAAGGCCATGCAAAGTTAATTAATTGGTTCTCGTAATCCGTCCGGGTCAAATTTTGAAAATTTTTATAATTACACAAATTTTCATCACTTTATTACAGCTATTCTCATAAATTTTGGGACATCGAGTAAAAAAATTGACCGAATGATTGATTGCCGATTCGATAAGTCAGTAATGATAATAACGTGCATATCTTGCTAAATGACTGTGATAATGTATATCGATATCACTACTTTATTTTTGCGCTTCAGATAAGTTGAATATTATATTAATTCAGTTACTATTACTCAAACAAGTTAGATATTTCAGATTTAACATTAGTTACTTCAGACAAGATAGGCATTTTTAAAATGTTTACTATAGGCGAACAAAACTAAAGGTCCTTCAGTTGTTAACGTTAGATCAATATTTTCATCTGATTCATACTGATTTGCTGTAACTTTATTGATTATAATTTTCAATGCAGTTTAAAAAAAAATTTTGTTCATATAATATATTTATTATGAAAGCTTATCTTATATTCTGAACTCTTTTCGTGTTTTTTTTTTTTGTTTAGATTTGATGGTCGGCAAGACAATTTTGTTAAAAATTTTCGTACAGAATAAACGCACCAAACATACTGGACATTTTATATGTGTTGACATTGTAGTATCGTTCAGAATACAATCGCTATCATTATCGCTATGATTAATCGCACCAAATCAAAAGTTTATCACTTCCGAATAAAAAACTTATCGAATCGGCCAAATAATCACTCGGTCAATTTTTTTACCAGATGTCCCAAAATATATGAGAACAGCTGAAATGAAAAAATGATATTTGAATTTTTTGGGTGGTTGAAAAGACGAAAGGCATTTACTGCATTTTTAGAACAGTCAGAAGGTATTCAAAATTCTCGTTAGATTTAATTTTTTATCGGTTAAAAATTATATCAGATATGTACGTATTTACAATTTTTTGATAGCGAAAATATGATACGTGATCATATGATTATGCGGTCCCAAGGGTCTGCGGAATCATGTGATCTTATTTGTCTATGTTATCATGACAAATAATATTTCAATTATTAATTAAATTGTTAATATTAATTCTGATTACACTAACGAGTAGCTGCTGTTCTAATCCATTTTGTCTCTAATAGACATCCATTTTTCTTCACACGGCAGTTTTTTTTGAGCTTTCTAAGTTATCTTATTTTGCTGCAAACTTTAACAAAGTTTTGGCATAACCTTCATATTTATTAAGTCCACATCCGTTTTCATCGAATAGATTTAGCAAAATCATTTTTTCTTCCATCAAAATTTGAAAAAAACCTTATAGCCATCTTTTAGATCTTGTTTTTATAAATTTTTTTTCTAGGTTGCAAAATTTAACAATATCCTTGAAAGATCAGATAATGATTTATTTTTAATTTCCTTTTCCAAAGAAATGAGTTGTTGGTCTATATTGTCAAACTTGTTCGTTTTGGTATTTAAATTTTTTTTATAATATTACTTTATAAAATGTATTGATTATTTTAAACCGGTTCGCATCACTATAAAAACCAAATAACGCGTAGGGGTGAAATTACAAATTTTGGCCTCAAATAAGCTTAATTCGGGCCAAATCTCTAAATAAGTATACAATATCCGACAATTTATGACCATTATTGGTAGGGAGTCACTCGCTGAGTTTTTTTTTTTTTGAATATTGGAAAAACATAATTACATCGTAACACATGAAAAAAATAACAAAAAGAAAGTTTTTCATGATCATATGAGTTTGTCGGATAATGCCCACTCTTCTTTTTCTAATAATTTATTTAAATCTGCAAGTGATTCTTCATCATGAAATAACGAAATAAGTAAGTCGTTTTAAAAAGATTAATGAATTTGAATTGTGACAAAAAGTGGCTTTATTATAAATGAAATAATAAATAACTTCTTATATAGTATTGGCTAAGGACAAACTTTTTATCAAACTTTTTATCAAACTAACGAGCTCTTAAATACTATAAAGGGGTTTAATTCGCGTAAATGCGTTTAATTGAATCAGTGTAATAAAATGCAAGGAACAAATATTTAAAAGATATCTTAAACACTAAATTAATATACGAGTTTTTTTTTTGTCTTGAGTATTAAAACTCATTAATTGAAAGTATTCAAGAAATAAAATATATGAGACAAATAAATACTCTAACTTTCAATAATAGTAAAAAAACATCGGGTAACATAGTATATTTTCGTTCATTTTCATTAGATGTAAATTCGCTATTAGTTCCGTTAAATGATGCCTTTTCATTTTGAAGTTGTTCAATTGCATAATTGATATCCTCTTCAGAAAATGCAAAGCCAAAAATTTGACGAAAAGATTCAGGGACTGAATCGTCAGCATTTGAGAAAAAATCCTCAATCGTATCTTCATCGTGGATGGCAAGTGCTTCTAAAGTTTTACGAAGAGATTCTATAATGACAGTCATTTTTTTTTTAAAAAAAAAATGTATAGATAATTAATTTAGTATATTGGTTTAACTTTTACTTTGATAAAATTGGACAAAACGAAAAGAAAATTATTTGTTCGGATAAATTATTATAATATTTTAGCCACAATTTACGTTAAACTAGTTCTTTATAAGGATGTTGTATTATCTTAAGATCCTATAACAATACTGGTTTAATATTAAAAATAAATAAATAAATAGATTGTTTATTGACTTTTTTATAAACTAATTTTTCGTCAATTGATTGCATTGTTTAGACGCGTCTGCTTTTATTGGTTTTATGAAAGGTCAACATAAAAATATGATATACATATCGATATTATTGCATGTGTTAATAAAATATTTTCGAATAATTCTTGTACCGGTTCTAGAGCTTTGGTTCCATTTTGAATTATTGAAGTTTTTTATGTCCGGAAGTTGATCAATGCGTTACTAATTATTTTTCAAATAAGTATTAACATAAAGATACATGTAACGCGAAAAAACAAAGAAATTTTTAATTAATTAGTAACGTATTAAGACAAATCCGAAAGGTTTCAGGAATTTAGCAAAATTTTCAAGTGTCACACACTGCGCGAAAATAAATAACGATATAATGGAATACATTTGCGACTGCTCAATCTCTTTAAATTATGTAAAAAGGAACCTTTTGTATATATAGCAACGGAGAGTGAATATTGAAAAAATCGAAGGGCTAAGTTAAAACTATTATCAAAAAAGGTATACGATAGTATTTCAGAGTACGAGAGGCGTTTACTGGAAAGAAAATATTGTCAATATTTTAGAATACCAGCAAAAATCATTTATCACTGATTATTTTATTGATAAAATCATAACTTATGAATTTAGGATTACACTAGTGCATCCTATTTAAAAATTTTTAATTTTCGACATTAAAATATCTAAAATCCAGCGCGGGTTTCACATCATATTTTTTGTACAACAGTTTTAAATAATGTAATATAACGTGATCAATTTCTACGGTTCAAGTAAACAAATTTATATTGCCCAGCCCGAATTATACTTTAATTCTGCCCATATGGCATTAAAATATCGGTTTATATATGGGCTAGGTGCTACAGAAGTAAAAAATGATCCTAATTTTATTCTAAATTAATTTATATAAAAAAATTAATTTTCAAAATTTTGTCGATTTCCCTCTTTTCTGTAGCACCAAGCCCATATGATCGATACAATTCGAAACCATAAATTTTTAATTTTGCAAAACAATAAACTAATTTTCCCTTATTTTAGGTGATATCACTTTTCTTGATCACATCACTGTTCCTAAACAACCTGTAAATCATATAATTGGTTCTAGACAACGGGCTCCTATACCTATCATTAGTGTAATATATGTATGAAAAAATTCAAATCTCCAGACTTCTGGAGAAAACACTTTCAAAAAGATAGTGTATCAAAAGAGCAAATATTTTTATTCGAAGACGTGACTTAGATCTGCGCAAATCTCACATAGCACCTGAGGAATTACGATTATTCCTAACGATAGTATTATTACGTATATCTATTTGTTGCTTATCATTATTGTCACCTTGTTTAACCAATTTATTTAAATTTTCTTCAGTATCTCGAAGTTGTGATTTTAAATTTTTTAGCAACTTCTATTAAATAAAAATAAGTCATACAATATCAATATACAATATACACGTAAATTATAACATACGATTTAATATTTATACCTTAATTCCTACTAAAGATTCAAGATAATCTACAGCATGATATTTTAATTGTGTTTTAGATGGTACATATACATTTTGTCGAAACAAACGTCGTCGACCTATTAAACTTCCTGGAATATCGTAAACAGTGATCTCTAGTTGATTATCTTTATAAAATTTAAAAGACTTAAGTTAAATTAAACAATCTACATTTCATAAATTAACTGAATAAAATACCTGAAATCCTTGCTCCAAATAAGCTGTGCATTAATTTAAACAAAATGCGTTCTCAAAGTATATTAGTTCAGTTATATAAAAACAAACTAATCGATTAATTAGTATAGTGAAGCCCAATTTATATAAATAAAGGGAATTACTAAACCTCTTGATATAATGAAGAAAATCCCATAGCCCAATCAAAGAAAGTCAACTAAAAGATTGTTAATTAATTGGCCAACGCACCATGGCTTCCTTTTTTGGATCCAAAGTTACACATAATGTGACAGTAAACTTTAAACTTTGCATTTAAAACCGTATTTGGTTATAAATAGTTCGATTGTTATATTGAATAGTAAAAACCTACATCTCTCCTACTAATATTCGTACAAGTAGTTTGATTGTTATATTGAAAATAAAAAATTTCATTTCTACGTCTTATTAATGAACAAAAATATTTTAGTCCGAATAGGGAGTAAATTAATATTTAACAGCTAAGTGGAATGTTTAATTAAAATTAACGTTAAAAAAATGAATTCTAATGCTATTATTAATAAAAACGTTAAGCCTGTAGTAAAAGGTAGACAGTTTGAATTCGCTATTACTAAAGAGCTGTCAAGAAAAAAAATACAATACAAACATACAGGGTGAGTGTTTTCATTGAGTTAGTTGTAGAGTCGTTGTGTATCTGAAGTTACGCTGCCACACCTGTGTAAATAATCTGGGAATTGAAAGCGCATCGTGGCCAACTGTTTTGGCAGTTGAACGTTCTTCCCAGTTTCAGGTGTTCTGGAAACGACGCATGCTCTACCGGAACCTATGGTGAATAGGATGCACAGACATAAGTCTGGTAATCTCTTGTGTCTTTGACGATGATGACGCATATACTCATGATTTTTATTATTTTAGTGGCAGTAAAGACGGAGGAGTCGATATTTGCGTGCATATTTATGGAATCAAATTTGTAATTCAGTGTAAAAATTGGATTAGAGAAATAGGTATTAAAAGGCGTGGCTGATGTTGAAATTTTTTTGTTATTCGATTTGAAACTTTAAACATAAATTCACATATTAATAACTAATATTAATTCTAAGTTTTAACTTAAAGAAATTTTTCTTAATACACACAAAAAATTTCAGCATCAACATGTATAGTGGTTTATTTGAATATAAATTTAAAGTATATTTATGGCCTTAATAATTACAGGCCCTTCCGTTGTGCAATCATTAGATGGAACCCTCACCTTACAACCAAAAGGGACCATTGGTGTTGTGGTGGTTCCTGATGAAGGAAGTTTTACCTTTAGGTGCGAAGAAAGATCAAAAATCTCGATACATCATATTATTCTCACAAAAAAAAGTAATATTTGTAGAGACATTAAATACACTGTTCAAATTATTCATTTTGTTTCTTGCTGCAAATATTTTTTTATTTCCTTTGTTTGTACTAATTTGGTTACTTTATTTGTTTGTATGTATTTAAAATATTCGTAATACAATAATTTTTTAAAACGACGTCCTGTATATCTACATCAGAATAATTTAGTATAATAAAAAGCATTTATTAAATTAAAGCTAAACTCCAGTAGCAGGCCAAAAAAAAATTTATAACCGTGTTCCTCTCATCAGTAAATTTAATATTTTCAAATTAACACATTTTATTTGAATATCTTCTAAGCCATTTTTTTAATGAAGTATGGAATGAACATGTGACTTCGCAGACCCATGATCGAAATCAAGTTTCAAAAAGCTTATATTAAAAATCGCTATTTGTAAAGGGTTTGTTTAATTTTAACAGGTGTTTTCACAGAATTTATTAATTCTAGTTTATTTTTAAAATTTTCGGTGTATTGCTGAACATCATTGATGAGTTTAAAGATAAATTTATTATCTTGTTCTTTTTGATGTTTAAATAAAAGATAATATACCATCATAAACTTGGCTTCATATGCAACGTGGTTAGACTTTTCTTCAAGTTCAGAAAAGCTTTCCCAAGCGTTACTATATTTACATTCATGGTGAAATTGAAATGCTTCAGAAAGTTTAATGTTATCACCAACATTATAAGACATGTTAGTATAGAAAATTTTTATTCAGATGAGTTTTCGTTAAGATATTATTTTAATACAAAGCATGACATATATATTTAATTTGGTATTAAGTTTTCATGAATTAAAACTTGTCAATTATAAACTTAAATTCACTAATTCAAACTTATATTGAATTTTTATTTTTTAACTTTGTCTTCATGTAACTGTAGAAAACTCCTATTGTTAATCTATTTGAATCAAATTCCTACAAACATAATACTAATTTATATGCTGAGTTTTTATATTATTTTTTCTTTAATTAAAACTTTTAATTCACAATTTTATATTTACGTTTAATATAGAAAACTCAATCAAGATATCGGTGTTAACACAAATTCCCCACCCTAACAGTAGACTCAACTTCATTTACATTTATCCTGTCTAATTATTAAGATCATGTAATTAGATATTAAATACTGTATAAAAAAAGAAATATTAATAACTTACCAATAGAACTTTTAAAATACGCTTTACATTGAAAAACAAAAGTAAATCCGTTCACTTCTATTACTATGTCTTTACCACCATCTCCACGTTTACTAAATTAATAATATTAATAAGTTTTGCTTCATAGCCAAAATACGTATTCTATTCACCAGGTTAATCCCAGAACTATCGCACAATGGAAATCAAACAACCATGAAGAACGTTCTATGCCGAAACATAGGCCACGAAGAGCTTTCAATTCTTGGATATTTTACGCTAACCTGGCAGCGTAACTTCGAATACGTAATAACTTGACAAAACTCGTGAGAAAATACTCACCCCAAATTTTAAACACATTCAACAAAAGACTTACACAAAACTTTTCAAACCTTTCTCCCAAATTTTTACTTGATTCTCCTTTAATTGATTTGAAATCTTCGTCACCCATATTAAAATGACTAAAAGTTAAATAACCATCTTACCTAGATTAAATATTTCCTATTTTTGAAAAAAAAGTTCATTATTGTTAAAAAAAAAGCTTATTCATGCAAAAAAAATAAACGTACAAAAAAGATCAATATTTTAACCTGTATCGATATACCAGGAACTGAGTACAAAGTACGTAGCATTTGGTATGCTGTGTCTCTTGTATCTGATTGGTTAATATATCCTTGTGACTTCTGAATGTATTTCTATATTTGTACATTCTCTATGGGGCAAAAAAAACCAGAAACTTATGCCAAAACTGGTTTAACCTGTAACTGAAAATCCACTTTCTGTTCCTGGTTTTGCGTGACAACGTCGCGCAGTTACTTATTAAATACTAAATTTGGTGCTAAATGAAAATTAAATTGTGTTACATACTTCAGTTAATTAACTTTCCAAATATGCAAGTTTTGTGTTAAATTTATATTTCTCGTATAAGCAACACAGATAATGGCATTTATTCACTTTCTAAGATATAATACGGGGCTATATTAGAATTTCATTGTTTCTTTGAAAACGTCATTTTATTGATTAATTTCAATTTGTATAAGTTTAAAAGTAATGTCTTAAAGGTGAATTATGATCATGTCGGTCATTGTGTTTTTGCCTTAATCTCCATAACAATATTTAGCTAACGACTCACTCTCTTTAAGTTGATTGTAAATATTAAAAAAAAAAATATAAAATCAAATTATTCTTTATAGTGCCAAAAAAGATTCTTTCCCCAAAATGAAGAAAAGGGAGACAGAAGTACAACAATCTATTACAAAATATAATAAACGATTGTTATACGGTATAATTCAAATTGGGCAACCTTTTTAGACAATAAAAATATTGAGAATTCTTAATAGAAAATTGGTTTCTTCACAAATACCTGGCGGGACCATTTATTGCGCAGGCATTAATGGAGCAGCCTTCATTAAATACTTTACTCTTCAACAAGCAATCATTTGTGTCTAGTGATGTGCCGCGTACAGTACTATACGTACAGTACTGTCAGTACTGTACTTACTGTACGTACTGTGCTAAAATTTTTGCCGATCACTTGTTCCAGCCAATCATATGCCAGAAAAGAACTATACGTACAGTACAGTACGTACAGTACGTACAGTACGTGCTGTACGTACTGTACGCTAAAATTTTTCAGGTATCATAAAATGGCACATCACTGACCATGAGTTCGACAATTTTTAACTGAACATTTCTATCAAAAAGTGGAAATTTTCAAATAGCTTTTATTGAAGCTTCTAAAAAAGATGATGAAATTCAAATTGCTTCTGCTAATGCTATTACAATTCTAACGCAGGCAGAAAGAGCCAAATTATATAATATAAATTTCAAAAATGCTGAACTTTAAAATGCAAATCTCTGAAGTTCGTCTCTTCAAATGCAGATTTCCAAATATAAAGGTTCCAAAATGCACATTTTAATAATGCAGTCTCATTCGTATACGATTCTTCAAGATATGAATTTTAGGAATGCAAAACTTCAAAATACAAGTCTCCAAATTAAAAACACAGATCTCACACTTGCGGTCTTCAGAATACAATTCTCGTAGATATTAATTTCCAAAAATTGAGTAACGAAATGTAAATTTTGAATGTAAATTACAAAATAATGAATCTATAATTCTATTTCTTCAAAAATGCTCAATCAAATATATTACAAATGGTGAATATGTCTAAAATTTTAATTAATGTTCGAAATAACTCATATTCTGGTCAATGAAATTGTTCTTTTTCGAAAGCTCTTAGTACGGGAAATGGCAAAATAATTAATCTAATAATTCTATTTCTTCAAAAATGCTTAATCAAATATGTGAATCTAAAATTTTAAATAATGTCTGAAAATAACTCAATATTCCAATCAATGAAATTGTTCTTTTTCGAAAGCTCTAAATAAATTTTCATAGTTCAAACAGGAAATGAAAAAAAAGAGAAAAACAGCGGCTTTTGGCATGCTGATACACGAATTCATTAACTTCAACAAACTGGTCCAAAAACTTAAAGTAAATAATGTACTTGGCATATTTGATGTATAAAATTATCAAAGTTTTTGTTCATATTGTCTATATCTGCTGCGATTTCCGATTTCTTAAATTTGCGGATTCTGCGATGAATAAAAATAATATTTAAACCAATTTCAGAAAGAAAAAAAAATCCAATTACCAAAATTCACGTCTGGACACTCTAATTTGCTTATATTAAAATGACAATTGTCTTATAATCAATATTTAGCATAAAAAAACATAATTTTAAGATTGGAAAATCTCGTTGAATTGCATCTTAAATAGAAATTCTTATAATCAATATTTAGCATAAAAAACATAATTTTGAGATTGGAAAATCTCGTTGAATAACATCTTAAATAGAAAATTTTTGAAGGAAGTAGATGGAACAAAATTGATTTTTGCTTCCATATGTGATCCAAACTATTTATTATAAAAACTCGCTTTATGGTATTAGCTAAAGTTTAATTTTGCGTGATATTTACTAAACTAATGCTCCTTTGTTTGTATTATTATTCAATGAATTTACATAAAAAATTTAAGCTTAATTTCAAGATGTAAAACCAAACTTGAATCAAAATCTGGAGGACCCAATAATGTAACCTTGAGATTTAAACCTTATTAATTCTAATAATAAAAAATGATTCAAATCCAAAATCGTACTATACGCAAGCACTATGCATTTATTTACTATTCGAGATAACAATCAATCTAATATTTGTACCAAGTCATTGTCAGCTTAATCAGGCAAGCCAATTCTTGTGCGATATAAGAAATTTTGATAATGCGGATAAATAAATTTAATAGCATATTATAAAAACTCAGTTTAACCGGGTTTTATAATTAAAAACAGCTTCGAATTGTAATATGGCAGTAATGTTTATAAATCAAATTAATGATTTTTAATTCTCTTTTGTTACGAAAAAGTTTAAGGGTGAAGTTTCTCATTCACGAATTTCACAAATTTCACAAAAAAAAGAATAAAAAATATAAAAAAGACCAAAAGCCATTCTTGAGGTTTTTCCATTGTTAGAAATACACAGCTTTACATGATATTTTGAATGTTTCGTGCAACCTATATTTATTTACAAATTAAAGAACGAAATAATTTGACACTCCCTTTTGATGATGATTATTTCTAGTAAATACCTACAATCTTCTCATCTAATTCTATAACAAATATTATGACAACATCGTTTGCTATTAATGCTCTTCGCGAATCGACATCTAAAATTCCAATTATAAAATCATTAGTCGTTGACGATAACTTAATTACTGGTAAAATTCTATCAAAAATTCTTACTAAAGAATTCAAGCATCAAGTAAAGTTTATATCGAGTGGTAGTGAAGCTTTGAATCTTTTGTCTCAAGATATTTATGATCTTGTATTTTTGGATATTGACATGCCGGAATTATCCGGTGTTAAAACTTGTATCGAGATAAGGAATTCGACAATCGTTATGGAAAAAAATAAAGCCATCCCCATATTTGCTTATACTACTAATGAATGGGAAGAAGAGTTTTTGAATGCTGGAATGGTAAAGTTTAGCTCCTGACATTTTATACAATCTTAACGTTTAAAGTGTTTAAAATAATATTTTATTGTTTTTTTTTTTATTAGAACGGATATATCCGGAAACCGACTAGCTCTGATAAAGTTAAAGCTGTGGTTGAAACTGTTTCCCGTCGTTTACTTAAGATTGACTAAATTCCTTGCTATCTCTCTTGGCGTTATTGTGAAACAACATCAAGAAGTGAGCACCAATTTGCACAAAAGTTTATGTTTGTGTATTCAATACGTCGTGTAAACAAAGCAATGGGTGTATAGAAATGAATGTTTTTCATTCAAAAAATACTTCTGAAATTAAGCGTAAATTCAATCAATTACATTTCTCCGGTTATTTAATTACCCGTGACACTTGACTGATTTGATTTAAATAAATTAGCGTTAGAAAAAAATCTTTCTTGAAAACAAGATAATAAATTTAAATTTTAACAATATCTTTTTTTTATTTCATTTCATAAAATTACTGTTAATAATAATTAAATCTTGCTTAAAAATTTCAAAAATGACAATGAGTATGCTTTCGAATCATCTATTTTTACCAACTGAAAAGCTAATTATTAATTAAGCTAAATAATAAATTTAGAATATGAAAACAAAAAAAACTTCTAATATAAAAGAATTTAATTTTTTGTTATTCAACGACCATAAAAAGATTGGTGACAGTGAATTTTCATATGTATACTCAGCTAATTTTAATGAAAAAACTTACGCATTAAAAAGTTTAAATAATAATCTATCCTTGGATAAGAACAAGTTTAATCGAAAGGTATTTATTCAGATAAATTTTTTATGTAATTTTTTTATGTTGGAAACTAATAAATAGTCTAAATTATGTTTTAGCTTAAAGCTCTTTATAATGTTGAGCATCCGAATGTAATTAAATTCTATGGAACTTCAGAACGTAATAGTCATCAATTTTGAAAACTTAATTGATAAATAATCTTAACATATACTTATTAATTAAAATATTTAAAAAATCTTAGATCCAAGAATGAAAAATTTTATAATAGTATTGCAATTTGCAGATACTGGAAATCTACGTGATTATTTACAAAGTAAACAACAAAATGGTGTTTTTAAAAATTCATGGAATGAAATAATTCGAATAGCAAAAGAAATAGGACTTGGATTAAAACACCTGCATGAAAAAGAAATTATCCATGAAAATTTAGTATGAATTATTAAATTTAATTTCAGATTAGTTAATTTATTTTTTACTAAAATTCTCATTTGATTTCGCTAGCATTCTAAAAATATTTTAATAAATAATGGTAAACCCTTAATTGCTGATTTTGGAATTTCGAATACCATGGCTGCATATTTTGAACCTCAATGCTTCATTGCAAAAGAAAAAAAAGTTGAGTGTGATGAACGATCTGATATATATAGTCTAGGTGTGTTGCTGTGGGAACTTACCAGTGGGACACATCCTTTCTCTGACCTAACAAACTATGCTATTGCTATGAAAATTTCACATGGTTATCGAGAGGAGGTAATTCCTGGCACACCACAAGAATATGCAGATATTTATAAGAAATGTTGGTCCTCTGAACCAGAAATACGTCCTCAATTAAATGATATTTTGCTTAATCTTGATAGGTTATCTACAGAAATATCAGTTGAATTTATAATCAATTCAATCAAATCTAATTAGTGTCTTCTTATATTTCTTTTTCCAAATTTTTTCTTGTTCTGTTTCGAAATTCTTTCTTTTTTCCCTACTTGTTTTTTGTAAATTATTACATTTTTTCACTTACAGATAATCAAAGATTTATTTAATTCGAAAATAGCTAAAGAGTAATATAAAATCAGCTATAAAAAGTTCACAAAATAAAATTACTCGTACTTGAAATATTAATTGTGTGTACAAATTATAAGCGTACAAATTATAAGCAAAGTTTCTTACGAACTATTTTAATGTCGCGGATAGAGAAGCGATCCGTTATCTGCCCAAATTAATTCACGCTCTAATTTGGGCAGATTTAGATAATTATATAAAGCAGCTAAAATTGGGCCGAATTAAGCATAAATTTGGGCTGAATTATAGAGTGAATTAATTTTGGCCATGAAATTAGGACGAATCAGAGTTTAAATTTAGCGAATTTGAGCCTATCAGAGCATAACTGATAAATTTGAACGGAATTAGATAAATAATTTGGGCAGATTTAGAATTAATATAAACGGTTCATTTGTATAAATTTGGGATAAATTTGGGTTAATTAATTTTGGCCATGAATTAAAAATTTGGGTAGATTTAGAATATTAATGTGGGCATATAATTTTTTATTTAAGTTGGATCATAGTATAAATTTGTTGGGCCAAATTAGAGAGTGAATTTGGGCCGAATTAGAGTATAAATTTGGCCAAATTAATTGATTAATTATTTCACCAGAATCTATAGTGGACATATCCGTCGATCATTATATCTGAAGTTTTATGTTGTACTGCATTACATATTTTGCAGAAATTTGTACACGATCAGCAAGGCTGTAATTTTACAAAATTTTTTAACTATAAATTTTGTATGTCAACTGGATTATTTCAAATAAAAATGCTTCGTAGGAAAAAAAATCCGAAAATAACAGAAGCAAGAAATGGTGTTTTAAATTATACTAATTTCATAAAAAGTATGCACCCCGAAGAATCTGCTTTCCCTGTTAAAAAAAATCACCTAAAGGAATACCTTACATATAAAGCTGAAGAATGTAATGTGAAAGCTAAAACCTTAAAACTGTATATGATGAACATTAAGGCTCACAATAAAGCACTTGGATTCGGTTGGAATTATCGTGATTTGGGTGCTGTTACAAAAGAAATTTGGAATAAAACAGGTACTGTCTATAATTTCAACATGTTAACCGATGTATTTTCTTATCATTTTTTTAATAAATTTTATGGCAACTTAGCTTCACCTTTTAATTTGGACACCCTGAATTCTTTTGACATTAATACGACAGACACCTTTCCTTTTCCAACTGGAATTGACTCTATTATCCAAGAAATGTATTCCCGACCAAATACTGAAATCGATCAAAATATTTTAACGAATAATATTTCTTATCATCTGAATTCCTTTCATACTTATCCCTTTCTTTTACCTTATATTGATGTACAAAATATTTTATCAAATAACAGTAATCCTTGTGAATCATATGATTCAAGTTGCTTTGGCGCTCATGCTTTTCTCCCACTTAGCATTAATGATTTAAATACTGTTTCTCTTCCAATTGGCATTGATTCTTACATTCAACAGACTCATTCTCAATCTAGTACTAGTTTGCTAAGCTGTACTATATCAAAATTAGAAAACAAAATTTTTGACGTACAAAAACAAATTTTTGATGCACAGGAACAAATTTCTGATATACAAAAGCAACTTTCTATAATAAATTCAAGTATTCTACACTCAGATTCTACAAATCCTTAAAATTCATTAATTAATTAATATATTAATTTACTAACTTTTTAACCATTTTTACAATGCTTGCATTGTTTTTAAGACTTTATCCATTTTATTTTGTGAAGAGAAAAATTTTAATTAAGATCATTACATATTGCATATTATAGGAACTTTGTAGATAAAGTATAAAATTGATAACTATGAAAAAACATTGATATCCTTATAAAATTATTTAAAGATAATTATAACAAATGATCAAATTTTATAGTGGTGAATTGATTGGGTGTTTGAAGGAAAATCCATTGCGGCTCCGGAAGAAATAGGGCTTTCCTTAGCTCTTTCGTGACTGTTAATTGGCCTAAAATCTTTTCACGAGGTTTCCTTCTTTTAGCCAATCGTTTATATACATTTTTAATATCTTCGCGTTCATTTTTCCACAACTTGCTTGACAACTTGGAAACGATGGGACAAGAATATGAGAGCTTATTAGCTTTGAGGTAATTTTGAATGACAATTCTATATATCATAAAGGAATTTAAAGATCTTTTGGGCTTTCTGTTACGTAAAGTCATTACTAATAATGAATGAATGCGTTAGGTTTTTTAAAGACCACACGCCTTTATATAACTTCGGAAAGTATGTGTACGGTGAATGTTTGAGTGATAAACGCAGTTTATTCGTGTGGAACAATGCGGAATATAAATAATTAATGAAATAAGATGATCGTATAATTTTGTATAATTTTGTTTCTAATGTGACTAATTTATATGCCAAAAAAACGGATGATCTACAGCAAACCGATATAACGATAACCTTGTTTGTTTCAACATATTAGGAAAAAAAAGCATGGATGAAAACTCGTTTTGTATTTAAAATACTAATAATTACGATAAAAGAAAAAAATTTTTTTCTAAGAAATTGCATTAAAATTAAATAATAGTGGTTGAGAAACTTCGCATTAATAATAACAAAGAACACAAAGATAAAAAGAGTGAGAAGAAAGAAGCCTCCATACTTTTCAGTGGCCTATTCTATTGACGGTCAATGTTTCTTTCACGTCTTGTTAAATAGAAGAACCCAAAATCAAAACTATTTCTAGAATAAAAAAGTGCGTAGTTTATTGTTCGGCCATCACGTCAGTTCAATCTAAGTCGTGCATTTTTCATTCATGTAATTAACACACAAATAATCTGGTTAATATTTTATATTTTCAAAGGGTTTTGGCTCAAAGATATATTATTCGGAGCGAAGCGTATAATTTTAAGGCGTATATGATTTCTACATTAAACCTTCTGAAATGTGTGTCTGTGGCGCAGATTTGCTATTGACAAAATCCTTTGATGGTAGGGTTAGCATTTATATTATAGTTAGACGTTAGCAAATTGGAGTAAAATCGCTTAAAAAAAACTTTTGTTAGAGCACTAGAGGTGGTTTTTTATGCAGATTTTAATAAATAAACGATTTTGACAAAACACACGTTTGTTTTGAACTTTCCTGTACGTAGTCGACAGAAGTGCATTACAGCATTAAACCTAGGTCAGATTTTTGGCCTGCATTAAGGTAATGATCTTCAAAAAATTTAATTTTGGCCAGAAATTAATTTTTTTTAATTTTTATTTTATTCTAAAAAAAAGAAACCTTTTTTAAAAAAAATAGGCCCATGCCCACTTGATGATAAGGCCATACAAACTTAATTTCTTGGTTTTTATAACCCGTCCGGGTCAGTTTTTGTAAGTTTTGTCGATTACAATTATTTATACTCGCGTGACTTAAGCGATAAACTTTGCAGTTGTGTGAGTGCAACCGTGACACCAATTAATTCTCCAGATTTAAATGGCATTTTTTTTTGTCGTTCGTGTCTTTACATAAATTTACAATTTATATTCTAAACCTACAAACTAACAAAATAATGTATCGATTGGCCTTTCTCACCCTTTGCTCCTTTCGTTCCCTTCGCTCAAAATGGCATATGTTTCTAAAATACAAGATCCGGAAGTATTGAAAGGGAGAAATGGGGTCTTAAATTATATCAATCATACAAAAAAATTATTTCCTGGAAAATTACCATTCCCTCCTAAAGATGTTTATTTAAAAGGGTACTTTACTCATAAGGTTCAAACAGGAACTATAAGCGCTAAAACTTTAAACCAGTACTATAATAACATCAGAGCCTATTGCATTGCTCTTGGATTTGGTTGGAATGACGATACTTTTGATACAATTAAAAAAGAAGCTTGTGATAAACTAAATAAACAAGATGCTACACTTAAAATGGTTTTAAATGAGCTGGATGAATTGAAAAAAAAAAGTGTTGAGCAGGTAGAACTAGTAAAAATGTCAGTAGAGAGGATTGAGCAGGTAAAAAAAACAGTAGAGAGGATTGAGCAGGTAGGCGTTAATTGTATAAACTTTCATATATTGTGATAAGATAATTTCACCTAACATTATTCGAATTCTCTTATATCACGACAGGTTCTTCCGCGTATCATTGATGCTTTAGGCATGCTTAGAATTAATATTCCAGATAACATTTATTCTGGAATTAATCAATTTAGTGCTTCAACTAGTGATGCTGTTTCTCACAGCGCAAACGATTATCTCCCATCAGGATATAATACTACGGAAACCGTTCCACTTCCATCTTTTAATCGATTAGCCCAACGAAATATATATAGCGTATCTAGTATTGATATTGACCCGATGATTAGCGACCTTTTTTATGATTCAAATTCTCCATCATAGATTAGATCTTTTACCCAATCTAATATTGCTTTATTATTATTGTCTAATCATTAAAAATGTTATGCGGTAATGTTATTTTACTTTTTATTTTCTGTATGCCGTAATCTTCTTAAAACTTTCTTTATATTTAAAAGGCTGAACCAATATTCTACAATATATTCAATAAAAAGTTATAAATTTCAATGAATTGAGACTTTTCTCACGTACTCTATTCTTAAGTTTCATAAAGAAATTTATAACGATATATAAATAATTTGTAATTAGAACTTGTATCTGCATCGCACAAACCTTATTATATAAATAGTGATAGATACTACATATATATTTTATTGAATTTTTACTAACGCTAATGCTAAGTATTTTACTAATAACAAAGTTTTTTTTGATTTAAGAAGAAACGTGTTCGTTTTTTTTTTGAAGTCAATAAATAGAATTTCTTTCTGTGACAGTGCAGAGAAAATGTTATATTAAATAGATTACTTAACTTACAATAACTTTCACATCATCTTTTCGCTTGGATTTAGTTAAATTAATAAAATACCAGTGCAGAATGAGAATATTACTGATCACTTGACTGATTCACATTAATGTCATTGGTCAGAGCAAAAAACTGATTGACTTACCTGTCGATGTATGTACGTAATTTTTTAACTATATGATCGTCAACCGGAATTTTATATCGATATATGTAATTTTACACGGTTTGCACCAGTTCACCGTTTCTTTCTTGATATTCTTGCAACTATCACTATGACGGTCAATTAAGAAAAAATATAGCTGTAAGTCTGTTCTGATAGTAATTTTATATAAAGTCAGTAAATGCAAAAACCTTTAAACGATCTTCGTTCACCAAAATCATGTGTAAAATGAAAGGAGATTTTTTCTTATTTTTTCTTTGCTACTTTATTTTTTATTAATTTTATTATTTATTATATCATACTTATTCTAGCAAAAAAAAGTTTTGATTTATCCACCACAAAATTCACTACCACAAA
Organism: Gigaspora rosea; assembly: GCA_003550325.1. Classification (NCBI taxonomy): domain Eukaryota; kingdom Fungi; phylum Glomeromycota; class Glomeromycetes; order Diversisporales; family Gigasporaceae; genus Gigaspora; species Gigaspora rosea. Next base: position 807,494 of record QKWP01000014.1, on the reverse strand, counting down.
TTTTATTTACCGGTACATTTAAATTTAAAAATATGTTAAATTCTAGCGAACATTGCTTGAAAATAATATTATCAGATTTTTAGATTTATTCATTTTATTCTATCGAATTGTATTTTGATTCATATGATGCAATTGATATTTACATTGAATATAATTAAATAATTATTACTTAGCAGTTTTTCATACGTATTTATTTAGAATTATGTAACTTTCATTATTAGTTTGAAAAAAAAAATAACGAAAAAAGTAATTATTTGTTAATTTAAATAAAAATTTATATTATTTAACAATAAAAAAGCTTATAAATTGCAATAAATAATGAAACAATTATAATAGTCCAACACCAATATTTATAAATCAAATGGTTTAAATGACCCGCGGGCAGGAATGCTGCTACTAAGTTGTTAAGAAAAATTCAGTGATAAGATGAGTTGTTTTTTTAGCAAATTCTGAGATAATAAAGTTCATTGGATTATCTTCTTTTTATTTTTTAACTCGTATAATAACGATTACCCAATCGAATCCAAGCAAATATATTATATTTTAATTACAATTATTATTAATTATGTTGGATTAATTGATAAAGCCTTTGTTTAAAAAATAATACAATGTTTTGACTAAATAAAGAAATAGGTACTCAAGTTTCATATATTTGAACTTATAAATTTTTCAATTAAGTTAATATTTTAAAACTACTTTTAAATTAAAATCAATTATAAAAATGGGAGAATAAGTCAATTAAAATTATGCGCATTAAATTGATAATTTAATACTTTAAATCAATTATAAAAATGGGAGAATAGGTCAATTAAAATTATACGCATTAAATTGATAATTTTATGTGTTATTCTTATGATTTACTTATTTATTTTTATTTGTTGTTTTTTATTATTTTGCATAACAATACTAGTTTAATGAATTGAAATTGTTTGATTTGAATTGAAATTTTCTTATATTTCAATATATAAACATAAATTAAACTCTGGCTTAATGCACATGACCTAATCTCGGCCTTAATGTAGGCAGAAAATTTATTTAATTTCTCGTTCACCTATACTTAAACTAATAATTTATTAAACTTTTAATAATTCAATACATGTCAAATAATCCCTGTACACTATAAATTTTTAGGGTTATTTAATTATATTTTCTAATTCGGCTAGATATTCTGAAATTTTTATTTTTTTTTCCAGGTCAAATAGAAATTCAAAACTACAATTTGTTAATTCACGGCGATTTATTATTTTATGTTGTTTAGATTTTATTTCTGTTAATTGTTTATTTTCATTAATTAAATCATTTTTTATACGTTCTAACTCTTTATAATCATCATTTTTTTTCAAATTTTTAATTTGCGTATCTAGATTTGTCTTTTTGGTCTTATATTGCATTTTTTCTATATTGCACGATTTTGCTGCGACTTTAAAAACTTGTTTTAGATTTGAAGTAAGGATTTCTACTTCTGTTTCTACATTTTTTAAATCTTCATTTTTTAAATCTTTTGCATATTTACGGTAGTTATTTTCAATTGTTGCCACTCTCATTAATCTTGAATATTTGTTCTCATTTTTCATGTAATTTTCTTTTTTTTTCCAATTAGCTTGTATCTCTTTCATTTTTTGGTTGATTTCCTCAGCCACCAACGATTCTATTGTTTCATTTTTAATCTGGTTTACAGCGTGAATTTCTAATTCTATAAAATTTTTTGGGATAAAATTTTTTAGGTTCCTAGTATGGATTATTATTTGTTTTATTCGATTTTTATTTTTTGCTTTGCCTAGCTTTAAACTATTTTCAATTTTATTATTTTGTGAAATTTTAATTTCTATTTGTGATAATTTGCATATATGACTTTTTAACGTGAAAATATCTGCTATCAATTTTTCATTTACTTGAATCAATTTTATTAAGTTCTTTTGCAATTTAAAATTTTTTATATTATTGACTTCTGTCTCTAGAGATGATATTCGGCCCATATAATCTAATTGCATTAATGAGTCCAAATTTGGTTTTTTTTCACAGGCTTCATTTAACACATCATTAATGTATTCTTTTTTTGCTTTTAATATCTCTAGTTTTTCTTCAATGTCAGTCACATTTTCAACTAATTCTCTATATGATGCTTTTCTCATGAATTATATTTTTTTAACTATGAAATGTTTTTATATTTTCGACTTTTGTGTGAAGAAAACCTCCTAGAATTTATATTTAAATGAAAATTAATATAGGTGCCACTCTTTAATAATCCTAAATTTGTGTTTAAGGTAGTTAATTATTGTAAAAAATTAACTTTTTAATTTATTATTAGATGTTGAATTGTTAAAAGATTTAATAAAAATAACCCCGTTTTGCTTTAATTGTTCAATTTAATCTTTGACAATATACAAACACAAGAATAACTAAAATATCTCACCAAAGCCAAAGAATGCAATAAATACTTAATTAAATTGTAGTACAAAACTTTCCAATTTTACAATAAAAAAAACATTAATGAGAAGACCATTCAAACATATTACAAATTAAAAAATAAATTTTTAATTAATTTTTAGGTGTCTTTTTGTATTCTTTATGCAACGAATTAGTTTCAAATTTAAAGTGTAGTAATATCTAAGAATTCGGTACAATTTTGTTTTATTCAGAAAATTTATGCTAATAATTAAGATTTAACAAAAAAAAAGTCATAAACTTTAGCAAATAAGAGCAAAAAATGTAAAAAAACTGTAATTTTTATTTTATTAAATAAAATTTATTTAAACTTGTTATCACGATTTTAATTGAAAACTAAAAAAAAACTCTTATCAGAAAGAATTTAATATGAGTGATTCAGCACCCTAAGTTCATTAAAAAATTTTAATTGTCGGACGGCCAATTTAATAGCTATGATTTTATCTTGTTTCAGTATCATTACGCGCGAAAATAAACAAGAAATAGTGTTAAATACTTGTATAAAATGAAGAAACCAACTTTACATTTTTCGCAGTTTTCGCGTAAGAACTCTAATTATAGTGCTTTAATGAATGTAAGAAACGAATTTTCTTTGCTTTAAGCGCCATAGGCATTCATCCAAAATATATTACTCATAACTTTGTTTTACCATTCGGACAAAAGACCGATATAATATTCATTTGAATTTTTAACTAATACAAATTGTGGTCTGAACTTATTTAAATTTTTATTGCTTTCAATTTGAATAGCAGAATTTCGCGTATAGAATTTCGATTAATAAGAAAACACTCCAAAAGTCCATATATTGTATTAATGTAATTTATACTAATAATACATTTTTCGAATAAGTATTAAACGCGTAAGGGGAGAAACAAAGAAAATTTTTTATTAATTAGTAATGTATTTCGAATGAATTTAAAATATTTTCGCGTAAATTAAGTGGGAAAATTTGAATTACACCCTTCTTTTTACTAAAATAAAATTTGCACTGAAATATTAATTCCAATTATTATAAATAGGCTCTGTTCGATTTTTAAGCTTCAAAAATTTTCGAATAACAAAAAATTATTGAAACTTGGATCAAAAAGAGAGACAACATATTCGGAGAATGATCAAAATACGAGAACAACCAAGAAATAATAAAAAGATAATTTTCATAATTTTTATCATTTTGTTAATTATTGTTTACGTATATCAACCTTTCGCAATATAAGTGTAGTTGTAAGCGAGATGATTTTTTCATGGAAGAATTAAAAGAACAAAGAAATCGATTGTTTGTCAAGATATGATATTGAGAAAAATCATTTTCCAACAAACACAGGGAATATATCAGAAATGCTATCATCAAAGCAAACATTCGTTTACTTAATAAAAATGAAAATTATTTGATCGAATACGAACCATATCACAGATTTATAAGAAATTAACTAAAAGCACGTGATATATTCTGAGATTGTGAAAAAGCGTCACTTTTGCCTGGATTATGCCTGGAATTATATTAAAAATAATACTTTGGAAATTAATTAACGGTGTAAATTCTAAAAAAAAATACCCAAATTTGACCGATCGTAGCCATCAGATCTAAAAAATTTATTTTAATTTTTTTTTAAACTTATAAAACTCGATATAAACCAAGCTCGAAAATAAGGTTTTATTACTTCAAAAAATAGAGCGAAGTTTGTTCATTGTATCACTTTCTGCAGCAAAATTGATTAGACGTGTTTACTACAGTAACAACTTGTATATCTTCCATTAAACAATAATGATAACTGGCAATGAGTACAATAATCATGAACATGATGATCCTCTGAAAGCTTTCCACACGTAGTGCAGTAATTACCTGCTAAATTCCATTCACCTTCAATAATACAATTACTACCACTGTTACAATTAATATAATGACAGGTTACCCACTTATGTCCCTTCTCATTACAATAATAACATTTTATACTTCTTTGGAGTGCTAAAAAGAGACCCAATAGTTTTTAGCAATGTGTTTGGAACAGAATACATACCAATTCACTTACTTTTAATATATTTGGGCTTCATTTTGCAAAAAATATTGTAAGAGTGAGTTTCTCAGTTTTGTGACACAAACCAATTTTTTAAAAAAAATTTGTCGTAGGTCTTTTTCTGTTTTTTTTTTTTTTTTAATAATTAGTACACAAATCAAAGTTGAAAAAATCAATTAGTTGATTAGTTATTGATGGAAAAATTAATTAGGCAATTAATCAATTAATTGATTAATTGACAATCATTGAGCAACTAATTTTAACCATATATATTAATAAAATTTACTATTCAATCGAAGAACGTTTAGAGTACTGAATTTAAATAAAAAAAAATTATTAATTATCCTATACAAAAAATACTTTTCAATAAGAAGCAAAAAAAGTTTGTAAATATTAAGATGAACTTTCAAATTTAAGATACAAGATAAAATACACAATCAAATTCTTATAAAAAAATGAATGCGCAATTTATATTTATACTAAAATATTACGATGATTACCAAAAAAAAAAAGGTTCTTTCCCCAAAATGGAGAAAAGGGGTTTCAGTATTGTTGTTATACTGTATAATTCAAATTGGGCAACATTTTTGGACAATAAAATATTGAGAATTCCTAATTGCGCTTTAGTAATGCTGAGCTTTTAAATGCAAATCTCTGAAGTTCGTCTCTTCAAAGTGCAAATTTCCAAAATACAATGCAGTTTCCGAAATATGATTCTTCAAGATGTGAATTTTAAGAATGTAAAACTTCGAAATTCAAGTCGCCAGACGCATGTATTAAAAACTCAGATCTCACACTTACAGGTCTTCAGAATACAATTCTCGTAGATATTAATTTCCAAAAATTGAGTAACGAAAATGTAAAATTTGAAAGGGATAGGATTTAGTAGTGAAAATTTCAAAAGACGACTTGAATTCATTCTATGAAATTTTGATTAAGCAACATGAAAAACGTTGTATTACTGAATGTTCTCTGGAAGACAATACGTTCGTCTCTATGAAGATTACAAAAAAATTCTTTGAAATATGACGGTTGGCAAAAACGCTATTCTTATAATCTAGTTATTCTTGTGTTGGTATATTGTTATTTTCATTAAATCTTTTAACAATTCAACATCTAATAATAAATTCAATCAATTTTTTTAAATTTATTTTTTACAATAAATTAACTACCTTAAACACAAATTTAGGATTATTAAAAGGTTGCACCTATATAAATTTTCATTTAAATATAATTCTAGGAGGTTTTCTTCACTCAAGAGTACAAATTACAAATTATAACAAATAGACAATAAAATTTCACAAAATAATAAAATTGAAAATAGTACTATGAAACTAAAAAATTTTATCCCAAAAAATTTTATAGAATTAGTAATTCAAAACCATATTAAAAATGAAACAATAGAATCGTTGGTGGCTGAGGAAATCAAACAAAAAATGAAAGAGATACAAGCTAATTGGAAAAAAGAAAATTACATAACAAATATTCAAGATTAATGATTACTTCTCCTCCAAAAGAACCAAGGTTATTTTTTGAAAGACCCAGAGTTTCTACTTCCTTACTTTGTTTTATAAACAGTATTGAAATCAAAGAAGCAGCCGTTTCAGGATAACTTTTTTTGTCTCTGTTAAGAAAATTTAATACCCACTGGTCAATCTCTGATCGTTTGATGGATGAAGTATAACAGATAAGAAAATTTGATGCCCCACTGGTCAAACTCTGACCGTTGATGGACAAAATATAACTAGCATAGTCAAAGAGTGGCTTTGGAATGTCAATTTTAAACGGGATTAATTGAGTTTGATCTTCAGTATTTAGTTCAAAAAAACACAATTCGATGACTCTTTTATCTTCAAAATAAGGTTTACTCCATAAAATCGGTACAATAATTCTGCACCATTTACAGTTAACAAGAAGGCATGAAAATAAGTTGAATTATTGTAACTAAAAGCGTGGTGAACTTTATAATTCATACAAACTTAAAGAAAATCAGCAAATTTTTCTCTTACTTATTTCGTTATCTCATGATGAAGAATCACTTGCAAATTTAAATAAATTATTAGAAAAAGAAGAGTCTATTATTTTCTCCGCAATATTCACATGGTTCCTCACAATTTTGCCTCCAACGCGTCTTTTTCCTGCTGCGACAGTTATTACATACTTCTTTTCTTTCATTTCCAGAAACGACAGTTAAAATAATAAGCTGATGGGATTCTTTTTGTCAAGATCTGTTTTTCTTTTCGATATAATTTTTTAGACTGATTTTAGAACACAAGAAAAAGCAACAAGAAGAACAAAAAAAGTTAAAGAAATAAAAGATAGAAGTCTTTAAGGTGTGTTGAATTAGCGACTACAATACTACACTGAATTTTTGAGGAATCTTGTTTAGCTTTTTCTTTAATTTCCTTTAACTTTTTTTGTTCTTCTTGTTGCATTTTCTTGTGTTCTAAAATCAGTCTAAATAATTATATCGAAAAGAAAAACAGATCTTGACAAAAAGAATCCCATCAGCTTATTATTTTAACTGTCGTTTCTGGAAATGAAAGAAAAGAAGAATGTAATAACTGTCGCGGCAGGAAAAAAGACGCGTTGGAGGCAAAATCGTGAGGAATATTGCGGAGAAAATAATAGACTTCTTTTTCTAATAATTTATTTAAATTTGCAAGTGATTTTTCATCATGAGATAACGAAATGAGATAACGAAATAAGTAAGTAGTTTTAAAAAGATTAACAAAAGATAATGTTTATTGTTCTAAAGTTTATTTAAATAAAAAAATTACGACAAAAACTACAAAAAATGTAAAAAATTTAGTTTAATCTAATGTTGTAATAGAAAAATAAGAAGACGCCAAAAATACAAAAAGTGTAAAAATTTAGTAATAATCTAAGGTTATTTATACTTTTAAATTATTCTCATTGCCTATGTTGCTTTCATAAAACTTAGAAAGCAGCGCGTGTCAAGTGATTTATGCAAGGTTTTTGAAGATAAATTTTTAAACCATATCCTTAATCTATTTCAGTATGCTGAAGAAAAAGAAAAGTTGGATGAAATCTTTCATCTATTAAAAAATTCTGAAAGTTTCAAAAGAAATATTTATATTAAATCCTTTATAATTTATTTAATGGGAACAAAATTATATAATAAAAGAAACGCTAGTAAATTAGAAATAGAAATTGCTATCTATCTTATTACAGAATCAGCGAATATTGGATGTATTTATGCTAAAAATTTTCTTGAATTTTTTTTTAATCCAAACTCTTTTGATTATATAATTAAGTATTGCATCATATAAAATTCTAAAAGAAATATGTAAAAGTTATTTTTATTTGCTCATACGTGTAAGAGTTTAGTTAGATTTATAAAAATAGTTATTTTTTAAACGTTCATAAAATCCACATTTGCTTGGTTGAGAATTGTTTTTTTTTACAACTCTTGTTTATCTCTAAACTCAAAATAAAATGCTTATAAAGTAAATAGTCTCAAAAAAAAATAAATGTAAATTACTTTCATTAAAAAACTCGGATTTCATATTAAACGAAAAATTTGCAAATAACTAGGCCATTTTCAAGGCAAAGACGTAGAATTCATTATCACAAATTAAATTTTAAATGTCACTCAAAAACCTCATTAATAAGATATTATGTCTTTTTTTACGGATAAAGATAAATTGGCAAATAGGTACATTAAATTTTTAGATAAAAAATTTAATGCAAGGACAATAAATGATCGATTAATCAAAAGAGGTTTAATTCACGACTAATATGTAGGCAGAGATAGATCATGTGATTAAGCATTTTGTGTATGCTATTTTTCCAATTACACATTTTCTAAAAACTAATTGAATAACATGCTAGTGTTTGAATCTTGTTTTTGAATTGTTTATTGTGTTAAATATCTTTTAATAAACAAGAAACTCATGAAACTTTCAGAGACGCGATTTGGGATGTGAATTATTTTGCGTTATTCCTATTTTTTCTTCAATCTTCTTTAAATTCTTATTGGTCATTCACAAATTTCTGAACTATTTATTCGAAATAATTTGTATAAAACAAAAACTAATTTAGATTGTATTGTTAGTCACATCACTAAAAATACATGACGAAATTCAAATAATTAAAGATTTGTTAATTACAATGTTGATAATTTACAATTTTTTGTCAATTCATGTTTATTAATATTTTTCCTTCTATTGATAAATTACATTAACTAAAAATATTTCTTCATATTTTAAGACTTTTTTTATTAAAAGAGAAAATATTTGTATTGCTATAATTAAAGCCAATTTAATCAAACAAAATATGCAAATTAACTAATTGAAAATTCTTTAAGTGCTAAACCCTAAAAAATTAATTTATTATTAAAATATGTGCCTTTGCAAGAATAAAATGGCTGGCATTTGAATATAACTTAATAATAATGGAAGAAACTTTGAAGTCTCATAAATCAAATAAAATTGAAGGAGAAAAAGAATTCGTAAATAGAAAGTTTTCTCAAGCACTTAAAAATCTTAAAGAAACCGATTGAAATTATGCAACAAAACCTCTTGAGATATCTTTTAATTGGGATCAAATAGCCACTGACATAAAGGATTTTGAAGGGGAGTGGTATCTTGTTGCGTTTCGATCCATCGGAAGTATAAACGCAAATAATGATTCTTTGTCCATTGCTAAAGAAAATGCTTATAATGAAGCCGAAAAACATGGAGGGTTGCTTAAGATAAAGAATAAATATTTATAACCTAAATTTTATAATTTATCACTATTTATATTTCTATCATATAATTTTAAAAGTATTGGTCCGGTGAATTCAATCAAAATCGAGAATGTCTTTCAATGTGCATTTGGGCAAGTAGAGATATTGCAGTTGAAGCAAGTAAAAAACCTCTGCATACTATTGCAAAAAACTTGGCTACCGATTCGAATTATGAATTCTATGCCTTAGAGAGGTACATATTGAAGAAGGAAAAGAATGAGGCTAAGATGAAAATAATTCAAATAACATCTATTTAACAAATATAAATCTAAAAAATGTTATATACAAATGAAATTTTCTTCTTCGATAATTTATTCATATCAGAGTCATGTTTTCAATTTCCAACAAAGTAATCTTCAAATTGTTAATAATTGTATTGATTTTTTTGATATATTGTTGTGCAATATTTTCAATGAATATGCCTTATTTTTCATTTTTATTTTTTTTAATATTAAATATAGGTTAGATGGGTGTTAACTTGTTGTTATTTTTGAAATACAAGGAAAATTTCTTTGAAGTAAGCTTCAATAGTAGAATTTTTCTTCCTGTTTTCTTTCTTTCGAACTATTAAAATTTTTATTTGCTTATTACATTTTTTCAAGATGATACCCATGAAACTTTAAAGTAATAGTTTATGAGGTCAACTATATCTTTGTTATTTTTTAAATCTAAACCATATAAAGAATTTATCAATGGCTGCATCAATGATTCAAGAAATTGCTCACACACCAAAGACCCAAAGCTTTGTTGATACCCATAAACCCAAACTTTGAATGAATTTGCATGATCACTATCGATTAAATGATCACACATTCTATTGTCAATATGAATTCCTAAATATATTGCATAGCATGCGAGAACTTTGTCAGATAACATGATAATTTTTAATAGTTCCTGATAATGATCTGATCTATTGAGTAAGCTTTTCGTTATTTCGGTAATGCAGAATGAAATAATTGAGTTGCCACATATCCGCATTATATTCCATTGAAAGATGTTATTATGGTAGGCAAAGGCAAACTCGGTCGTCTCAGGAGTAAGATGTGGTAAAGGTGGAAAGTCAATTCTTGGAGAAGGACTTAAAAATATTGCCCCTGATAAATTAATAACGATAGAATTAATAAAATTAATAGATATAATTTTTTATTCAATTAAAAAAAAATACTTTGAGGTTGTGACAATCTAAAAAGAGATATTAATTCTTGCTCCATGTTGTTGAAGATAATAGATTATCAGAATTATTCATGTGAATTGGCTAAAACATAAAAAAAAAAGATAATTTTTTGATTTTGGTCAAATAACCGGAATTTTCAATTTACTTAAATTTATTAAGTAAGGATAATTATACTTGCATTCGACACCCCAATCAGTTAGCTATATCCAAATATTTTTCATACAAAATAGAAGAAATTGTTATAATAAAATACTGGAAATAATTCTGCAAAATTACATAACAACAAATCAAAAATTATAATCTTTTGCAAAACTTTTATTACCAGAAGTTTGGTTTGAATTAATTATCTCCTTATTTGTAAAAAAAAAAACCAATTTTTGAGATCGATATTTTGCGTAATTTGAATTTATTGTCGCTTCAGATTCTATATAATACATGGGCGGGCGGTGTTCAATAAAAAAGGGTAAATCGGGTCAAATTGACCAGATTAAAAAAGAGATTCCCCATTTCTATTGAACAGCGTTAATATGATTATCAATATGATCATATTAAAATCCGCGGATATCCGCGGGTTTTAATATAAAAACGGATGAAAACGGATAACGGTTCACATCTCTACTGCCATGAGTCCGCGAAATCATGTGTGTTATTGACTTTAAGTAACAATATTAATACTGATATTTTAAAGAACAAGAAATGATTATTTGTAATTAAGTTAAATTATTATGGGTTCTTTATAATTAATTCCAACAAAATAGTTCAAGAATTAAATACTTGGAAAAACAGGTAAGAAAAAGTCTGTTTTAATCGTTAAATTAATAAAAAAATATATTTACCAATAAAAAAACGATTCTAGCAAATTGAAAATGAAACGCTTAATGAAGAGCGCGTTATATCGGACGACCAATTGAAACTTGATTTTGAAAATAAGGTTAAAGAACTTAAAAGAACAAAACTGAATTTATTGACCATTTACCATAAACTTGCAAATGATCCAAATTCAAAAATATTGCAAAAGCAAAAATTAGAAATTACTACAAAAATTTAAAAAAACAAAGAATATGACATAATGAAAATCATTTTTTTTTGTGGCTTGCTAATAAATAAAAAATTATATGAATTAACATTGTATAATGTCCTTTAAATTTCATGTTTTTATCAAATAGGCTGAGGATTATTTCTTTGTCAATTCATGGTATTCAAAAAAGGTTAAATTACATTGACCTTAAAATATTTCTTTATAGACCTTTTCGAATTTCACCATACATATTTTAATTAAGTATAGGAGAGCTAATATTTTTAATATTTCTGATATTGACTTTTCTATAAAATCCGATACTAATAATAATGGTACAAATTAGCATTAAAGCTGAATATATCCACATGCAAATAAAATTTGCAGCTCGAATTTTACAAGCCGTCTTGATTTTCTGAGATGCATATGGATATTTGGATGGGCAAATAAACGGGATAGGGTCAATTTCATGGATAGTGTCGATTGTATAAATGGCTTTTTCAAATTAAAATAAAATTAGTTTCATTCGATGACTTATAATGGGCACCTCCACATCAAAAAGGATCAATGAGTCAAAAAATATTTCTTTTAAAAAATTAATTTTTTTGAAGAGTAAATAAGTATCTAATCTTTATAAAATTACAAGATCGAAATTTTTGCCCATTGACCTCTTTTGTTGTGGTAGTCTCCAAATTAACATTATTTGAATGCTCACTTGATAGAATTAACCAAGCCAAGGATAAGACTAAATCAGGGCTGAAATTTTTTAAAATTAAAAAGTTAGTAGCTGTATATAAAGCTATAAAGAAAATTTAGCAGAAAGCGAAAAACATGAAAAATACAAAAAACGGTAGTCTAAACCTACCTTGATGGATTAATTAAAAATGTCGGGAAGGCAATTTTGCTTATATATAACTACCTAAAAACCTACCTAACTTTAATCTATGATGACCCTAACCCTAAAGTTAATTCGCTAATATATATTATAAGAATCTACTCCGCTTTAGACGTCCCCCAAATAAGGAAATGATGAACCCGATCATGCATATTAGTTTAGCCAATTAAAATCATAAATTTTCATCATGTGAAAAATATCACATGTTGATTAACCAATCAGATCATACATTTTTTATAAAATGAAAAGAACGAAATTTAATTAATTAAAATTTATAGCTGAAGTTTAAAGTAAATGCTGTTAAGTGTTACTTTTAGATAAGCATGCATATATTTATTAATTTAAATAAAATTATTAATTTTTTATAGTATTTAGATTCGTTTATTTACAAAACTTCAAAAATAATAATAATAATCATATCTAATTCTACGTTTAATTCTATGTTTAATTCTATATCTAATTCTACATCTAATTCTACATCTAATTCTACGTCTACTCAAATTTCTAATATTTTACAATATTCTAACAGCTATTATTTTTATAAGAGATCTTTATAATTCTAATACTTATTATACATAATTTTCTTATTGTATCTTAAAAATCCCTATAGTGATAATAATAATAAATTACATAGTTAGTTAATATTATTCATATATTTTCGATTTTCTAAAAGATTTTATACAACACGTATATAATAAAAAAAAAATTAACTAATTCTTTCCTCCTACACTATCGTTGTTAACCATTATTTGAAGTTTTTTTTTCGCCTTTTTTTTGTTCAACAAACGAAATTTGTCAACATAGAGATTGTAACTTACTTATAAATTCTAGGTAAAATATATAGCACGAAGGACGAGGGATTCAGAGGGATTCAACCGATATTCTTATAATACGGCACGAAAACTTCAAGTTTTACTTAATACGCTTTGTGGGTTCACAGAAGAGATAATCTACCCGAGCTTCCGAAAAAAGTATTGAAAAAAGTATTGTAAAACGTATAAAAAAAAACATTAATAAATTGTGTAACGATCTACAAACTCGGGGCACTCGGGACGTTCCTACCTCGAGCCCCGGTTTCAACCGGGGCTGATCCAAGTAGACTTACGGGTATTCCCAGCCAATCACTAATGTTTGTTTACATGGAGTAAAATAGGATTGACACATCCTATTTCACCCAATGTAAACAAACATCAGTAATTGGCTGGGAATACCCGTAAGTCTACCCGGATCAGCCCCAGTTGAACTTTAATGGTGATGCTAGGTAGTTCATTGTAAATCGATATAAATGCAGTTGTTTACTCTTATTTTTTTTCAAGTTAACTATGCCTGCAATCCCGAAGCTTCCTCAAACGTCAAATAAGTACCAATCTATTGTGGCATATCTCCAATCGAATATATTCCTCAGGGCTTGGATAAATATAATTTTGGACGACATTGTAAAAAGTTCGAAGTAGATGAAAATGGAGTTCTTTACTTTTTAGCAGTTGTTAAAGATAACGTAGTTAAATACAGAAGGCATTGTGTGGTTCCTCCATATGATTCTGAGTTACAAGATTTGTTATTAAATCATTTTCATGATCAAGCTAACCATCGCTGCTACCATAACTGTGCTTTCAGAGAAGCATATTGGTATTACACAACAAAATGTACATGCTATATTAACCAATGTTCTATCTGCGCCATTAATCATTCAATTAAAGAGAAAACCGATATGAAGCCTGTTGTATCAATGATGCCTTGGCATCATATCCAAATTGATCTTATAGATTTTTAGGACTTTGCTAAAGTTAACTACGGATTTGCATGGTTACTTACCTGTGTATGGATTTTTTTTAAATATTTAGTTGCTGTTTTAATAAAAAAATAAAGAAAATGGTACTGTTGCAATGCATCTTATTAAAGATGTTTTTAAAATTCTTGGGCCGCCAGTTATTTTACAAACGATAATGGCAAAGAATTCGTAGGTCATATTGTTACACAAATTTGTAAAACACTAAATGTTACAGTTAAACACGGGCGCTCTAGGCATCCACAAACTCAGGGACAAGTAGAACGTCTCAACCAAACTATCAGTCGTGGATTTACAAAAATGTTTTGGGATGACAACAATTCATTGCAACAAAAAGACTGGATTAATGTAGAAGACACATTTGTTGTAGCGTATAATTTATCAGTTCACAGGGCTTATGGCCGTACACCACATGAGATTATGTTTGGTTGGAAAATGCACAGTGTTTACGAAACACCATGCATTTTCCAATTAGAAGAATTAGAAGTAACATCAGAGGAACGGCAGAGGCAACAGTAGAGGCAATGGCAGAAGCAATGGCAGAGACAGAGGCAAAATCAGAGACAGAGGCAATGGCAGAGACAGAAACAATAGCAGAGACTGAGACAATGGTAGAGACAAATGGTAAAGGCAACGGCAGAGGCAACGGCAAAGACAGCAGAAGCAACAGCAGAAGAAATGGCAAAAAAAATGGCAAAAGCAAAAAACAATGATATAATAAATACTGCTTTTGAACAACATATTTTACAAATATCAAAAATTCAGCAATCAGTAAATGATGCGCTTGGAAAATATCGTAAAAAAATGTGTCAGTATGGAAGTGTTCACCGAAAGAAATCACCCAATAATACTATTGATCCTGGTACGGAGGTTGTTATTGCACCAGATCATGATATGAACCCACAAACTCGAAAGCAAAAATTGCAACCCGTATTTTCACAATAGGGCATATTCAAATGATTAACATTTAATAACCACACAGCCATCATTGAAGTAAATGGTAAAGATATACCACTTCCTATAAAAGTTTAAGCATCAGTCCTGAACTTAGGAGAACATTAAACAACGATAAATTCGATAATCTTGGATTGATTATATTTTTTTAAAAAAAATTTTAAAGCATATTTTGTTTTTTTTTGAATGTTTTAAAAATCTTTTTTTTAAAATGTTTAAGTTAATTTTTTTATTTTAATAAAATAAATGATCAAATCGGCTTTTCTATAAACTCTAGCATTTATATTTCTTGCCGCATGAGATAAAGAAATATTTTTATAACCCGAAATGTTTATAGTATTATAAAAATAAAATTTGTAACCGATTACAGAAATCAAAATACAGATTCTTCATTATAATATGAAAATGTAAGATATCGTATTTCAGAAAAGAAAAAAAAACTTAAACCTTTTAAAAAAAATCTGAACTGACTACACATGCTTTTATTTCCTTATTCTTAGATCCATTTGATGCCCACTGCATGCTATAAAAAAATTTGACAGATAATAATGGTTAAAAAAAAAACTGTTCTTGCTCCGCTTGCCCATTTTTATTAGCCCCACACAAAGGTAAAATTCATTACTCTTGCCATGGGTTGGAATGATAAAGTAATGACACCCAATAGTGTATAGAGTTCAGTCCTCAGTTAGGCACACCAGTATTACAAATCATCAAAACCTCAAACAATGTATATTTGAACGTTTTTGCTATTTAGTCTCCCTGAAGTACACAAGAAGTTTCACATTTTTAAATTAAACAAACTAAACTCACCGCTCGCAGTACAATTCATTTTAGGTTTACTGCAATGAACTCAAAGTGCTAATTTTAAAAGAAAAAACATGTTACATGTTAATCTTGGTTGGATTCTGTTGTAGTAGTGCAAAAAAAAAAGGAAAAAAAATTAAAATAAAATAAAATAAACTAGCAGCAAAGAATTTTTTTTTCACTTTTGAAATTTCCATCCTTATTACAGCAGCTATTACAGCTGGGTGAATTATTAGTTTGTAGATTTTCTAAGACAGTGAAAAACTAGCGTGCATTTTAGCTAATTAATTTCTGCCATATATACTAATATAGCGCAAATAAGTTTTTTGAAATCTCAAAATAAGAATACACGTCAAAAGTCCATCGTTATTTAAAGGGGTCGAACTACCAATTATATATATGACGCACCTTATTTGACAATAGTTGACACACCTTATTTGATAATAGGAAATTGACGCACTCCGCAGGTAAGATCTATAGTGCAGGCTATAGTATTGCACAGTGTGGTCGGATTTTGAGTTACCGGGAATTACTTAATTAGGGGTAATTTCGAATAATTCTTTTGGAAGAATCCCCATGTTTGTTTTCCATTAGTTGTACCATTGATCTGTGTTTGGTCCTTAGATAGGCGGAGTTTGAGGTACGTTAGTTTATTTGTGGAACTTTTGCGAATTTCAAATTCAAATATTGTGTTCTGGAATTTATGTAATATTGTGTTGTCTTTAGATAATTCCGATATTGTTGGGTTTTCTCCAAATCTTTGGGCTATTATTTTTCTTTCAGTTTTATCAAATATGGATAAGTATTTGAATCCTTTATACGATTTTTCTATTGTTTGAATTTTGTGTTCAATTCTCCTAAGCGGTCTAATTAATTCTTGGATCTTTTTCTTATATTTGATCAAGGTTTGAATTTCAAATGAAGATAACTTCCCAAAGTTTAATGCTAGTACAGGAAACTGTTCGTCTATTATTTCGGGTACTTCCTCTTCTGGCATTTCTATTTCTATATCATTAAAAAAGTTAAAAGTTTCTCTGGTCCGTTGTGGTTGTTTTTCCATTTTAATTTTTATTTCTTCTAATTTTTGTGCATTTATAGGTAATTCTAATATATCTTGTTCGTAGGTTTTTATTTTTATATCTATTAATTCTATGTTTTCTTCAAGTATCGGTATTAATTCATTTCGATGTTTTAACAGTTCTTCCATTTTGTATAGGTTCCATGGTCCTAATATGTGTGGTTCTGTATGTCTTGGTGGTTCTTCTAAGGGGTATATATAAATTGCTGAGGTTATTATATGACTTGCTTCCCTTTGCAAGCAAGGTTCTGCTTTCCATTCTTTAGTTGAGTAACATGTTTCTTCAAATATTTTCAGCAGTTTTTCATTTCTTAATACTATTTCAGCTTCTTCAAAGCATTTTCTTATTACACATACATCTATATTTTCATTCTTTTCATGTATTGCTTTTCCTCCGGGTCCATTTAGTTTTAAATAAAAGTCTTTATCTGGGTTTATTCTTTGTGCTAATAATATACATATTTCGTTTTCTACTTCTGTAAATAGTATCAGTTGTGTCATTTTCTGTTCGGGCAAAAATGATATTATTTCATTTTCATTGTAAGGGCTGTTCCAATACTGAAATAGATTCTCGTTCCCAATATTGTTCATGGTATTTTTCAAGTTCTTCGTAAGTTTCTACTATTACATATTGGTTTGCTATCCAAATTCCTACTTGTTTTTCGTATAGTTCTTCAAGGAATTTTATATAGGAGCTTTGTAAGCGTTCCTGTTTTTCTTTTTCTGGNATTCCTACTTGTTTTTCGTATAGTTCTTCAAGGAATTTTATATAGGAGCTTTGTAAGCGTTCCTGTTTTTCTTTTTCTGGTTGTGCTTGATAATATAGGCTATAGGTTTGTTCTTGGTATTCTATTGTCAGATTGATTCTTCTGATTGTGTCCACTATTTCCCAGTATTCTTCGTTTTCGTAGCAATTATGTATATTGAGTGTTTCGTTATTTTTAGATTCGTATCGTAGTGCTAGTTCAAATAATTCTGCTTTTAGGTCTGATTTTAATTTCTCTAAATTTTTATATAAAACCTCTATGGTTTCTTTTCTTTTGTTCTTTTTGATATACTTAGTTTCTCCTAAATCTTCTGGTTTTACAAGGAATAGATAATATTGTTCAAATAAATATTCTGGTCTAATATATTTTAGTTTTAGTTTTATTCTTCTTGTTATTGCTGAGTGGCTAAAGTATTGTGGTCTATAATTACTGGTTGATTCAGATTGAGAGTTATAACTCATTTGTATTTTTGTATAGATTTTGTTTTTATCCAATAAATTAATAATAAGGGTGTTAGTATTATAATAATGTTTAATAATATAGATGTTATTAATGTTATTGTATAATTCTTTGTGTTCTAGATATTCTGGTTCTATTTCTTTTATTTCTGATGCAATTGTACAGTATCCGTATTCTTCTATTTTTCTTCCAGTTCTTTTAAAATATTCTTCTTTTATTATTACTTCTTCTTTAATATTCATTTAAATTGAGTTTGATCTTGTTCTTTTTGGTTTTTCAATTGATTTGTTACTTTCCAATAGTATTCTATTGATTATTTTGTCAGTGGCTTGTTCAAGCCTTTCTTTTTCCTTTTTCAATTCTTTGACTTTCTTTGCTTGGTCTAGAAATTCTTGACTAAGTTTATTTATTTCCGTATATGCTAATATGTAACTTTCTTCTTCTTTAAAATATATTTTATTTCTTGCTCATTCAGAATACAGTATATTGTCAATAGCTTCTAGATGGTGTAATATTATATGATGAAATCTGAATGGTAATATTGTGAACTGGTTATTATAATCTCCGTAATAGAATTCTGTTTCTTCTGTTTCAGGGTTATCTTCAAATATTTTGCAGAATTCTGGCGATTCTGCTAGTAGTCTTTTCTTTATTCCTTCGATCTGTGCTTGTATGTTATCTAGGAAATTGTTATAAATATTTCTTTGTTTCTTCTGTTCTTCTGCAAGTTCTCTTCCTGTTAGATCTGGAAATAAGGTTGCTGTTCTTGTTAAAATATGAGGTGGTATTCTATTTGGTCTTTGTTTATCATATTCCAGTATGTGTGGATAGAATTCTCTTGCTATACTTTTAGCTCCTTCAAGTGTCAATAGGATTGCTCCTAGTCTTGAATTATTTGTAGGGTTTATTCGATCAATAAGGTCATTAATTGTATTCCAAATATCGTCAGTTATTTGTATGAGCTCTCTTGATTCTAGAATATCTTTATTTCGTGGGTATCTTTTTGCTTTCTTGTTTCTTGGTGGTCTTGAAATTGGTTTCCAGTTAAATCTAAATCTTCTTAATTCTTCTAATGTTCTATTTTGTTCTTCGTTTATTAAATTGTTCTTTAGCAAGTTTAATGGTATAAGCTTTGATAATTCCTTCTTTAATTAGTTTGATTATATAACAAATAGATATTAATAGTATAGTATGTTCTAATAAAATTATAAAATATATTGTTGTTCGATCATAGGTAAGTACTGATAATGTAAGGTGGTTCATCCACAATATGGTAATATTAGTTAAAGGTATTGCTTCTATAAGTTGGTCCACTTTGTATTATTGATATGTAAAAGAGTTTCAATTATTTTATCAACTATTTCTCCTTCTATATTTTGGATAGAAATTTCTTTTATTCTTTCTTCAAGTATTCCTTGGTTTACTGATATTGATATAAGAGCTGTTTTATAGTATTCTTTTAGTCTTGGTGTTTCAAGTGTTATTAATTCTTTTACTATTTCTGATTTATAATTCTCGAGTAGTAGTATTATTTTCTTTATATAATATGTTTTTGTCTTTTTATCGGGCATTAAAGATATCAGTTGGTAACCCCAATCTTTTATTGCTGATTTGGTCGTAAGCGTAATATACAGTGTATTGTCCAAATGCTGTTTGAAGTAATATTTCTATTGCTTCAATGATTATAGGTGTTCTAATGATTTCTAAATTGTTAGTTCTTGGGTCCTTCTAGTAGTTGAGGTTTCTAATATTAGCTGAGTATGGTGTTGTAACAGATAATCTTGGGTTGCCTGAGTTAATCCTGTATTCGGAAATATTATTTGTGTGGCTTGGTCATTTTTTTGAATATTTTGTGCTCCTTCTAATGCCAATAATGTTCTGTTTAAGTACGCTTTTCTGTTTCTGATAGCTGTGGTTCTTGAGTTCTCCTTATAGGTTGTCGTGACATTCACTCTTCTTCGTGGGTGTCTCTGAACTGTTTTTCTTTAGCTTTAGCAAGTTCGTATTCCTTATTATTATTATATGTTCCTTCTAGTAATTCTTCTGCTGTTGGAATTCGTTGGTGTTTTCTTCTAAATTCAAGATAACAGTATTCGTCTAGTTTTGATTTTGGTATAAAATAGGTTATAATTGTTTTTATTAACCGGTAGTATTGATATTGGAACTCTTCTAATTTTTCTGTGGTTAATTCTTTACTGTCAATCTCCCAGAGTTTATAATTTATTATGATTACTTTATCAAATATATAGATATAATTTTGACTTTCAAAGGTATTGGATATTGTTAGCTCTTTCTTGGTTTCTTCTTTAAACTGGTGCGCTGTTCTTTTTATTTCTTTTACAAGTTGTTCTTTCAACACCTTGAATTGTTTGATGAGTCTTTCTTTAGTATATAATGTCGAGAATTGTCTTCCTTTTTGATTCTGTATATCAATATATTTTTGTACTATTTTATTTATAAAATTTCTGTCCTTTGGGTCCTAGTAGTTCATATATTTTTATATTTGGATTATTCAATTTTTATTAATTCGTAATTATATTTAATTTTCTTTTCGTAAGTTCTTTTAAGTAATTGATCGATAGTTGGTCTGATATATTCATGTGAACGTAGTAAGCCTGTGCTTTTTGGATAAAACCAATATTCTGTTAAGTTGCTTTCTTTAATATAAAACTCTACAAGTTTTCTTATTTGTGAGTAGTATTTCCTTTGCACTATTACTTCTGGCTTGTTGCCGTTTATTGTTTTGTAAATTACTGTTGCTCTTTTAAATAGAAATGTATATTCATTATTTTTATAAGCTTCTTCTAGTGTGAGTTGTCCTTGTAATGTCTGGATTTGGATTTTTATTTGGTCAAGAAGTCCTTGCAATTTTATGTTTAGTTCTTCCTTTGATAGTATTTGTTCGACTTCATTATTTTCTTGGTTAGAATCCTGGAGATCAATATAGTCTTTTGTAATGTTTCTTAGAAATTTCTTTTGTTCGTGTATTTCTAGGTTCATTCAACTAGTGGTTCAATATATAGTTAAGGGTATGGACCTTTTTCTTTGGTTGAGGTCCTCGTGGTTTATAAAATTTAGTATTTTGACAAGTAATTCCTTTCCACTTGCAGTGGTCACAAGTACTTTCTTGTTTAGTATAATTGCAGCGTATATGTTCGCTTCTACAATTGTCACAAGATTTGGTATTTCTTTTGTTATTTCTTGGAGTATTTTTGTTTTTCATGTATATGCTTTGAGCATGTAAGTTCATGGTTCAGTTCTTAGTCCTTTTATAATTTTTCCGTTCAATATAGTTCAATAAGTTTACGGTTCTTTATTGTTCTAGTTCATTTAGTTCATTGGTAAATAATATTAATAATACAATGTAAATATTTATATTTTTAAATAATTGCTAAATATGGATATATTAGATATTTAATATTTGTAAATGTTTTATATCAATTGTTCAGAATCTATTGTTGTATTTGGTCTTGTGGCTTCTGAATTGTTTTGCACGTTTCATCTCATCAGTTTCATCTTCTGATAGATCTTCAAGGTTTACGTGTTCTTGAGTGTCTTTCAATTTCCTTTTTAATTTTTGGTTTTTATTTTGGAGTTCTAGGGTCGACTGTTCTAAAATTGTAATCCTTCTGGCAAGGGCCTTGTTTTCTTGTGTGAGTTTGAATTGTTGTTCTGCTATTAGTCCGAATATAACGTATAGTTTTTCAATTTTTCGATTAGTATTATATTCCGGTGAGGTTGGTCTTGATCGTGGGATTTCTTCGATTTCTTCTTAAAAATCTATTTGATTTTGTTCTTCAGTTTGCTTCCTGTATGATTCATTATCTTTTCGGGCTTCATTATATATTTCTTCTAGGTTTCCTTGTCTTGATTTTTCAATGGATCTTACCTTGGATTCTTCTTCTATGAGAAGGTTAATAGCCTTTGCATTGACTTCTTTTTGCAGTCTTCACAATATCCTATGGTATTCTTTTCTTTGGGCATTAAACATTCTTTACAGAGAGATATATTTCCTTGTTCTTTTAGAACTTCTTCAGCATTTTTCATTCTTCTCAGATTTCTGTATTTGACATTGGTCTGGTTCTGACATTTTGATTCATGGATAAGAGTCTTGCTTCGCATAATTCAAGATCTTCATCTTCATCTATTAATTCTTTATATTCTTTTGTTGTTAGTTCTTCATTATAATGGTCCTGTCCATATATTCAGGTGAAGTAGTTAATTCTAATAGGTCTGGTGTCTTCATCAATTTCAGTGTCATTGAATGTATTATTATTGTACTCTTCGTTCATTAATTTAAAATTTATGTCTTCATGATGCCACTTATTCATATTATCTTTGTGGTGTATCATGTATTTGATAATTCTTTTAATTTGTGACTCGTTAATATGATATGATATATTTGTATTTTTTCGAGTATAGTTCCTTATTTTGTTGTCAAGTTGCTGGTTTGTTAATCTTTCTATAGCAAGATTCATGTTATTAAAGATCATCTGGGCGAATTTATGTTCTTTATTACAGAAATGCATTCCATCATAGCTTTCCATTTTTCTGGTGATACTAGGTTTTTCACAGAGTCAGCAAATAGTTTTCTTGCCTTGTCCTAGCCCTGATGTAAAGTACTTTTTGCTTCTGGGGTCCTTAAAGTCGTGTGCTTCATGCATTTCAGAATAACATCCTTTACAATAGAGAGTCTCTTCAATATAAATTACTTGTAATGAATACGGGTCCGTGAATAATCCTTTGATGTAGTAAAGGTCTTCTTTAGCAGTTGGTCTGTTGCATTCTTTTCTACAACAGTAATGTTTATCACGTTGTTCATTGTATGTGGTCCAATTAGTATGTTCTTCTCTTCTTTGGATAATTCTTTCAGGGTTACATTTGTAAAAGAGGTTTGCATTTTCTTTAAGGAGTCTAGAGGTCCTGCATTGATAGTTTTCATGTCCAGTAGTTTTGCAATAAGTACAATATTTAGAGTTTGATGTGGTTGCGTTGGTACTACTGTTTTTGATGTTGATCGGTTGATTATTTCTATTTCTTGCTTCAAGACAATCACGTGCTTGGTGTCCTTTTTCGTGACATTTATAACATTCATTCTCTGGGCAATACCGATTAGTATGTCCAGGTTGTTTGCAGATATTGCAAGTATATTTTCCTAAGTTCTTTTGTTTTTATTTTATTTCAAAAAAAGTTTCTTTCCCTTTGTTTGATGATCCACTATTGAGTACTAACTCGTTTCTAATTTCTTGAGTCATTTTCTCTTTCCAGTCTTGGACTGTTGAATCTCTTCGAGGGCTGATTCAATTATGTTATAAGTACTTTGATGTCTTTTAGGGTTTTCGACATAAAGGTCACACTTCTTGCAATAATAATTTCCAGTTCCTTGGGGGTTCATTTTGATTCAGGGTTCAGTTTGCAGTTCTTGTTATTTTTAGGGGTTTCTTTAGTTTTTTCTGTAAGTTCAGTTTATCCTTTAAGTTGGTTCAGTGGAGTGTTCTTTTATAATTTCCGATTTTTCTTTTTGTTTATTATTGATTTGTAATAAAGGTTACTTGGTATCATATTCTTCAATAAGTTCAATGATATCTTCATATTTGTTTTGTAAACATTCAATATATGCGTTCCATAGGCGTTGTTTATTTTGTCTACGCAAAATTTGTTCAAGTAAATATTTTGATAGGTCATCTTTATTCCGATTCCTTTTTGGTATCGCGTCTTTTAACACGCGGCATGTTGCTTCAATATTATTGGTGTGGTAGATTTTTAATTCGTTTGAGGTTTCATTATAATCAATCATTGTCATTCCTTGGTTGTAATTTATTTGGTGGTGCCGTATCCCCAGGCGTGAGTAAATCTGATCATAACTTTTAAACATGTTTAAGTAGATTATTGATCCAGGGTGTACGTATTTCTGGATTAGGCCTAGTAGGGTATCAGCTGTTCGGTTCTTACAAATTAGTGCGAATATTTGTTTTTCTTTGGTTCTTTCAATTCCTCCAAATACCCATAGTTGTTCTGTTTTGTTTTGATGATTTTTGTAAAATAAAGATTCGTCTATTTCTACAATAATATCTAGTCCTCCTATTTTTGTTTCACTGATTTTTATTTCTTGAGTGGTAACAGTTCTAAAGATTTGTGTCCATCTTGTGATGTTGGCGAGTATAATATTGGTATAAATATTGAGTTGTTTACATGTTGCTTTGCTTAACCAAAAATAGCTTAATTCCATTATTTGGTTACATTTTAATTTAGCCTTTGAGAATATTGTTCTATTGAAGATTGATATTCTTTTTTGACATTCTCTTTTTCCGCAATTAAATGTATATTCTTTGTCATCAAAATTCATATTTGGGTTGTTACAGTAAATACAAGTCATAGTTCTTGGTAGTACTGATAAGTCTTGTAAATATTCCAAGCATCTTAATTCATTTTCAATTATTTCTTTCACTTGGTATAAGGGCGGTATTGGCATTATTAAGCCTGCCATTTTAGAGATCAAATGATACTTGTTTATCCCCAAATGTTTTGTTGATTTTGAGTCCAGATGGTGGTTCTTTTATAGGTTTCATTTCTTTAATGATTTCTGCTTTTGGTTTAATTATTTCTTGGTTCTCGATTGGTCCCATATGTCTGCTAAGCCAATCTGATACATTATTTGTTGATCCTTTTATATATTGTATTTCTTTGATTTTTTAATTTCTATCTATTTCTAACTTCCAAGATTCCATGGTTTGATTTCTTGGCATTTTTCCTGCTTTAGCAACTCCTGTATTATCTGTTCGTATAATGATTGGTTTATTCCCAATGTAATGTCTCCAATTCTTTAAATAGAAGTATATCATGTAAAGTTCTTTTTGTGTGGATCCCCATAGTCTTTGACTTTGTGTAAGGGAATGTGATCCAAATTCTATTACCTCTTCTTCTGATTTAGTAACTTCTTTATCTTCCTTAGTTCCGTTTTCACGCGCTTCTTTGGTTTTATAATGTGCTAATTCAGGATTAATTTGTTTTAGTACAGCGTCTATTCCATTATCTGAGGCGTCTGTTTCTAAGATTAGTTGATATCCTTTCTTTGGATAGGTTAAAGCTATTGCATTATATACTTTGTCTTTGAGTTCTTCGAATGCTTTTTGACATTCATCAGTCCAAATAAACTTCTTATTTTTCTTTAATAACTCATATATTGGTGCAGCTATTATAGCAAAGTTCTTAATAAACCTTCTAAAGTACTTCATGAATCCTGTAAATTTTCTAACTCCAGGAACATCTGTAGGCGGTTTAAGCTTCCTGACTTCTTTAATTTTGACTTGATTTGGTGATATTTTTCCATATGAAACCTTGTGGTTTAATATCATTATTTCTTCTTTAATAAATTCACATTTTTTTGCTTTGAGTGTCATTGCCCCCTTTTTTATGCATTCAAACACTGTTTGAATATGTTTAATATGATTTTTAATAGTATCTGATGCAATTGTTAGGTCATCTATATATACGTATACAAATGAAAAATCTCTAAACAATTCGTACATATAGCGCATCATATATGCAGGTGCCGTTTTAATTTCCATAGGGCATTTATTAAACTCGTATTTTCCTTTGCCAGGAAAAAATATAGCAGTTTTATGTTGATCAGTTTTTCTAAGAGAAAACTGATAAAAAGCACTCTTAAAATCACAGGTTGAAAAAATTTTATAGCCTGCAAGCTTTTGTAGCAAGACATTGATATTAGGTATTTTATAGGGATCGTCCTTTAGATATTTGTTGAGGTTTGAGTAATCTACTGCGGCTCTATAGCTGCCGTCAGGTTTTGGTACTATTACTAAGGGTGACATTCATGTTGATTTGGATGGTTCAATATGTCCGCTTTCTCTAAGTTCTTTGTATAATTTGTCTGCTTGTTCTATTTGATCTTCAGAATATTGTCTGATTTTGTTAGCTTTTACCTTAAAAGGTATATCTTTTTCGGGTATTGTAAGGTCTAATGTTATTTTTTCGAACATTTCCTTATTAAAGTATGTTTCTTTTTCTATTTTTCTTCTGAATATTTGAATATACTTTTCAAATATTGGTTTCATCACATGTTTATAATTTTCGTGAGTATTATTTATTAAGATTTTTAATCTTTCTTCTTCTGGAATTTCTTTTTTGTCAATTTTCATTTCATATTTATGGAAATTGAATATTTCTTTTATGGTTTTTATATTTCCAATATGTTGTTTTTCGTGTATTTTCTTTACTTTATTTGTGTAATTGATTGCCCATATCTGTCGATCATTAATAATTCCAGGTTGTATACATATTCCTTCTTTGGCAATATGTATTGGTGTTGTTACCAAATAATTTCCTTTTTTGTTTATTTTTATTGGTGTCCAAGTATATGGTTTTAATATACATTCCTTTTCTGTTTTTAATGGTGTTCCTGTTCCTAGTGTTGGTATTATATGTCTTCTAACCTCATTGGGTATGTGTCCTAATTCTTCATGTATGTTTATTTTAGTTCTTTTCTTCATTTTTATTGGTTCATTTCTGACTTCTTTAATTTCTATATTAAATAGTTCATTATTGTCATTGTGATGACTAAAATTATCATTACTACTATAATATCCAAAAGTGTTTTAGTAATCATCTTTCGGTATTGCTGGTGTGCTTGGTCTTCCTGATGTAGGTCTCATAAATGGCGATTGTGAGCCCTCATCTATTCCAATTTCTAGTCCTTCTTGATTATATGGTTGTTCTTTATATTGTTCATTTATTCTTTTTAATTCTTCTTGTCGTTTTAGTTCTTTTTGTACTTTTATTTGTTCATATTCTTCTCTAAGTTTTTGATCATTTCTTTCTTTGGCTTGTTGCCAAGTTTCTTTATTTCTGTTTTTATTTGTTCTTTTTCAGTAGATATTTTTCTTCTTCTAACGAAGTCTGAGTTATTTTGTTCACTTTCTATGTTTTTCATAGCTTGTTTCTTCATTATGTTTTCTTTTAGGTCATTATCACTTTTCTTTCTTTTTCCGAAAACATAATTATATCCTTTTGAGAATATATTATTATTCTCTTGAATTTCTTGTTCATTTCCTTGATTTTGTTGGTTAAAATTGTATATATTATTATTATCCTCTTCTATTTCTATATCTCCTTGTTTGTGAAGGTTTTCATTATTGTCTACTTCATATGTTTCTTCGTAGTCAGTAGGTACTATGGCTAGTTGATTGTTTAAGTATATACTGGGTATACTACTGGTACTGGCCATGCTACTGATACTTGATTTCTTTGAATGTGAGAGTCTTGTTACTTCATCATTTATCATTAAGGGTCTTAATGAGTCTCTTTTATTCGATTTGTTAATATCTGGTCCGAGATTTGCTTCTCTAAATCTTTGATAGTCTGGTCCTAACCCTGACTGTTTTCCTTCACTTTTACTAAGGTTTTTCATAAATTTGTCATGTTCTCTTTGGATACTTTTATCCTCTAGGTCACTTTCGTTATCTGAGTCTGAGTCTACTGTTTTCTTTATTTCTTCTTCCTTTTGTTTTCTTTCTTTAGTTATTTCTTTTAATTCTTTATCCTCTTTCCTTAATACTTTGAAAAGGTCTTCATTTGTTTCTATTTTTATAGGTGTTTTTTGTGTTGTCTTTGGGCTTTTCAGGCCTTCTCTCATAAATTCATTATATTTTATTTCTGCTTGGTTTCTAATGTCTGCGTCTGGGTTTGTTACTGATGTATGGAGTAGCTGGTATTGTATAGCCTGTTTTTCAAATTCTTGCATTGTTCTGTATTTGTCTAATGTTATATTTAATTGTTTTTCTACATCTTTTTGGTATTCTATCTTCTTCCTTCTTACTTCTCTTTTTATAGATTCTTGTGTTATTTCATTTTGTCTATCAGTCCATTGGATTGCATTCCAAAGTTTTTCTCGTTCAGTTCCAGGGTAGTTCCTTACTTCTTCTGGTAATGTAGATATTTCCTGTATCATTTTCCAATTTGTATGTACATCTTTCCCATCCTTCTTGTTAATTTTAGATATTTTGTTTCTATATTTGCTATATCTTCCATTAGTCTTTCTAGGTCTGTTACAAGTTCTTTTGAATTATTTTCTTCTTGTATTCTTTGATTTCTTCTAAATCATTATTCGTTTTATTCCATATATTTGAGAATGATGGTGATGTTGGTGATTTATTTTTCTTTTTTGATGTAGATGGTTTAATTTGAGGTGAATATTTGTTCCTAACTTCATTAATTTTATGAGTTATTTGTCCTATTTTATCATTATGAATGTTCTTTCTCGCTTCATCTTCTTGTTGATTTTGATATCTTTCTTTTCTTTCTAAGCTTAGATTTTTTATTGAATTCATTAAGTAATCCATTGGATCTATTGGATTCTCTTGGTAGTTATTTATAACTTCCATTGGTAGGTCACTGTATTGTATGCCTTTTCTTGGATCCCATTCGTTTAATTTCTTTATTCTGTCTGACAGTTCTTTTTCTAATTCTCTATCTGATGATAGTATGTCCATAGCGTAATATCTCAGCATTTGTACTTCCTTTATTTGTTCTTGTTTATCCCAGTCTTTTTTTCTGGATGTTTCTAGTATTGCAGCTCCTTTGCATTGTTGTACCATGGTTTTGAATATTTCTTGGGGTAGTAGTCCCGTTAGCAGGTGTTCGTGGATGTCATGTCCACTTCCAAAGATTGTTTCTTTAATTTTGTATATACGGCCATTTTTGTCTCTGATCTTTTAGCGCGAACCACATTGTTTATGTGGCAAAGTTGGATATCTTTTCCATACTTGTCTAAGACTTTTTTATAGTCTTCTGTTGTTCTCCCTGCTCTTGCTACAAAATAATGCTGTGTATCAAAACACAACTTGACTCTATCTATCTTTTTTCCATTTGCAAGGTTTTGTTATACCGATTTTCTTTGTGAATCTTGGATCTAATTTCTATTAGTTCTTCTATTGTGGCACCATAGCATTTGTTTGCTGCTGAGTTTTTTAATAGTATTGTGACGTCAGTGTTTCTTGTTTGTTTTAATATTTCCTGCAGGTTCAGTATTACGTCACTTTTGTTATTATTCCGAGTCATTCCAATATGAAGTACGTAGTTCCTGGCTCCTATTCTATGTGCTCTTTGCACTTCTTCTATTATTCTGGTTATTCTCCAGTTTAAGTTACCTTGCTTATTATATGTATTACCTGATAAGTCGAGTCCTATTGTTGCATGTATGACTAGCTTCAGTTGAGACTGCTTATTACCTTCAATAATTTTGATATCATTATCGATATCTGGTATGCCTCTTATCAATGTTATTTGATTTTGTTCAAATTTGTCTTTAAAATCTCCTTTTGCAGGTATATACTGCACAAAGGTTTGTATAATATTGCTTCCAGTTTGGATGACAGCTTCGACTATGTCTTTCCATAGTCCATCACAGGTTATTCCAATTAATTTTTTGCGACTTTGGTTCCTTTCACACTGTTTATAAAACAGTTGGAGTGCATTTGAATCAATATGTGATATTGTAAATAGGTCATATTTGATTCTCTTTTCATGCTCTTTGCGAGTTATCTCGCTTAGTTCTTTAGGTTCTTTAGGAATGTTTTGTTGGTTAGGCACTTTTAAAGTTGTGATATTGTGCCTGTGCCTTGTTCTCTTTTCTTCCGAGATTAGATTTAGGCGTTTATTTATCTTACTTCTTTGTTTAACTTCATTTTCTTTTCTTGATTTTGTATTCTCATTTATATTAGGTTTCTTAGGTTCATTTGTTATCTTTTTATTTGGTTGGGCGCCTTGTTTTACTTCACTTTGTGAATGTAAGGACAATGGCGCCTCAACTATATTGAGTTCTTCTTTGATTTGTTTGTTAGTTTCGTTAGGTTGGTAAGTTCGATTATTTTTGTAACGTTGGGCGCCTTGTTTTACTTCACTTCCTTTTCTTTCGTCCGTGGGTTTTCGAAACTTCTTACTAGCCTTAGGAGAAAGGAAAGGTCGTCGGTGAAACGTGGATACTCGAAACTTGCTGCTAGGTTTATCCTCAGAGTATACTTCGGATAGGTTTGGCAGTAGCCTCCGAGCATTGCCGTAACCGTTTTTGGATTGCTTCAATCGGTAGTGTTGGTGTATGAGAACTCTTTGATTATGTATAGGTTCATTATTAATGAGAATAGTATGGTTCTTTTGATCTTTTGATATTCCTATCTGTGATTGATGTTTGTTACTAAGGAGGATGTATTTGGATTCTGTGTTTAGAACGTCTATCTTTAGATTACATGTTAAATATTCATTGATTTTGATATCGACTACTATTTTGCCTATTATTTTGACTTCACTTCCTACTGCTTCTGCTATTGCCGGTTTTGATATGATTTTTTCTAGTCCTAATTTCTTTGCATGGTTTATTCCCATTGATGTGTTAGTTGATCCTTCATCTAGTTTGAATTCCATTATTATGCCATTTACGAGTGCTATAAAGTAAAATCCTTTTGCTCCTTTTTGTTTGAGCTTATTAATTTTTGTTTGTTCAGGAAAGAATAATTTTTCATAATTATGATAGGCAGAGTATTTTGGTTCGTTAAAATATTTTTCTTTATTAAATGTGAATAGTTCTAGTTCTTTGATACATGGATATGGATATGGATAATTATACATATTATAATGTTTGTTATTATACTCTCCAATACAGCCTGTATTTAATTTAGGGAGTTGTTCATGAGTATTGGGCATGCTCCCATTTAGAAATAATAATCATTTTCTGATTCTTCTGAGCTTTTCTTTTCAAGGTTGTGACTTTCATATTCATCAGATTCACTTGAATTGCTTGATGATTCGTCCTGTTCAGGTTCTTGGTAGGATTGTGATTCTTTATCACTTGATGAGTATTTATTTTCAAGATGATATTGTTCTCTAAATTTGTGAATCGGATGTATTCATCAAAATCTTCTTTTTCTCTTGTTTTTTCAAGGTTAAATACCATTGGGTCTTCTACTTCTTCTACGTCTTTTCGGTATTTTAAACTGCTGTTAGTAAAATGTGTATCTGTTTTACAATGATTACACCACATTTTCTTATCCTTGTATTTTTCTTTGTTAAATAGTTTATATTTCTTTTCGTATTGTCCTGATGAGTCCTTTGGACGAAATGATGATTTCTTGAATCTCTCTTCTTTGGTTCTATAAGGCTTGGATGAGTCTTTTCTTTTCTTTGATTCTTTCCATTTCTTGTAGTCTTCTTTGGATTTCCATGTTCTTCCTCTTTTGTCCGTATATCCATCTCCTTTCTTGTTAAATTCTTTTCTGCTTCTATCTTTTGAGAATTTTTCTTTTGAGAATTTCTTTCCTTTGTTATATCCTTTATCTTGTTTCTTGGATCTACAGTCACTCATAAGATGTCCTTTTCTTCCGCAATTATAACATTTTATGTTTCTGAGGGATACTATTGCGAATTCATTCTTTTTGAATCTGTTTTCTTTTTTCTTTTTTTCACTGTCATAGAATTCTCTTTGTTTACTTAGGAAGTTTGTTTGTTTCTTTTCTAATTGGTTTCTAAAATATTCTCCTACTTTTCCTAATTTATAGTAATCATATACTCTTGATAGTGCTGTAAAGAATGCAGGTGTATCTGTGATTTCATTATTAATTAAGTTTATCTGGCTTTTGTAGTCTTCTTGTTCATGTCGTCCATTTGGTAACATTCCTTCTAATAGTATTTGTAGCCCTCCTAAGAATGATGTGTTGTTTCTACATAGTGCTAAGTCACGGTTAAATTTGGTTTGGAAGTTTGCTGCTTCATCTATCTCAATTAAATATCTTGGTTCAAATTTCATTTTGTTGAACAGTTTCTGTTTTTCTTTAATCATTTTTGGTGTTATAAATACTTTATCAAACCATAATTTGAATGATATTTGTCTTGTCATTCCATCTGTATCTGCGCATGTTAAGTTTCCTTGTCCTATCCCTCCAGTATGTGCTGCTTCGAAGTACATGTTCATTTCTTCAGGAAAATTGGTTTTGTCTAACAAGTTTGTTGTTGGGTTATCTTGTACTGATTCCCATTCATGTCTTCTTCTTCGTGCTCCTCTGTTGAAGTCACTTGGGAAGTATGTTGTTAGTTCATTTTTATGTGTTTCATATAATATGTATCTGTCGTAATCAAAGTATGATATTGCCAATTTATGTATTAGGTTCTTTAAAAATACTACATTTTATACTCCTACATTTACTGCGTTTCCTGCTATAAGTCCTGCTATATTATTTAATGCTATTCTATTATATCCATTATTATAGTTTCCAGTAAAGTATCCTGTTGTAAATAAGTCTAGTGGTACATATAATTGTATTGCATGTTCAAAATGGTTTCTAAATTGTACCCAATTTGAGCCATTGAGTATCATTCCATTCATTAAAGTTTTAAAGTTAATTTTGTTGAGTTCTGGAAATTCTATAGCGCCTGCCATTGTGCGTCAAAGTTTGGTTTTATTTCTGTATATAGACAGAATTGTATATAGTCTTTGATATGTAAGTTTTCTAGTTCAAGTCCTTTTTCTAATACTTCTTTTTCTTTAGAAATATGTCCAATAGTTATATAGGTTAATGAGTCTTTTATTTCTGGGAATTTCTTAAGTTTATCAAGGAATTTCTTCTGATTTTCTTTCTTTTTCTTTGATATCTTTTCAAGTTCCTTTTTATATTCGTCTTCAAGGGTTCGTAGTGCGTTAATTACTTTCACGAATGTATCGTATTCCCTTATTGTTAATGTTGTTTGATATGAAGGTATGCTATCAAAATATCTTTTGAATTGGTCTTGTAATTCTCTTTTTCTTGAGTTGTGATAATATGTATTTGGATATATCGTTAGCCAGTAGTTGAGTTCTTGGTTTGTGAGTTTAATTGTGTTACTGTGTTGCATTCAGGTATTTTTGGTTCGTGATTCTGGTCAAATATTCTAGGTCCTGTTTATATACTCTTACAATGTTATTAATATATTCTTCAGGTTCTTCTTTCCTTATACAGTTGATAATATATGCTTGTACTAGTTCTGCTCTTGCAGGTTTATTTTGATCAATTATGATCTTGCTTTGTTGAAATATTATTTCTTCGTGTTGTTCTAACTGTTTGTACTTTTTTGGTCCTAAATCGATATTTCTTAGTTCTTTGATTCTATTTTCAATATCTTTGAGATATTCTTCAGGGTTTAATAGGTTGATATTGTTACTATTCATTAAACAGATATTGTTACTGGTGTTATAGTGCTATCAATTGATGATGCAATTTGATATATTCTTTGTTGTTCTTTTTCTGCTAATTTGAGTTTATTATTAAGTCTTTGCTTATATCCGAAGTATACTGCTAATATAAATGTAAATACTGCTATTAATGCCATTACTATGTCTTCAATTATTACGTTCTGATCTTGAAAGTATAAAGGTGTTACTGTCGCAGTTGCTGTAGTTGTCTGAAATACAGTTGTCGGTTGTGCTGTTTGAGTTATTGTTATGTTTAAGGTCTGAGTTATTGAATAAGTTATTGTAGGTACTGATATTGTTACGAGTGAGAACTGTTGACTTATTTATCTTCTTCCGTTGAAGATATTGTTTCCTTGTTGGAGTGCTTGTTGGTATTGTCTAAGTTTTCGTTGTTGATTAGGTGGTAGACTATTGATTTGTTCTTGAGTTAGGGTTCTAAGTTCGTGTTGTCCTGATTGAAAGTCTGGTACTCTATTGTTTCTTCTTAAGTTACTTTGTTTTCTTTTATTACAGCTTTTGTATATGCAGATGATAATAAGTACTATTAATGCAATACTTATAACAGTAAGTGTGATAATTGTAGCAGTTTCTGGTGAGATTGGTGTAATTGGTTGTTCTTGGGTTTGATTCATTTAGCAGCAGCCTGAGTCGTTTTATTTAGCTTCGTATAATATGTTCAGATGTCTTTTGTATAGTCTCTTTTTATATCTTTGTATTGCTATACAACAAATAGTGATTGTTAATATATAGATAAATATTACTATAATTAGTGCTTGTAACAATGAGTATGCTAAGGGGTTCTTTGATATATCCCCTGAAGTGTCATCGATTGTTGGCACAATAGTTTGGATGGTGGTCATAGATTGTTTGTGAAAGAATATTTGTATTTGAGAATATGTTTGGTCACGTGGATATATGCTTTGGTTTGTTCTAATATTTTTAATTAAATTATTTATAAATGAATGTTCCTGAATGGAGTAGTTCATATACAGTTACACTAGTATTGTTGTTTTGGCGTGGTAATGGTATTAAAATGTTTTCCTGGGCGCCTTTCTATTTGTATCTCGGTGGTTGATTGTTTTGCAATTGTAATAATTGTTGGGCTAACTGTTCTATATTGATATTGTTTATGTTTAAAGGTGTTGTAAATGGTGTTTGACTCGTTTCTATTGGTGCTTGTGTTAAGTTACGCTTGTAGGCTAATTTCCTTTTTCTAATTCTTCTAATACAGATTCCTAATAATATAGTTATTATTGATAATGCGGCTGTGATTGCTGATAGAATTTCTATTGCTAAAGTTTTGTTTATATTGTTGTTTGGAGCGTCTGTAGATATAGCTAGTATTGTGATTTTGGCATTTGTTGACTTTGTACTTGGATTTTCTTGGGCATTTGGTATTGTAGAAGTTGGTGTTGCAGATGTTGTTTGTGGTATTGGTACTGAAATTACTATATCGGCTTGTACTATGGTTCGATTTTTCTGTTGATATTGATATTGTTCTGAGGCTAAAATTATTAATATTATGAATAATATTATTTGATGTATTAAGGCTGTTTTGGCGTTAATCATTGAGAATTTGTTTTGGTGAAGTTGATGCCTTCCTCTGTTCAATTACTGTACTATATTGTATTTGTTTAGAATCTCGGCGCTGAAATACTTTGAGTTCTGAATTAAATGATTGTGTGAGTGAATAATTATGATTGGTTGAATATGATTCTTTTTTTTTTTTTTGGTGCTTGTTCATTTTTATTTTGTAGGTTTAATGATGGTTATGGGTGTGTAGTCCATAGGTAACAGTTGAGTAGTTTTTAACCAAGTTTCTCTGGTTTCTTACTACTTTTTGGATTAAATATAGCCTGAATGGCTTGCTGTTCTGGTTGAATTTGTGGTGGTTTAGTTAAATTTTCTAAGGTAAAGGTGTGATTCGTAGGTGTCAGTTGGTTGAACGCCTTATATTTCTTTTAAGTATTTCTTTGCTTTTTAATTCTTTATTGTTTATTGAATGTTAGTTAATACTTCTGTTTCAATATAGTTCTTTCTTTGAGGTAGCTATTCTCAAAGTTAGTACTTAAGAGTGCGCGCTATTTCACTTTTGCTGTTCGTTGAAACTTTTAGTCCAGAAAGTTATATAGTTAAATACACTTTATTAACAAGTTTTTCGATAAGAAATATGTTTATGTTTAATAAACTTTATTTTATTTATAATATTTTAATATACGATAGATAATACAGTTGGATAATAATAATGTGTAATAGTAAATAAGAATATACGCTATATAGTTTAATATCATTTAAGATATTTGAGTACGTTGGTTTTGGTGCTAAACTAATATTCAAGGTTCTATACGGTAATAATATTGTATATAAATTTCGAATTTTTAATACTGTAATATGTTTAACGATAAGGGTAAATGTAAAATATGATTTGAATAGAAATACTAAAAATAAAAAACGCAAGAATAACTATCATGTAAAATGTTCGGGTTTAAATAATTATTTTCGATCAATAAAATTCATCACGTTAATTTCGTTTTTCTATCTATTTGATCATGTTAACATATTCGTTTTTTACGTGTTATTGTTTTTAATTGTTTTCAGTAGTTACGCCAATTTCTGTACCAGCCAGATTAGTGTTACGGTTCGATTTTCAACTTTCCGATGTTCGGTTTTCTTCATGGTCCAATTTGTACGAATTTGAAAGATGATCTTCCGGGTAATTTTATGTGATACCCTGTATACGCTATTCGATACATTAGCCATAGTGCATATCACATAATTTCCACTTTCAGCATTAGCCCCCACATTTTTTAATAAAGTGATTAAAAAAATAATTATAAGAATTCATAATATGTTTTGAATAAATTTTAAATATATTGTGTAGCTCTGAGGTTAATCTATATCATTTATTTTTGGGTGTGTGCACTTTAACATTTTTGGTTGGCCATAACTGAAAAGTGTGATTTGTGTGTGGGAATTTTAGATTTGTGTACTTTTTGATTGGTTATATTTAAAAACTGAGAATTTTTTTAATTGTGCGCTTTGAGAAAAATCAAAAGATTCGTGGGAAACTTTAAGAAGTTATAAAAAGATTATTATCTATAATCATATATTATTTATTTGTTACGTTCTGATTAAAATTACTTATTAACCAAACAGCAACAGGATGTGGGAAAAATTTTAAAGTAAAATGATGAATTGGTAAAAATTAGACTACTGAAGAAAGCATATCTTCGAAATTAAATGAATGCACATCCTGAATTCCTGATTATAAAAATTATATGTATCTTATATACTAATTATGACATTTCCTAATTTGTAATTAGTTATTATTAGTTAGAAACTACAATAAAGAAATCGGAGACCTGCCCTGCATGCTGTTCATAATTTGATCGGATAGAACATGGCACGTGCACTTATGTTATTCTGATATAATTTATACATAAAATTTTTTGATTAGTCAAGTGTATGAGAAAACTTCTTTTTTTATACAATTCATTGTGTTGATAGTGACGATGGGCCAAGCTTACATTTAAATATTATTAATTGGTCAACTTCAAAAACGTGATTACCATGTGGGAAAACTTATTTTTATATATGGTTAATAATGCAATCTTACTAATTTTATCTATCTACAAATAATTATGAGGGTTGCTTTTATTGGCTGCATCCAAAAACATGATCAAATTGTGGGAAATTTTTAGATGATTCCTAATTATTGCGAAATTTGGTAACATATAATTGATTTATATAAATAATAAATCCTAGAGCATGTATAGAGTTTACTTTTACAATTGTTTTCAAGAGAATCAAAGTTGAATTTTTGTTTTTACATTGCATATAATCTGTCAGTCTGTCAGAATAATGTTTACATCTAATATTAGTCCACACAAAGTTGATTTTTCGTTTTGCATTACATGGAATCTGAAATCATTGGTTAGTCAGTTGTATTTTTTTTTATTTTACTGTAAATATACTGTAAATTAATAAAATAATGGTCACATTTAAAATTAGACTATGCAGATTCTTCGTTTTATATTACATGGAATCTGAAAACTTCGATCAGTAAAATTTTTTTTCAGTAAATTTTTTTTTAATTTACTGTAAATTTAATAGAATAATATTCACGTTAAAATTAGGGCATGTGAAGTTGATTTTCCATTTCACATTATATGGAGTCTAAAAAATTTAGTCAATCAGTCAGATGAAAACTTGGTAGTTGGTCTTTTTTTTTATTTTATTTTACTATAAATTAATAGAGCAATATTTGCATCTAAGATTAGACTGCGCAAAGTTGATATTTCATTTTGTATTATATAGAATCTAAAAACTTCAATCAGTTAATCAAATTTTTTTTACTTTAAATTAATAGAGTAATGTTCACATCTAATATTAGGCTACACAAAATTGATATTTTTTTGCATCATATGGAATCTAAAAACTTCTGGTCAGTCGTTTAAATTTTTTTTTGTTTTTTTTTACTTTACTGTAAATTAATACAGTATAATAATATTCATATTTAAGATTAAACTACATGAAGTTGATTCTTTGTTTTATATTATCTGGTACATGGGATTTGAAAACTTTGGTCGGTCATGCAGTTTTTTTTTTTAATTTACTGTATATTAATAAAATAATGTTCACGCATGAAGTTGAATTTTTGATTTGTATTACATGGAATCCGAAATCTTCGGCCAGTCAGTAATTTTTTTTACTTTATTGTAAATATACTGTAAATTAATAGAAAAATAATCACATTCAAAATTAGGTTGATTTTTTGTTTTATATTATATGGAATCTGAAAACTTTGGTCGGTAGATTTTTTTTTTTACAGTAATTTTTTTTAATTTACTGTAAATTTAATAAAATAATTATCACAAAAATTAGGTCATGCGAAGTTGATTTTCCGTTTCAAATAATATGGGATCTAAAAACTTTGGTCAATTGGTCAGATAAAACTTCAGTAGGTCATTTTTTTTTTTAATTTACTATGAATTAATAGAGTAATGTTCACATCTAAAATTAGGCTACGCAAAGTTGATATTTTGTTTTGCATTCTATGGAATCTAAAATCTGAAAACTTTGGTAGTTAGCTCTATAAGAAAAGTGGTTCAAGTGTTGTCTGGATAGGCATGTGTCATGTGGTGTGTAAAGGCATGAAACACAAACCAAAATGGGACAGAATAGCATGTTTTACAGTATTGACCCATGCATTGGGTAGCACATATAAGCATGTCACTTTATGTAAGTTTGGTTTAGTAAAGTGCAGCAAAACCTGGTCCATTTACAGTCCAAAATGTCCAGTAAACAGTCCAATTCAAACCAATTTAATGCACCAACACGGATAACAAAAGTACAAACCCGGACATCCGCCTGTTCTATACTTAACTATTTCTCTCCATAGAAATATGTCTATGCAGACCACTTTTTTATAGGGCAGCCGAATTTCTTTTTTTTTTTAATTTACTATGAATTAATAGAGCAAAAGTTTAGGCTACTCAAAGTTAATATTTCATTTTGTATTACATAGAATCTAAAAACTTTGGTTAGTTGGTCGAATTTTTTTTTTACTTTGAATTAATAGAATAATGTACACATCTAAGCTTAGGCTACGCAATGTTGATATTTTATTTTGTATTGTATTATATAGAATCTAAAAACTTCGGTCAATTGGTTGAATTTTTTTTTTTGTTTGTTTTTTTTTTACTTTACTGTAAATTAATACAGTATAATAATATTTACATTTAAGATTAAACTACACAAAGTTGATTTTTTGTTTTAAATTACATGTACATAGGATTTAAAACTTTGGTCAGTCAGGCAGTTTTTTTTTTAATTTGCTGTATATTAATAAAATAATTAATGTTCATGCATGAATTTGAATTTTTGATTTGTATTATATAAAATTCGTCAGTTATTCACTTTTTTTTGTTTTTTTTACTTTACTAGAAATATACTATAAATTAATAGAATAATGGTCACATATAAATTAGGCTACACGAAGTTGATTTTTTATTTTATATTACATGGAATCTGAAAACTTCAGTTGGTTAGATTTTTTTTTTCAAAGTGTTCACTTTGGAGATTGCTTTTATTCAAGATATATTAGATCTCAGCACCCTACATGGAGGGAAATCTGACATTCATACATTGATGAGAGTACAACTAGCCTCACCTGCAACTTTTTGTTGCCTATTTAAGTAGCCACCCAAAGGTTCTACCCTAGCTGCCATACCTGCAACCCAGATACGGTGTCCTGTTGAACCCAAAGGGGCCCAACCCCTGGTACATTAATTTAAAANCTCAGCACCCTACATGGAGGGAAATCTGACATTCATACATTGATGAGAGTACAACTAGCCTCACCTGCAACTTTTTGTTGCCTATTTAAGTAGCCACCCAAAGGTTCTACCCTAGCTGCCATATCTGCAACCCACATACTGACGTTATCTATTTAAACTCTCTGGTCTTCTGCCTCCTGCCAGTCTATCTTGCAGCACCGGAACACTGTTCCGGATACTAACTGCACTCTTAGAACTACTTTATCCTCAGTGGGAAACTCAGTAGAGCATTTTCCTGTCCCACACAGGTATTACCTACACTTCTGTATGTACACATTCACCGAGGTGAACAACTTGCAGTTAGGAATTACCTGCAACTGCTATCATTACCTACTTCTGCCCTTGTAAAGTTCACATGACCCCAGTACCGCCCCGTTCTTCTTTCAGTTTCTTTCCCCCGGAACTTTCCTTTCCCCTGTTACTTTTCTACTTCCTATCCGAGGACCCAGAAGGGTTGGTCTGCCCTGGCGAACCCAGAGACTCCCACCCCCTGGTACATGATTTCACAACACATGTTCTTTTCCTCCGGTGCGACTCCAGTGGTCCAGTTGGTAGGGTCCACCATAAACCCTTTTGTCGTAAGTTCGCTTCCGGTCAGTCCGAACTGGTCAGTCCCCATCCGATTCCTGTTTGGATACCGTTGAAAGTCAGCTACCTCTTTATTCAGGTTGTAATTTTTTTTAATTTACTATAACAGGTAAATTTAATAGAATAATCACATCAAAATTAGGCCATATGAAGTTGATTTTCCATTTCGCACTATATGGAATCTAAAAACTTTGGTAAATCGGTCAGATGAAAACTTTAATAATCGGTCTTTTTTTTTTTTAATTTACTATGAATTAATAGAGTAATGTTCACATCTAAGATTGATTAAGCTATGCAAAGTTGATATTTTGTTTGCATTCCATAGAATCTGAAATCTGAAAACTTCAGTAGTTAGCTCTATAAGACAAGTGGTCCGGGTATTGGTACGGGTTGGGTAGGATACGCATGTGTCATGTGGCATGTAAAGGAAACACGAACCAAAACGGGACAGAATGACACACATATTCCGTTTTATGGTAATTGACCCATGCATGGGTCACGTATAAGCATGTTTTATTTTGTCACTTTACATAGGTTTGGTTTATTAAAGTGCAGGAAAACCTGATCCATTTATGGTCCAAAATGTCTGGTAACAATCCAATTCAGACAGATTTAACGTGCCAACACAGATAACAGACATACAAACCCGGGCATCCACCGTTCCATACTTAACTATTTTTCTCCGTAGAAATATGTCTATACGGACCACTTTTTTAATAGGGCGGTCGAATGTTTTTTTTTTTTTTTTAAAAAAAAACATTTGAATTAATAGAATAATACACATCCAAGATTAGCAACACGAAGTTGATATTTTCGTTTTGCATTACATGGGATCTAAAAACTTTGGTCAATCTATTAGTTTTTTTTTTTTGTTATTTTATTTTTATTTTTTTTTTTGTAATTTACTATATTAATAAAATAATCACGCGAAGTTGATTTTTAATTTGTATTGCATGGAATCCGAAAACTTCATTCAGTCGGTCGCATTTTTTTTTTTTACTTTACTAATCAAAACAACCAAATCAATCTTAACTATATATTCCGATAACGAAGTTCATCTAATTTATTAGAAATACCATACTTTTTAAATTATTTAATAATCATATCTTTCAATGTAATGTAAATTTACAATATATTTGTATCTACAATAGACATATTCTGTAAAAAAATTTTAAACCAATTTAAAAATAAAAAACAAATAAGATGGGTGGCGCGAAAGCGCCACCTATCGCACTAGTATTAACTAAGTAAACTCGTTTAGAAATATGTTTCAAGGATCCGCACTCGAAAACTTATGCTTAGGTCAGACTGAGTGCACTAATTAACAATATTAAGAAATTTTATACAATACAAATGACAAAATTTATTTTTATATTCATAATATTAATGTTCTAATTCGAAAATTATAGATTTCTCTTAATTTTTGATTTATAAAAAAAAAAAAAAAAAGAAGCCTAGTTCGATATGATCATTATACTATAATATAACACTGATCTGACTTTCTAGATAACTTATAATCGTATGGGCGGAATTTTTTGATTTTGGTGATTATTAAAAATTAATGATACCATTTTTGCAAATTTTAAAATTTAATCCAATTATTTATGTGATAATAATTTTGCATGGTCTCCGGTACAGGAAAATTGAATTCTGCAATTGTATTTGATAGGTCAAATGCTTTTCTTAGTTAATCATCCGCTTATGTATCGCTTATGAATCACTTATGAACCCGCATAATAGTTATAATCATCGTTGTATTTAATTGGTCAATTGCTTTTTTTAGCTGTAAAGTCGTAAGATATTTATAAATTATTTAGGAATTATTACAGTATTATGTATATCACTTAATTTTAACAATCACTACATTCCATTAAAAATTTTCGTCCATACATTAAGAGATTAGAACTAGTCAATGATACGTTTGATATTACACACACAAGAAATTATGCAAATAAAATTAAGTTCAAAGTACGCCTATTTGGCATCTCCGGGAAAATGCCGCCGGGAAAGGTGAAAAAAAAATAAGTTCTATATGATTTAGAGAAAATTAAACTTTAAGAATTTACGAACAAAATTTAACTTCATCCTTGGTTAATAATTCTTTCAAACATAAGCATTTGTTTCTATAAATCGTGCTTTTGTGTTTTTATCCATGAAACCATGTTTGAATGATGTTTGTATGGGAAACTGCCGTGTATGCTTAAAATTTTTATGATTAATATTATTTGATACTATAGAATTCTGAGTAGAATTCTATCTTTTATTTAGAATACACGTTTGAGTACTTAATCAAGATAATTAGATCAGCACTACTATCTACTAAATTATTGCGATCATATAGTACTACTTTCCTCTACATTACTGAATATCGGTTGGATAACAAAAATGAATAATGACAATTACTATTGAAATGAATATAAATGGTCAACTGGGTGACCTATTTTATATGTGGAACGAGTTTTCCGTTTCATGCTACAAATTGTAATTTCTAAATGCAGCATCTCAAACCATAAAGTCTTAGGTGTAGCTTTTTTCCTATTATATAATCATTATTTAGATTGTGATCATTCAATGGTTTCAAAATACCTTTTTATTTGGCAAACATATTCAAATTTCAGAGCTTATGTAAAGGGTCAATAAAAATTCTTACCGTACTAGAGTACATTTTGTACATCAAACCTTTCTAAATGCACCCAATGGTGGCTGAACTTTTAACAACGTGAATTTAGAAAACGATTATTTATGAGTCAAGTATATATTTAAAATCTTGATAACAATGCATCTTTTTTGTTTATTTTAATAACATAAAAAATCACTTTTTTTAGGTAGAGTTTCATGATGGCATTTTTTGACTTAGAAACGGAGCTAGTTGGCATAGAAAATTATTTTGCTACAGTATTACGATTTCCTTGTTTTTATCGACGGTATATGTTACACGAAGCTCCGAAGATCCTGCAATTTTTATTGGTTCCGAACCTAAATTTTGTAGATTATTTTCATGACTCATGTTCGTATTGTTTACGTAATTGATCGTACGGAAATTACATCATTGTTGTATTGCTTTGCACCACTAAAAGAGGAAAAAAATTTAATTACTATTAAAATGT
The DNA here is from genome assembly GCA_003550325.1 of Gigaspora rosea. Taxonomy (NCBI): domain Eukaryota; kingdom Fungi; phylum Glomeromycota; class Glomeromycetes; order Diversisporales; family Gigasporaceae; genus Gigaspora; species Gigaspora rosea. Next base: position 764,084 of record QKWP01000014.1, on the reverse strand, counting down.
CTAAAAATGTAATGTAACTTTGATTTCTAAATCAATTGCGAGCCCGTAACTAAATAAAACAAAAAACAAAATCTATTTGTGATTATAAATTATACCTGTTAATCAAACTCTTTAGCAGTTAGGTAAATTTTTTGTCAATTTATATCAGAAATTTTTAAGGCCCGTAGATTCCGAAATTCAAATAATCGGATCTAATCCTCCAGTGTCATGTCACGGTTGTACGTCAATTTTTGGCTTGTCGGTTATCACTTACTTTATATCACCCAACCAGTGCCGATGGTACCGCTAGTAATAACCAAAAAAAATGAAGTTTCATTAGTATATTGAGTACGGACAGAAAAGACATTATAGACATTATAGTTATTACTACCAGTTTAAGGATTTGTATTATTTTGTTATCAATAAAGAGTATTTTAACACTGCTTAATAAATCAACATTCAATTAATAAAAGTCATTGACTCTAAAGTTCTATATTTTATATTGAATAAAATCACTAAATTCAATCCAATCTAGTGATGTGCCGCGTATAGTACTATGCGTACTGTACGTTAAATTTTTGCCGATCACTTTTGCCAGTCAATCAGATGCCGGAAAAGAACGTACTGATGCTAAATTTTTTAGGTATCATATAAATGGCACATCACAAATCCGATCCCTTGTCAAAAGTGAATTTTGGTAATTACGCAAACCGAATTTGTTCCCTCGAAAGAATATAAATCCCCGTTGGACTAATTTGCTCTAATTGTTTGTTGCATTATACTTATCCCAACGAACTGTGGATAAACTTCTTAGTTTTGGTATCTTGTCTCTGGAAGAATAGATATTGTTTCGATATCACGTGACAATGTAACCAGATAACTGAAGCTCTAGAAAATTATGTCGCAAAATTTTAAACCATTTTTCCAATAAAGCTGTTCGGTAATTGACTTTTGCAATAATTGTGATGGACCTATTTCTATTCCTAAAGTACATATAAGTCCTATTAGTTTTGTTTATTTTGATATAGAAATAAATTTATTATATAATCAAATTTATGTAACATTTGAAAAGCAAACCTATACAGATAATTATAGGATTTGATTCCATTTGTATTCCCTTTTTTAAGACAATGAAAGCTTTTTAAAGTTTATTCCATTGTGAATCACTTTTTGTTTAACTTCTACAAAATAAAAGAACATCCGCATTTTAAAGAAAGCAACTTTAATGAATATTTTTTCAATTTACAATTAAGAAATTACTATGTATATAAATCATTTAATAAGCAGTCCCAAACGTATAGTCGTGCCATTAAATGGAACATGACTATCTATTATCACTATGGTTGCTATAGCTTTTCGTCTAACTTTTTATCTTATTTATAATTAGTGTCTTAAATACATCACTTCTCTAAAAATATATTTCAAATATGGTTAAAATGGATTTTTTATTCAACTTCTGCGACACGTTCAAATCCTTTTTAGGTTATTGTGAATAGAAGCTATATACATAAGTATTAAGCGTTAAAGTCATTTTTTGGTCACACAGACTGATAAATAAAAATTAAGATTGGCAGACAATTTATGATTTTAATAACCGTAACTGTAAATATCATTTTATAATAATAACAAATGGCATCTTTTTATTGTAACGTTTCAAGGTTACATAGTTTTTTTTACAATTTTTATTTTTTGAAACAATTGTCCAACGTGTGGCGTAATTAATTACCTTTTTGGGTTATTTAATGTTTATCGTCGGCCAAAGCCTATCCGCCGACAATGAACATTAATGAAAAAAACTATCAAAAAGGCTAAATTACTGTATTTTTTTCATCTGAACGCTTTGTGTCAAAATTAACTGCTACAATTCAAAAAAAAAAAAGGAAATATTGGGCCATAATTAACTATATAAGGTTATTGTACGTAATAATAGTACGTTAAAATTTTTAAAATCCGATTTCAAATATACAATACTAATGTATATGGTTATTATAGTATCTAAACTGATTTTTGTATAGTTTCTTTCTTTGGCTTTATAATTGATAAGATAAAAAAAAACATCAGGATCGATTTCCCACAAACAATTTCTAACTACATTTTTTGTAAATCCCTGTAATAAAGTCATGAAAAGGCATTCATAAACTTAGCTAATTTATATCTATCCAACATGCAGAATAAACAATGAAACCAAATGAATACTTATCCCATTGATAGCAAATTATCAACCTTGCTAACAGATTATACTAATAATGGATTATTCGTAATAAGTATGGGACTGAATTCACGAGAAAAATCGAAAATTATACGGATTACCAAATATTGAAAGCCCATTTTCAAAATTCTAAAATTATTTATTATTCATGTGATTAGATCATTTGATTTTGTTTAATCAATATCAATAATTCGTCAAAGTTATTAAACACATGAGAATGGTACTGACACTAATCCTGAAGAATATTTTGTTCGGAAAATTCTAAAATTAGCCGATTTTTTGTTCGGAAAATCGATTCGTTCTGAATACAGTGGGATATCATGATATTATGTATATTTTTTGGATTTTATCGTTCGAAATCGGGTAAGTAAACGTAGTATGAAATTATTTGCTCGTGTTTTATAAATCTCAAGGTACAATATACTATTTGTGTAAACTTAGTGTGGCACCTAGGTAACGTTACGCGATATAAAAAAAATAATATGTATATGATGAATCGGCGTAAATAAAAAAAAAAGAGCATTATTTTTTTTCTCAAAAAAATAAGTCACAAGAAGGATTTAGCGGAAAGTCAAAAAGTGCGACAATCTACGATCACGAACGTGGGGACTCATTTCGTACAATTGCAGCTGCAGCAGTATAAAATATAATAAGAAAGTATAGAAGTATAATGAGTTGGTCGAAGAAGCACAAAAAAAAAAGGCTTACTGTGAGTCGCAGCTGCTTCTCCTGGTTCGGAGTTGGGCCCCTTGTTCCCCTAAAGTCTTCTACAACTGGTGCCTCACATCTTGAAATTCTCCGGAAGTATGCCCATTCACAAAAAATTCCTGCAAACAGTAGTCTTGGTCGCCCAATTTTCGGTCAGGATATGCAAGGCTCCACATTGATGTAGCACCAGCGGAATTTTTGTCTAAAAACTGGGTTTATGTGAGGTAAAGCAGTCTCTACGTCAAACGGAAAGGCCAAGTAATCTCAATGAACTATACGCTCTTATTAAAAGAGCATGGTACGATACACCATCAGAACTTTGCCGCCGTAAACTCATCGCCAGCATGCCCGATCTGGTTGATGCTTGTATCAAGGCTAGAAGGGTCCCCTCAAATATCAAAAATATAATTAGCTTCTTTTTTTTTTGTTAGAAAAAAAGGTAAAAATAAAAAAATAAAACTTGAATTTTGAATTATCATACAAATAAAGAAACCAAGTTCGCGAGTTTTTTCATAATTCTACGCGATCAAACGAAATTGCACGAAATTTTAATAGACACTTAACGGTAATTATAAAATTGAATCGTAATATCGAATGTGGTGTACCACCTTCATGTGACCTTATCCTGGTAAGAAGAAACTATATTCTTTATTAAAATAATTATATTTGTTTTCCAAAACAAGGCGACATATTCTCAAAACTGCCGAAATAGGTGTACCGATTTAAGGGACTCTCTTAGATAGTAGACCTACCATGGACTAGATCCAGTTGTGAACCACGGGACCTTTATAATTGAATGCAGTCTTTCAAATAACTAGGATGGCTATTACAGATACAAAATAAATACGCATTTTACGATTATTGTGATGGATTAAAATGAAATTAGATAAAAAATGAAATATGTATATTATAAAAAAAATTGACAAGCCACCAAAAAATAAACCTTTTTGGGGCGCATTTTTTAAAGTTAGATATTAAAGGTAAGGCTAGAGAATGAGCTTATATTAAACAAGGAACCTGCATCCTGTTAAGGTAATTGCATAAATTAAACTCCTGACCCTGACAAAAAAGCTTTAAATATTATATTACCATATCCTATTTGAGCATTTCATATCTTTTATATTGAGAATGAGTTTACAGTACAGTACTATACTGTATCGTGAGTCAACCAGTATAATCGAATATCACGTGATTCGTCAAAACTATAAATTTATCGACTGACTCTTGTGTTGCTCGAATTTTGGCATATTACTTTCAAATCACACAAAATGTCGTATGAACCAAGAGAATACCTTTATCCGGCAAATCAAGAAATTTACTTTAATGATTTATATCCTTCGCAGTCATCATTACTACCGTATTTTACCGTGCAAGGTACCCGGGTACGATTTAATTTCACGTGGTAAAAAATTTGATTTGTACCCCCGGGTACCTTGTATGGTGTAGGGTACATTATGTGGGGGTCTTTTGTAAGGGGGGTATGAATCAATACATAGGTACCGGTACCGTACGGTAAAAGATATCATACTGGTATTGATTTTTTTCAATATTTTTTTTTCGACTTATTGTATGTACGCTTCGTAATATGATTTAATTCTGTTAAAAAAAATAAAAAAAGAAAATGTTAGTGAAAAAGATTTTTATGATCCTACCGGTACCAATAGTTTATAATATTTACATCTTACCACCATGTCTTGCAAAAAAATTTTTTTTTCGCAAAAAATTACGATTTTTTTTTTTT
>QKWP01000014.1:718566-757371 GCA_003550325.1 Gigaspora rosea | reverse complement strand
AAAAAAAAATTGACTGGCCACCAAAAAAATATAAATTTTTAGGGCACATTTTTAGGGGTTATGGGTTAAGGCTAGAGGTTAGTTTTAAAGTAGTTTATATTAAACAAGTATACCAGTAAGTGGGTTTTGAGGGTTAAATAGAAACCTATCTAATAAAAGCGAGTGAAACATGCAAAAATTAAATAACGTTCATCGCTTGAGTTAAAAAATAGCAACGTTATAAGTGGTTATTGATTCGTACCCGGGTACCTTACAAAATACCATAACAATGACCTTGAAATGTACCCGGTACAAATCAAGGGGGGGTACCGATCAAAGGGGGTACCTTCCACGGTAAAATACGGTACTGACAAATGAATCTAATAATTCATTACTGTATGCAAAATAGTGCACACCGAATACGGTCTATTAATCAATTGTTACACTGACTGCCGATCATCACGGGAACCGTCAAGCCTCAAATTTTATTGGCCGGAGCTGACTAACATTGCATAGACGTGCATTCAAGTTTACTCGTACAGGTGTGTCCTCGCTACGCTTCGGACAATAAATACGCAAAAAACAATACATCAAAATATATAGTGATTAGGTATGCGCTTAACTAGATCGTATCAACATTTTATCGTGTATGGGTTGAATCTTGTAATTTTCGTGCTTATGTCATCCTTGAAGGAGATCTTCAGCCAAAATTTCGGTAATTATAAGAAAGGAAATTCTCATCAATAATACATACCAGGATCGTAGTGGAATGAAGTATATGGTTCAATTCGAATTTGCTTCAGTTATTGAAAAATTTTCATGCCGTAATTTTCTACATTGTTAAGGTGGAAATTGATATACTTGTTTGATGAGTTATCAATTAATAATTGGTGCTGTAATTCAAATTATATATTTTTAGTAAAGTAGTAATTGTAGTAATATTTACATGTAGTAACATTTTATATAATTATTACTCGGGTCGTAACTATACTTCTAGATTTCCTTTTTTTTATTGTAATTAATCGTAAAAGCTTTTTATTTTTTTTTAATAATTAAAAAATTCAAAATTATCTCAAAAAAATGGTAAAGATTTTTTAATAATCCGCTTTTGCTTCAGTATAAAGTTAATGATATAACTATATATTTGAACCTTGAAGTTTTTTACTATGCTATTAATTTTTTTTTAACCTCTCAAAGAGAAATATATTATGGAATATTTTTAGCCAACGTTTAGGAAAATAAGTAATACTGTAATTATATTACACATGTATAATATATAATTCTTATTAGAAAAATTTTTAATCAATGCCTGAACCTGATTCCCACAACTTCTGATTGGATGTATGAAAATAGTATTTCTATTTGGACAAAATAGATTGCGCTACTTTTCACTGTTAATTAAATTACAAGATCCGATGTATGAAAATAGTATTTCTATTTGGACAAAATAGATTGCGCTACTTTTCACTGTTAATTAAATTACAAGATCCGATGTAACATAAAATGATGAAAAATAAAAGGTTTCAAAAATAGTCTGTATCCTTTAATTTTTTGATTGTGAAACCACCTTTCGTGTCAATTAAAAAATTACTTCGAAAGATTTATGTCTTATTTTGTTTTAATACCTGGAGTAATAATGTGTATTATAGTTTTAATATGAAATTTTTCGTATTTGATTTATTCGGTCATGATATCAATTTCGTCCGACAGAAACTAGATGGAAATTTTAAACCTTAAAAAATTACTAGCCAATACCTGTTTAGATTAAAATAGGTATAGCCCCACCAATGCTCTATTTGAACAAACATGAGTACTCACCCTAACCAACCTTTGAATTAAATTTTAACACATCGGAAAAATTGAATACTTAATTATTTGTTTGGTACATGTATATAAACTTAATCAATACGTGTCGTAGACTTTCTTAAAAAGAAAAGTTTTACTAGTTAAATATACAAAACTTGAAGTATATGTCTATTTTATTGATCTAAATGCATACATTTACGTTATAAATCTATTCTTTCTATTATTTACGTTTTAATGTGTTTGTGTGTTATACGTTTTAACTGTTTTGTGTATTATAAATATCTATTTACCGATTAAATGTCTATATTATTGCGCTTTACAAAAAGATGTGACCTCTGCAGATCACAATGTCGTGTGAAAATCGTTGATTTTATAGATTTTCTGAGATTTTAAGAATTAAACCGATTTCAAAGAAATATAAACGTAACCCATCGAAAATATAAAGTAATAGACAATTTTGAATCTCAGTTATTCTCAGCCATCATCATTAAAAAATCACCGGGTCACATCTTTTTGCAAAACGCAAAATGTTTGAATCTTAGTTTAAAAAAAAAAAAAACAATAATAAAATTTAAAAATACACTATCATAAGTATCTCGTTTTGGATGCGTAGATATAAAAATATTATAACTTAAAATTTGTATCCCGTGCCAAACATGGAATATAACCTTAAAATGCTTAAAACTTCTTTCGGTAAAGTGATCATTAGTACATATATTTTTGCTTATTATAATGAATATTCCTGAAAATAATGCTGTCAGACATTAGGTATTCTGTGGCAGAATTTCTTCTCTACAATATAGTAAAAGCATTCGAGTATTCGACCGAATTTACGTATTTATTGAATAGCAGTGAAGGTGCAATGGAAATTCTGTAGCATAATCAGAATTTAAATATCTTGAGTTTTTAACATATTTGAATAGAGATTAAAAGCATCGTTAAATTCGTTCTCGGCTGTTTTGGGCAAATATAAATATTTTTAGAAGAAATTCATTATATCTGAGTTCGTTTTTAACTTAGCAGGATTCAATGTTTCGATTAAACATCTACGTAAGAAGCAATCTCGTGGTTCTTGCTTAATTTCTGCGAATGAATCTATTAAGATAATCCCAATATCGTCTAACCGACTTTCAAAACGGTGGAATATATCGATAATATTACTATAATTTAATTGAAAACCTAGTTCAATTAATTCAGTAAGTCTCGCCTTAACAGCTTTAGTATCAGGTTTAGTCCACTCAGGAGATTGTGATGGTGGAAATAGAATTAAAAGTGCTCCTTGCATCACAAGATCATTAACATCCTCACAGATTTCAAAATAACCAATTTCTTTCCATAAAAGTACCAAGTCTTTACGGATCAAGATTGATCTCGCAATTATATTAAGTTGTCGATTATTTTCATGTCCGTCTATTGGTGGATATTCTTCTGGCGAATTAAGTTGCGTATCGCTAGATTTTCTTGGCGGGAATGGTACAAATTTCTTGAATGAAATTAGATCCTTGATTATCTCATAATTTTTTTCTAAAATAGTTTGTGCGTAGTTAATAGTATGGGGTCCTCCAGAAAGCAAATGAAAAAGCTCCATATCATTGCCTTTTAAATACAAGTCAGCATTGAATTGATTATAAGCTTCTGTTAATAAGAACATATAAACAGAGGTTGGCAAATTACTAGCCCAAGGTATTATTTTTTGTTGCAAAGTCCTAATCCTACTAATATCTGTTTGTCCTATACTATGAGCAATATTTAATTCGATAAGTTTTTGATCATAACTGCCATAATGAATAAGAAGACGCTGTGCAAAGTATCTTGAAAGAATTCCACCTTTGGTAATAATAGCTCGTGCTACTTCGACAGAGATGAACGTTGGTCCTAATCTAATAGCATAAAAAAGGCAATGGGCTCTTCCAAACTGAAAAATAATCCATTCTGCTTTTGCCTGAGAATCTTTACATATAAAGGACCATCGCTTACAACTTACGATTAAATTAATAGGATTTTTAGGTAACTCATGTTGAAAATAATTTGTCTTTGGAGGTTTTGAAGTTGTCTAATAATAAAAGAAGTCACGTTAGTATGTGTTATTGAGAAAGCTATTGTAGAAACTCATTATGCCGTCAAGTAGAGATTTTTCCGCTAAGTGTCAAAATATTGAAGCTAATCTAAAGTCGTTTTAATCATTGATTAGTTTGTTCTTCCCAACATCACGAATTTCTTGATCACGTGAAACCGGAAAATTCTTTAAAATCATTTATGTTAGGTTTGGCTTAGGGTAAGGATTAAAAAGGAAGTGGCATATTTTTAAATTGCCCAATGAATTTTTTTTGTTAGAGCACTAAAGCAAATTTTTGATGTGTTATGTTACACAACGGTTTAATTTGCTATTGGATAGTTTTCACGTGATCGAGAAGTTTTTAGTATTTTGTCATAATTGCGTGATTATGTGAAACTATTTTATCAGGTATAGCTATGCCTAACATTGATTATGAAAATAACTAATTTTTACATAGAAGTTACTTAACAATCATAGGTGAGCGACGATCTGCACGTTTTGAAAACTAAATCATTTTTTAATCGTAAATAAAACAATAAATACAATTGAATACAACAACCATCTGATTGTTTCCGGTTGCGTGATTGTACAATGATTTTTAGTGAGCATATATATGGCTGACAAATCTTATGAAAATAATTTATTATTAATAATATTGAATCTTTGGCCAATAAACGCACTTTAATAATCGCGCAACCAGACAATAATGCGATCTACGAATTTGATCAAAAGATTGACACTGAAAATTAGACCAGCCCAGATTATTAAACAAATACCTTTTGCATTTCAAATGGAAGAATTGATATTCTACCGTAAATGCATGTCATGTTTGAGGAAATTTTTCTCATTTATATAAATATTATTTATTAATATTAAATAATCGTATGTAATTAATTTAGCCCATCTCTAGTATCAAACTACACATTTTTTATTAATATATTCAATGATTAAATATTGTTTGCTATTAAAACAATCATTAGATAGATAGTTATTGTATAAATATCGAATTTTGATTGGTTCGCCCGTAACCGTCTTTGTTGTGGGTCCTCCCATAAGTTATTACGTAATTTGTATAATTTCTGAGCCATAAAATTATCCCATTCAAGGGAATTTATTTAGCTTAGGTAATCCTACTCTAAAATCAATTGATTAGTAATATATTTTATTTGGAGATTCACCTATTCAAAAATTTGAAATATATAATGTAATAAATACGCACGATTTATGTTCCGTAACTTCGAGAATTTCCTTCCATCTGATAACCCTCAGTCTTCATCTAATGAAAATAGTTTCTATGTTTTCCACGATATATTGGAGAACACCAATCCGGTACCGCTTACTTCATCGTAGAGATTAGCGATAGTTAATATATTTGATTGATTATTAATCATAAATATTATCACTAAAATTTTTTACGTAATATAAAAATCAACCGTATTAAGCAATTGTAATAATACATCAAAATAAATAATGATTAGGTACGCGCGTAAACTAAACGTATCAATATTTTATCGTGTATGGGTTAAATCTTGCAATTTTCGTGCTTTTATTATCCTTGTTAAGGAAAATTTCGGTAATTCTAAGAAAGGAAATATTTCATCAATCATACAGACCAGGATCGTAGTTGAATGAAGTGTATGGTTCAATCTGAGATTCAGTAATTAAAAAATTTTCATGACGTAATGCTTTACATCCATCAAGATATGCTTGTTTGATGAGATATCAACTAATAATTGGTGCTGTAATTTAAATTATATTTGTAGTAATGTAATGGTCATTTATTACAAAAGTAGTAATTGTAGTAATATTACATGTAGCGACATTTTTATATATAGTAATTATTATTAGCAAAATAACGGCATGGGCATTAATTGGAAAACAGGTCCTCTAAAAATAACAATATTGCTTCAAAATAACGCAATGCGCGTCCCGAAACAACGAGCACCCCTTATAACGTATTTATAAATAATGTAATAAATTTTACGGAGTTTATTATGTTTGGAATAAGTGAATGCTATATGTTCGTCCTTTTCAATTTGAGTGTTCCTTAAGCATATTTATATTAGCCGAATTTTTGTAACAAATAAAGCTTTGCAATCATCCAAATTCTGTCTTGAAACAGTACCGGATTTTTCAAAACAGCATCAGAGATTATAAGTTCCAAGTGCATGTTTCGTTTTGGCTGATTCTTGATAATAGTTGAATGCTTTATAGACATCTATATCAGTTTCAATCCCCACAGAATTATATATAACATAAAAGTACATTCCGTTAGTATTAACCATTTCTAGAGCGTAGCACGACTTCGAAAGTTTTAAGTTTATGAAATATTTCAATATTTAATTGTTTTTTTAAAAAAATACCGTAATTATTGATAGAGTTAGTGCCAAGGTAAGGTAGGATTTAAAAGGCAAAAATATGCCAAAATTTCGCAGGAAATTTTTTTTTGTTAGAACGCAGATAAGCTAATTTTAATCACACTGATCGTTTGTGTCAATTTAAAAATCGTGGCTCAGGGCCAATAACGTTTTGCGTAGTGATGTGCCGCGTACAGTACTATACGTATTGTACTGTACGTACTGTACGTACAGTATATTAAACAAGAAACTTGCATCCCATCCCGTTACGGTAATTGCATAAATTAAACTCATGTACCCTACAAAAAAAGCTTTATATAATATTACCATATCCTATTTGAGCATATCATAACTTTTTTAGAATATACGCATATGTATCTTTACATAATTTTTTATAGATATTTTGTTTGGAATATTTATGAGATGAGTTGTTTGAATATTTATTATGTATCACTTTAAAATATTTAAATAAGGATCTTTAATATATATACATTATGGAATGAAAATTTATAATCTTTTAATTTTCTCTTAATATCGTACCAAAACTTCAAGAACGTTTTTAAATTATAAAATGTAAGTAAATAATTATACATAGTGATACTAGGTATGAAATACAATTTCAGACGGGAATATTATATTTATTTGACTGTCAAAAATATTATTATTTCATCAAAAATAAATAAGTCAGGAAAAAGTATTGTATAAGCAGCCTAAGGACAGGTTGAAATACTAAATACTTTGCGCCTTTAAGGTTAAAAAAAATAATGAAAATAATAATTCTATCTAGTATTTTGGGTCAAGCTTTGGAATTTTTCTCACACTATACTGTAGTATTAACAAGACATCTAATGTATAATATTCTTTTTTTGCTATAATAGATGACAAAGAAATATTTGCAATATGGCTTACCTAATGAACTTATGATATCTATCTTTAAATTTATTCGGTATCCTATCAATTTAGTTGTAAGCTGCAAGAGATGGTCTTTAATATGTAAAGATTCTCAGGCGAGAGCGGACTGGATTATTTTTCAATTTGGGCGTGCACATTGTCTTTTCTGTTCTATTAAATTAGGTCCAACATTTCTAACTGTTGCAGTCGCACGTGCTATTATCATTAAAGGTGGTATCCTTTCAAGATATTTTGCACAAAGGCTTCTCATTCATTGTAGAAAATATGATCAGAAACTTATCGAATTGAAGATATCCCATAATATGGAACAAAATGATGTAGACAGAACGACTTTACAAAATAATATTCCCTGGGCTAATAATATATCAATTTCAGTATATATATTTTTTATTAACGGAAGCATATAATTTGTTTAAAGATGAATTATGCATAAAGGGAAATGATATAGAACTTTTTCATTTTCTATCTGGAGGATTCTATACTATTAATTATGCACCAACTATTTTAAAAAAAAATTTAGATGAAATCAAGGATTTAATATTACACATGAATTTTATACCATTTCCTCCAAGAAAATCTAAGAATACTCAAATTAATATGCCAGAAGAGTATCCACCAAAAGATGGTCATGAAAATAATCGCCAGCTTAATGTGATCGCTAGAGCAATTTTGATTAATAAAGATCTAGTACGTATCTGGAAAGAAATAGGATATTATGAAGTCTGTGACGATGTTAATGACCTTGTAATGCAAGGTGCAATTCTAATTCTTTTCCCACCATCACAACCCTCAGGATGGATTAAGGGTAGAGGGTATGTAGATCATTTCTATTAATAAACGAGTGACCAAAAACATTTTTACTGCGAATTTAAAAGTTGCTACATATAAAAGTTAATTTTTTACTATATAAATTGTATTTATGTACTAAGTAAAATTGGTTATAATAAAAAATTACACATATCTTAAAAATTTTATTAATTTTGAATGAAATTTGATATAGTTTTTATAGTATCAACTTTTGCGGGGGCGGGGTCTATTCTGCGGGGGCGATCACAAATTGGCCAATCAAATCACGTGTAAACAATAAGTAAAATAGGGTCGCGAAGATAAAAACAACTATATCTTATGTTCTACTGGGCCAATTTTAATGATTCGACCACCGTTAGAATCAGAAAAACCTCCTCTACAATTTTATTTAAAAATTTAATATGGTTACTTAATAAAAAATTTCTTTATTATTAAATATAAAATTTTTAGTAACTAGTTTATTAATAGAAATGATCTACATACCCTCCACCCTTAAACCTGATGTTAAAGTTTTTAAAGCACAGCTTACTGAATTAATTGATCTGAGATTTCAATTAAATTATGGTATTATTGTCGATATATTCCACCTTTTTTAAAGTCGGTTAGATGATATTGGAAAAATCTTAATAGATTCTTTCACGGAAATTTAAACAAGAACCACAAGATTCTTTGTTACAAAAATGTTTATTTGAAGCACTAGATCTTGCTAAATTAAAGAACTCAAATATAATGAAGTTCTTTTACAAATATTTATGATACCTAATACGGCTGAAAACGAATTCAATGAAGCTTTTAACTTTTATTCAAATAGTTTAAATAATTAAGATCTTTGTTAGGGCACGATTGGCAATATATTTTCGAATTTCTTAATGATAGAATTGACTAAGTTTTAGTCGATTAAAATCATCTAAAACAAAAAAATAACAATTATCCGAATTGTTCCGAGATAAATTATAAGCGAACATATATGTCGAACATATATGACGAGCGCAGTTAATCGAATTAAGTCTATAGTAGACACAGACCAATCCATTCTTTGGCTAATACTATTTAAAACATATATTTACTTAATACTGCATATTAAACGATTAATTGACTTAATAATCGACTAAAAGAAGACTAAAATTTTAGCCAGTAAAACATACGATTTTTATTGAATTAACTAATCACACTAAATCGTAATTAGGCCGCTCAAAGTTGATTAGTTGGTTAACGTCAATATTTTGGGCTCAGGCACGAGGGGGGGGGATTTAAACAAACACATATGTTCCCAAGAATATTTGATCAAATCTTATTGGTCAACCTTAATCACATGATTAATGAAGTTTATGCTGTGCTGTGATTGGCTTGTTTAATTTTGGGGGGAACAGTTAACCGAGAGGGGGGGATGACGTTAACCAACTAATCAACTTTGAACGGCCTTATGTAAGAATTAAACGTATGGGCAAAATTTACAGTCTGAACATAGTGATTATTAAAATTTATAAAATAGTTATGATATATAAAAATTAGACTATACTGTATATAGAATTAAGCAAAAAAAACCTATTAATATTTATGATTTATTTTTGTATCAATATGTATAGAATTTAAAAATCTATAGACAATCACAAACACAAATTAAGTAATACTATTTTAGATCATCACAAACACAAATTACCAGTAATACTATTTTAAATAATCACAAACACAAATTAATACTATTTTAGATAATCACAAACACAAATTAATACTATTTTAGATAATCACAAACACGAATTATATAATCACAAACACAAATTCTAAAAATCTTATAGCTAAGAAATTAGTAAAGATGTAAATTATGAAATATAAAATTTATTTTTTAATAAATTATAAATAGATTTAAATAATTTTGTAAAAAAAAAATTTAAAATTTGCAAATTTTGTTTGATTTGAATTTTTAATCTTATTATAAAGATCCTGTTAATGTCTATATAATGTATCACATCATAGTGACCTTTTACCATGTGCCATTCCTTGAATGGATATAAATTATAACTCCTAAGGTCGTTTAAAGATTTCATTAAAAAGATTGAAAATAAACATTTGAACTTTCGCCTTTTTCAAATTTTGTATTCTAAAAAAAGTTTTACAATTATGAACCAATTTACAAATCGCGCTATCAATGGTCAATTTCAAAGATCTCATAATACTAATGGTCAAATTCGTGGCCAACTCTAAAGAGTTTTAAAAATTGGAATAAGACAGATCACGACCTCAAAACATTGTGAGTATCATAGTCCATGTGTCTTCGTTGCTATTCAACGGTTCGCAGGTTTGGTTGAAGGGTTAAATCCATTTTTCAGTTGCAATATGCTAAAAATATCTTAATGCTTATTCGGGAATTTTATTCTAATAACCAAAACATACGCATAAATGATATTATTTAACATAAAGGAGCCTTTTAAGACAATTTTAATTAATTGTAACCAAGTTTATTTTTGAAGTGCCATTATTAAATTATTTATTAGGCGAGACCAATTTGATTCGGTGGTTTACATTACATCTCTACTTCAAAAGGGGGGGGGGAGGGTTTTTAGAGGGTTTACATAGTAAAATTTTCAAAATTTTTTTTTCAAAAAAAAATTTTTTCCGAAATGTTCCGTTCAATATAAAAATTTTCCGAAATGACCCGTAATCCTTATGTTATTTACTAAAATTTTTTTTACTATGAGGGAGGGGGGAGGAGAGAGGAGAGGGAGGGGTAATGTAAACCACTGAATCAAATTGGTCTGGCCTTAATAGAAAATTACTTAGTCTGTTATTGTCATATTTGGTTCCGAATCGATCCTTGCCCAACCTTTAAAGTAATTATAATCATTCTAGTTTTTTAATATTATAAATAATAGTGAAATAACTATCATTTGAATTACCCAGATAGAGACGAAAGCAATATGTACCTCTACGAAATTATGTTTTTAATTTAGTATCTTTTAATCAAGTAATTAAAAAAGTAATTGTAAGAAGAATTCATAATAAGTTTTGAATGACATACATTTATTTTTTTTAAAAATAAAAAACTATTATTGTATCAGCAAGATCGTATAATACGATCACTAAAATTACTTTATCGTAATTGATAATCTATTATAGTAAATTATTTTTACTACAAAAGTCTTATATATGAAACTTTAAATATATCGTGTAGCTCTGATATTAATCTTATCTAAGTAATCTCGCTTAGAAATATGTTTCAAGGATTCGCACTCGAAACTAATGCTTAGGTCAAACTGAGTGCACTAATTAAAAATATTAAGACATTTTATACAATACAAGTGGCAAAATTTATTTCTTCATTTCTAACATTAACTTTCTAATTAGAAATTTTTAATTTCCCGTTCTTGCTGGCTTAAAATCTAGATTGACTAACTTCTAAATGGTAGATTTTTTTTGATAAAAAAAGGCATTTACGGATTTGAAAGCCTAGTTCGCATTTTTCTGATATGTTCATTATACTATAATATTATTCTGATCTGATTTTCTAGATAACCTATCATCGTATGGGCGTAATTTTTTGATTTTGATGATTATTAAAATTTAATGATAAAATTTTGCAAAATTTAATCCAATCATTTATGTGATAATAATTTTGCATGGTCTCCAGTGAATTGAATTCTCAATTGTATTTGATTGGTCAAATGCTTGCTTTAGCTAATAATTAGGGATTGGAACCGTTTAACCGTTTAAAAATTGCTCTATAGTTCCGGGCAGAATTATGTTGGTCGTAGGCCCGAATTATTTTAATGCCGGCCAAATTAAACGGTTAAACGATTAAACGATTAAGAAAAATTTAGGCGGTTCCAATCCCTAATAGGACTGACAGGAAAAATATGACTGCCGGGCCAATTTTTTGATTCCTTATTGCGCAAAATGAAAAATTAACCTTGTATGACCTTAAATGTGAACATTATTCTACTTACAGTCAATTAAAAAAAAAAAAAAACTTTGCGACACAAATTTTCAAAAACACCAAAAAAATTTTGTTTTTTTTTTAATCTCAGTTCTTCTTTTAAAACAAGCATAAGGCCACCATAATCCGCCGACCCAATTTTTCCAAAAAAAATTTTTTTTAAATTCCCATTGTGCCGATTATTCTTATTTTCCGGAATTACCAGATAGGTCCGATAAAAAAAAATCAAANTTTTTTTTTTAAAAAAAAAAAAATCCGACCGCCAACCCGTGATTTTGAAACACCAGGTTATGCAAAACGAAAAATTAACTTTGCATGACCTTACATATATAACATACCTGGTTTTAGCGCGACGCAGTCGCGCAGCTACCTTAACGATATTTTACACATGATATTGGTCACATGCAAATGAGCATAATTAGACCAGCCGAAAATAATTTCGGTAACTGAAATTATTTTCGGCATTTAGGCATTTAGGCACATGTATAGGCCATCATTCTTAATTTTTGTCAAATTGCAGATCATTTGACCAGATTTAACATTGGTTTGTTCTAGTTCTGGTCAAATGATCTGCAAATTTGAACACAATTATAAACGATGGGTTTTTCTATTTATCAGATGATGCAGATCTTCCAATATGATTTCATAATTTGACTGGTCCTCTGACCGGTCAATATCGATTACCGGTCATGACCCGACCGAACCCATCCCTAATCAAGATCCAAACTTGATTTTGATTTTCAATTAGCAAGAATGTGATCATTATGAAATCATTCGATTATTGCATCCAATCAGAATTAGTGGACGAACGAATTAGACTATACACTCCGTTTCACTATAAATTCATCTCCGGTACATTAAACCGGATTTTTCCAAATGTATCACATGCGGCAATGCTTTTTCCTATGATTTACCATAAAGAATTTTGTTACAAATTGATACACAATACTGTATGTGGTTAAGATCGATTCGGTACTATCATGATACAATTGCTAGAATTTGAATTGTGATAACATTCTTGATCATAACTTGCTCATCGATATTTTAGTCTTAACATTTTTGATAACGGATTTTATATCCAATCAAAAGCGTTAAAGTACATCATATCGCTACATTAGTTTTAGTGCACTGATCACATTTTGATATGATCATGATTTTATCGGTTGGTAGATCGACATGAAACTACGAACTACAAAAATCGCCGAGAAAATTAGCAATTATCAAATAATCCGAGCGGCAAAAATTCCGACCAAAAATTTACGAAAAATAGAAAAATCTAGAAATCAATAATCTATATCTTTGGTGGAATGCAATTTTTTCTTAGTATTTGCTAACATATTCACCGTTTTTTATTAATATCATGAAATATCTATTTATTTATTGCAGAGCTATTGTTCTTGTTCTCGCACTTGTTTTTATGACCATTATACAAAACGCTTTCAAATTCGTTAGCATATATTAGGTAATCAAACAACAGAAACAAATTTGGAAAATTTACGTTCATGATTTTAAGAGAGTTGCGTTAATGATTAACAAATTCTTTCGTTCTCATCTTTGATAATCAGATTATCATTTAATCAGCCCAATAAAAAATCCTACGAAAAAAAACGAAAAATGGCAAATATTGAGCGAATAGATTTGCAAATTTGTATCGGGTCACCGATATTTACGTCTATAAAGCAATTTTTACTATTGGTTGTTATAGCATTTGTAATATTCTACGGATTATCGCATGTTTTTTAAGGTCATTATTATACCGTAGTACTAGTAACCTTAACAAGAAATTAGGCGCTCGAATTACCGTTCAGAAGCATTCAAGATGGTCCATGCGATGATAGACAGGTGAAAATTAAGCACCAAGTGACATATAGTATCACGTGGACCAATCAGATCCAAGATTTTGCGGACGCACATCATTCTGGCCCATCCTAAAACCATCACACGTGATATTCATCACACCCTACACTTCGTGATATGCATCACTCCGTTCCTGGTATACACTTCGTGAAATTTTCAATATCACTCCGTTCCTGGTATCACTACGTGATATTCATCACTCCGTTCCTGGTAAAAGGAAAAAAACCAATTACTACCAGTCTATAAAATTTATCACCCAATACAATGTCCGAAGTTCGATATCTAGATTAATGGCGAGTCAGTGACTAAAAAAATTCCATTTGCGGATTATAAATTTTAGCCGCGCATATAAATATTTAATCAAAATCTGTAGATAAATTTTATCATTTAAGGCCACGCAAACTAATAAAATTGGTTCTCATAACCCGGCCAGGTCACTTTTTTTGAAAAGTTAAAAATTTTTGTTATAATAAAATTTTTTTTTGAAAAAAAAATTTATAAAAATTCTTATATTAAAAAAAGTTTTAAATATAACATTTTTTGCCGGCCGGCCGGGTCCTATTTGCTTGTCCCATGTTATGAGAACCAACTAATTTAATTTGCGTGGCCTAATATCGGAAATTTTTACGGTCCGCAGATTCTGAAACCCAAATGATCGAATCTAATCCTCCAGTGTCATGTGTCGCGTTTTAAATAGTTCAATTTTTTGGCTTGTCGGTTACCAACTACTTTATATCACCCGATCAATGTCAATATCCCTATAAAAACGATTGTTCTAAAATAATCAGAAATTGCTCGGAACGGAATCGATTTTCAGAACATGAGTTTATGCTTCATTACGATGTTTGTACGGGATGTAAAAATAGAAAAGTTTGATTAAAAATTATCGTATAAAAAACGTATAAAAACATATACATCCAATAAACATCCTTTAAAATGTTCAGAACGGAGTCGATTTCCGAACAAAAAATCGAATAATTTCAGAATTTTTGAACAATTCCAAGATAATTTTTTTTTTTATAGGGATGATTCCGTTAATAATAACCATAAAAGTATTTAGAAATGAAGTTCATTAGTATATTGAGTATGAACAGAAAAGACATTATATGATTATAGTTAGTACTACCAGTTTAAGGCTTTGTATTATAAATGAAGGGTATTTTAACCCTGCTAAAAAAAAAACATCATTCAATTAATAAAGCCATTGCCTCCAAAGTTATATATTCTATACTGGATAAAATCCATAATCTGATCTAGTGATGTGCCGCATACAGTACTTACGTGCTGTACGCTAAAATATTTCAGGTGTCATATATATGGCACATTCCTTGTCAAAAGTGGATCTTGTTAATTATGCAAACCGAATTTTATCCATCGAAAAGAATACAAATCCCCGTTGGACTAACTTACTCTAATTATTTGTTGCATTACACTTTATCCCAATGGACTGTGGATAAACTTCTTAGTTTTGGTATCTTGTCACTGGAAGTAAATATTGTTTGGTGTCTCGTGGCATTTTAAGGAGATAACTGAAGCTCTAGAAAATTATTTCGCAAAAAAAAAAAAAACATTTTCCAATAAGATTGTTCGGTAATTGATTTTTGTAATAATTGTGATGGAACCTATTTCTAGTCCTACAGACAGCATATATATATATATATATAAATTTAAATATATAATCAAATTTATGAACTTTTAAAAGCAAACCTATACGGATAATTATATTATTTGGTTCCATTTATCTTCCCTTTAAGCCGATGAAAGCTTTTTAAAGTTTATTCTATTTGTGAATCATGTTTGCTTTAACCTCTACAAAATAAAAAAGAACATCCTCATTTTAAAGAGAACAATGTTAATGAATATTTTTTTCAATTTACATTTAAGAGATTACCATGTATATAAATATTTAATAAACAGCGTAAATTCTCGAAATAACGGGCATGGGCGTTATTTCGAATTTTGGCCTGAATTAAGCTTAATTCGGGCCAAAATTCTAAATAACGCCCATGCCTGTTATTTCGAGAATTTACGGTACTATCAAATGGAACATAGCTAGCTATCTATTATCACTATGTCGGCTATAGTTTTTCGTCCAAGTTTTAATTATTTCAGGTTAGTTTTTTACGACCTTTTGTACATTTTTGGGTTTATTTAATTTTTATCGGCGATCACAAAGTCTAATGCCATCCGCCGACAATGAACATTACAAATAAGGACTGAATCATTACAGTAATAAAGAAATTATTAAAAATACTACATTTCTGTATGTTGTTCATGACCGCTTTGTGCCAGAATTACCGCCGCAAATAAAAAAAAAAGAAAATATTGACCCATAATTTACTATTGTAATAAGGTCATGCAAAATTAATTAACTGGTTTTCATAACCTGGCCGGGTCAAAATTTGGGACTTCTAGAAAATTTTTTTTATATGTTTTAATAACTGGGTGGAATTTAAAAAAAAAAAAATTTATATATGAAATTTTTTTTTTTGCTGCTGTTCTCATAAATTTTGGGACAACTGATAAAAATTGATTGGCCGAATTCGATAAGTTTTTCGAATTACTGTAATGCCGAGATCCAGCTCAGATAACACCAAATTCAAAACTTATCGAATTCGGCCGAAATAATTTTTATCAGTTGTCCCAGAATTTATGAGAACACTGTAAAAAAAAAAAAAAAAAAAAAAAAAAAAAAAGACAGCCGGCCGGAGTTTCATGTTATGAAAACCAAGTAATTAAATTTGTATGGCCTAATAGTAAAAATTTTAAAGTCCAATTTCAAATAAATGATTTACAAATATAATTCAATATATGGTTATTATATTATCTTAACTGACTTTTATATAGTTTCTTCCTTTAGTTTTATAATTGAACAATATAAAAAAGAATCAGAATCGATTTTATAAAATTACTACAAACAGTTTCTGACTACAGATAATATGAGAAAATAAAGCAGGCATTTTTGTAAATCCTTGCAATAAAGTTATGGAAAGGCACTCATGAGATTAGCTAATTTATATCTATCCAACATGCAGAATTAACAAGTAACCCAATGAATACTTATCTATTAAGCACTATTTGCGTTTCCCTTCCATTGAAAGCAAATTGCCAACACTATAAAATAAAATTTTGCTGTTTTTGTTTCTTTTTGCATATATTCTCTATTTTCTATGTTATATAATTGAGCTAATTTAAAATCTTTATTAATTAATTTTTAACAAATCAAAATGTGAGAATTCAAAAACATAAATTTCAATATAAATTTTGAAAATGGGAAAATCGTGTGATTTCTCTCTTTAAGCGTCCTGCATATGGCATAAATAAAATTAAAAGAAAAAAAATTACTATACAGTATCATATAATTTAACAATTAAATAATGGGTTTAAACAGCTAGTTCTTAGTAATTATTTGAAATATGACAAAAATGATTTATATTACGTTACTAAAGCTTAAAAGATAATATATTAAATATAATAAAAGATAGGTTTAATGATTGTTTTTGCCAGTTAGAGGTGCGATTTTGATTTGCAATTAAATTTTTTAGATTTATTATGAAGAATCCGCCAGTCTTGTCATTGGTGTTTTGATCCGGGTTTTAAAATTGATAATGAATTGATTTGAGCTTTGATATTATTCAAAATATCATTGATTGTCGGCTGCTTCGCTGGATCAAAATTCAAGCATTGGTATGCTAAATCAACATGATGATCAAGAGTTTTGGTATATAGTTTGGTTGCGAGTTGTTGTATATTTTTAATCCAAATTCGACGGGATCGTTACTAATCGGGTTTTGTCCAGTGAGTATCTCAATCATGACAATGCCGAAACTGAAAATATCTGACACTGGTGTGTATTTTTGACCTTGTAAAACTTCTGGAGGGATATATCCCCAATTTCGTCATTTTCAATTGCATTGAATGAAGAGGATAATCCAAAGTCTATGATATGGGCGTTGGTTAGATCTCCAAGAAGAATATTATTAGGACGAATGTCTTTATGTAAGATTCATTGTCGTGAATAGTTTTAAGATCAATAATGATGTTATGTAGTAAGGTTAATTTGTTGAACATATTTTGCCGTGTAATTTTCTCAAAATTCTTTTTTAAGGATCCCATTTGTATATGTTTTAGGATGATTATATGTTTTTTTTCTTCATTTTCTGATATGCCATAATATCATGAAGGATTTTTACACCCAATCTTATTGTATGCGTTTATCTTTTAAGAGGAATTGGTTAATAAAAAAATTATTAAAAAGATGAGGTAAGTAAGTAAATAGGATGATATACTTGATACCTCGTTTAAAAAATGATTATCAAAAGGATCGTCGCACACTCTGCAGAAGACACCTGCCGGGTGGTATAATAAAAACACCATCGTAAGACTTAGGAGGAGAAAGGACGCAAACACACCAAAAACAAGGGCAGTAGCCCTTGTACCAAGGAAACGTGAGTCGGAAGTAACGTTAAATAGGGACAGGGCGAAGAAAATGAAAAAAGTTCACAACACAAGAAGCAAAAATGAAGAAGAGCCGACTTCGACAAAAACGGCAGTACTCGAGGATACTGACGCGCAAGAACACGTATCCTCACGTTCCTCTGGTTCAGGTAAGGTGAGCTCGACTTCCTCGGACTGGATAGAGATTATGGAATGTGAGGCAGTGGAGGAAAACCAACAAAGAGAAGCTGAAACGAACGATTTCCGGGAGGAAAATTCCACGGCCATCGGCGTAGAAGGTTCTGGCAACTTGTACGACGGGCGATCAGGTGAGGCGAGTTCACCTGACCTGCACACGGGTGTTAATATTATAAATAGAGGTACAGATACCAACATCGTTGGAAATGAAGGAAAGGTAACATCCTCAAAGGAAACAAATAACTGGACAGGTCTTTTTACAAAATTAACTAGGGGAAGGGCCACTTATTCCACCTTTTCTCCCAGAGTTAATATAACCACAAAAAACAACAACGCACTGATGTTTGACATACAAAAACTTAAGGAAATCTCTATGAATAAGATAGTGTCCACATTATATAGCAAAATAGGAATGGATTTTATTGGGGCAAAGCCACATTTTGTCAAAGGTGTTCACTCATACCTAGAAATAATTTTCTCTAATGAACGTAAAATGAGACAATATGCAAAAGATGGCATAGATATGTTTAGACAAACCTTCTACAGATACATGTCCACGAGGTCCAGTCAAGAACTATTATCAGTAAGGCTCAGAAGGGTTCCAATTACAGATAAAGAAGTAATTACAGAAGAAATCAAAGTGGTGTTTGGACGCATCAGTACAATTATGGCAATCAAACCTCTCTTATATGAGGGAACTCCAATACAATCAGACCAATAGGTTGTAATATTTGATGCAACTAAGGAATGTTGCTTAACAATTCGGATCCCAAAATTTGTTAGTATAATGGATCAGAAGGTAGTAACAGAGTGGAAGGAGGCTCCTAAACTTTGTTTCTTTTGCGATGGAGAGGGTCATATAAAAAAAGACTGTGCGCAATTAAGGAAGCCAACAAATTAAATTGTTACTATAAAGAGTTCAAGGAACTGAAAATAAATCAAACTGGAAAGAAAGAAAATTCAGAACTAACTCGAGAAATAGGGGAAGAAAGGGATGAAAACCCTTATAAGAAAAATAGTCAAGGACCAGAAGAACAAGAAGCCACTATAGTTGAGCAGGACGTCTCTATAGTTGAGGCAGAACCTTCACCAGACACAGCAAAGACATAGCCAAAAGTGGGCAAAGAGGTGGTAAAAATAGGGAACAGTCCAGATCCCATATGGCACCAACAACGACCACAAACAAAGAGAACATCCCTGTAGGGAGCCCCAATGTAAATACAAAAAGTAATGAACAGGTAACTGACAGTATGTCATGTGATCAGCAAATCTCAAGTAGTAAGGAGACAACCGATAATATGCAAACAGAGGATGAGAGAAGCTTCACAGAGGTCTCATACAAGAAGAAAGTGAAAAAAAGAAAGTTCTTAATAACAGAAGAGAAAACTTGGGCCCATATAAAAAATCCAAAATTTCACAATAATGAAAGAAGAACATGTGATTACAATTGCAACTTTGAACATTAAAGGACTAAACAACAGAACCAAATGTAAAGAAATAAAAAAGGAAAAAAGAAAGGAAGGGAAAAATAAAAATAAAAATAAAAAATAAATAATCATGAGTAATAAACATTTTATCACTATTGCAACTCTAAATGTCAAAGGTTTAAACAACAGGTTTAAAAGTCAAAGGACTCTTACATTACTAAAGTCTTACAAATTACAGAATTAGATATTATTATGATCCAGAAAATGAATTTGAAGAATATTTCAATGCAAAAATTTTTTAAACAACAATGGCATTACAACTCAATTTGGTTATCTAGAGCAGCAGTCTTGGCAGGTAACAAGAAGATTAGGTTCAAGAAAGTACAGATTACGCACGATGGTCGAGTTATTTTGACAAAATTCTTTTATAGCATTTTCTATTTCAAATCAACAATGTGTATACTCCTTCGAGTTTATATGATAGAATGGATTTTTTTGACAAGTGAGTGGTCTCTAGTGAAGCATAGTGACACAATAAATATAATTGCAAAAGACTTTAATACCAACCTTAACATGTTGATCGACAGTATTAGCCAAGCCCCATTTCAATACGACCCCTCAAGAGTTAAATTTAAAGAAATTTTGGTAGGGTTTTCAGATATAGCAAGTGTAGGGGTTCTAGACCCTTTTATACATACTCGCAGAAAGTCAAGAATGGAGGCACAATGTCAACCAGATTGGACTATATTTTTTTGGATGACGATTATATGCAATTATGAAAGAAAGTAGATACCTTGTTTAGGAACTCAAATTATTCATTGGTGGGTTGTACATTGTAGCGGAACAAAGATACGCCTGGTCCTTTATTATGGAAGCTTAATTTGAGGTCGTTGAGTGATCCAAAAACTGTACAAGAAATATCGCAGGAGCTGAAGGAGAATAGGGATGGCACAGATTGGGACTTTGGTAAAATCAAAATTCAGTCTATAATTTGGGCCTTTAAACCACTACCTGTTCCAGAAAAATGTATTAAAAAAATTAACAAGAAAATTAATGAACTAAAGGAGAGATTAGTGAGATATCTGAATTTAGTGGACTTAAATATTGTCATCGCACAACTGGAGACAGATTTGCAAGAGGAACTTAGTATTCTATCAGATAAGTGGCAGATAAGGTTGAATGTAAGATGGATAGAGGATGGCAAAAAATCTACCAAGTACTTCTATAATCAGTTTAAACAAAGACACGATTCAAAGGCAATATCAGAAATTAAAGACCCAGAGGTCGAGCAACAAATGACCCACTAGAAGCAATAGACCAGTGTTGTACATGGGACACGTCCATACTATGTAAAATGTCCAATGTCAAGATTGTCCAAAATTGTCCAAGCCTATGTCCCATGTTTAACTAATCAATAAAGTTATTTAAAAAAATATATAATTATATATTTTTTTAGGTGCTAGACTTATTGGTAAAAAAATTAAAATTGATTATCTTAATAAAATTTCAAGTAATTTTAATTTGAAAAAATGTCCAAAATTGTCCAAAATTGTCCCATGTACAACACTGTACTAGACTATATAAAAAGATATTTCGAATCGGTTTATAAAGCTGAAGCATTTGATTCAAGTAAGGTGGAAGCATTTACAAACAAGTTACTAGAAATTTTCCATGAGCAGGATTCATTGCTTACGAAAAAAATTTTAATAGAAGAAATTATAGAGGTGATCAATAGTCTTCCAGCCAATAAGTTCCCGGGTCCGGACGGGTTGATGTACAATTTCTACAAAATTTTCATCGAGGAAGTCACACCTATCTTAAAAGGAATTTTCAATTATGTGCTAAATACGGGTAATACTGGATTCTTGGAGGAAAAGTATAATCATATTAATACCAAAAAAAGAGGAAGCTCTTCATGGCTTAGGGAACTAGAGACCTATCTCATTAATTAATGCAGACGCAAAGATTTTTACAAAAATAATGGCAAACTGACTAAACCTGTTGTGTGGTGAAGTGATCTGGAAACATCAACAAGAGTTCATTAAGGGTAGGTCCATTGTCGACGCAGCCCTGAATATAATTTTCATGATGAGGAGTAACAAGAACCAGGAAACACCAAACTGGTTAGTCTTCTTGAACCAGAAGAAGGCTATCAACTGACTGATCATAAATATTTAATCAAGGTTCTAAGGAATATGAAATTCAATCTGAAGTTCATAACGCTAGTTGAGAACTTGTTTACAGACCTAACAGCCCACATCTATGATGCCGGTTTTTTGTTAGTTCCCTTTAAGATTGAAAGAGGTGTTAGACAGGGAGACCCTTTCTCGCCACTATTATATATATAAGCCTTTGAACCATTTTGAAGAAATTGAATAAAGAATTAGTAGGAGTGTTTATAAATGGAATAAGGTTTAAAATTTCTGCTTACGCTGATGACTTGACGGTGGGTATTGGTTCACTGCAGGATTGTTCCACTCTGATGAGTTTGCTGAAAAAATACAAGGGTGCAGCCAATGCGTTAATAAATAAGAAAAAAACCAAGCTGGTTCTGCTAAATAAAAAGGCACGAAAAACTAACCTTCTGGGTGAAGAGGCTTTTGCCAAAGTGGAAGACAAGGGAACAATTAAACTTCTGGGATTTGAGGTCGACACGGAGGGTCAGCCAAAAAAGAATCTCTAGGAAAAAACTATAACCAAGGTTAAAAAACAGGCAGACCTAATGAAGAAGAGAAACCTGTCATTTAAAGGCCGTATTCTAGTGGCAAAGTCAGTACTTCTGGCGAAAGTTTGGTATGCGTCGTACATTTTATCTCCCAACAGGAAACAAGTTAAGGGCATTAATGATATCATTGTAGATTGGGTCAAGAACAAGTCGAAGTTACTCCCTAGATACTCTATATACCAGCATCAATTTGAACACAATGGGCTGAATGCCCTGGTTATTGCGGACATGCTAGATACTAGACTTTGTATGGTCTGGCTGAAATTACTAATGAGTAACACTTTTTGGGTGAAGAGTAAAAGGGAAAGGATTAGGTTTATCTTATTTAACAAACAAAAAAAAAACAGTAATGGAGATTCTTTCACTCTCTTCTGTTAAGCTAAAAGGTTGGCCAGAGGAATGGAGGCCGTTTTTAACTGTGTGGAAGAGATTAAAAGGGTTGATCGCACCAGATGTGGAAGACTGACCATGGGACCTCCAGACACTAAAGGTTATGGAAAAGAAGGGGACGAAATAACAGTAGCAAAAGCTACAGAATTTTTAAAACAGTCAACAATGTCACATACCCTATCTCAAGCCAATCTTTCAGTGAGAGAGACAAAAAGGAGAATTGGTCCTGACAGTGGGTTAAGTGGATTCCTAATAATAAAAAAGACATTCTTTGGAGGATGTTGCACAATGCCCTCCCACTGGGTCCAAGACTTTGCCACTTTATCCCAGATATACCTCGAGATTGTCCCTGGTGTCCTAACATGGAGCAAACAATGGAACACTTTGTCATTACATGTCGAATAAGCAAAAATTTGTGGAAAATAGCATATAAGACGTTTGAATTCTCACATGACTTACCTAGACCTGTATCCACAGAAGAAGTAATAACAGCGGCTAACGTGAAGGGACCCCATTTGCATACGGTCATGGTATGGCTGCACATAATTATAGTTTATGAACTTTGGGTTCTGCTTACGAATAAAAGGTGGGGGAGGGGTTCCATCCCAGAACTGGCGCTTGGTTTTATTTGGAAACACAGAATCAAGAGAGAAATACAAGTAGCACTAGCGAATGGGAAAGTTAAAGATAAGGAAAAGGCCTTGCTGAGACAGCATGTCCTTTAATTGTAATTGATTAGTTGTGACAGTTAAACTGTAATATTTATTATCTTAATGGTTAATAAAGAGCGTCACATGACGTCCCCGGGCTCATGAAGCTTCGGGTTAAAAAAAAAAAAAAAAAAAAAAAAAAAAGATTATCTTTATTAAATATTTTGGGAATAACATCTCTTGGTTTAGGATCACATATCCACTTTGCTTTACAGATGATTGAGAACCCGCCTCGATCGATTTCGATGATATTGTTGAATTCATTATAATGTATCCATGGTGTATCATATTTAGCGACACTGAAAAGTTTCATTAATTTTTTCATATTATATTGAATTTGAATAGACGAGTTTTAACTTAATACTTATAAATATACGTACTTTTTGAATATCATCGTTGTTACTTAAAATAAATATTTATATGCCATTATAAATTTAAATAAACTTTTATAATTGCATACCTTAATGTTTTTAATTGATTTATCTACTGTAAATGGGGATATTTTTTCGGTTAAATAATTTTTTATCTTTTCTTTAGCTGTACCAATAGCCCAGATGAATTTAGTCGGAGAAATATTTGATTCTGGTATGATTCCCCAAAAGTTAGTTACCCGCCAGCTCATTTTATCGACCCCATATCCCTGACAGAATGTTTCACCTACAGCACTTTTTGTTGACAGAATCTTTCCTCGACATACCATGTTTTCGACATCCCCTTTCCTAGAAATCTCATATTTTCGACAAGACATTTATCTGATATGAATATTTCTAATTTGACTTTTCTCCGACACTAAGTTTTATTGAATGCACTTTTTCCGACAAGAACGTGATCATCACATCACGTGAAATCATGCAACTACGTCATATGTTTACTAGCACTATCAACTCGGCCTAAATTAACTATCACCTAACCCTAATCTAACCCTAACCCTAACCCTAATTTAGGCCGAGTGCTTAATATGTGATGTGATGAACATGAATATATCACTCTACCTATTTATACGAAATTCTAATCGGGGAAAGATCTTGTCGGAAAAAGATGTCGGAAACATGTCATGTCGGAAAAATGTCCTTTCTGAAATATGTCATGTCAGTAAAATGTCTTTTCGAAAATATGACCTGTCAAGGAAAGGGAGGTCGAAAACATGGTATGTCGAGGAAAGATTCTGTCAACAAAAAATGCTGTAGGTGAAACATTCTGTCGGGGAAATGGGGTCGGTAAAATGAGCTGGCAGGTAACTAACTTTCGGGGAATCAAGCAACAACCAAATATTTATACATTTTTTAGTCAATGTTAAAACATTTCGCTGAAGATCTTCCGGATTATTTCTCTATAGTGGTATTTTTCGTTTATATAGTGTGAAATTTCAATATGCGAATCGTGTAATAAAATTTATTTACACAAGTTCTGAAGTTTCTAAAATGAACAAGTTAAAGAAAATAAATTCTTATTTAGAAATAGAAATTTTGTGAATAGAAATAAATTTTTATGATTGGAATGCTTCAGGCGAACAATTCTCAAATCCAAGACGGTTCGCATGGAATTTTAAAAACGATTATCTGATGGTTGCGCAATTAATAAATACTTTTTGATATGTTTTAACACCATTTTTTTTTAAATGCTTGGGTAGTCATTTATCAATAACGAATAATGGGGTTTCAAAGTGAAAAATTAAGTTGCGCATTTTGAAATTAGAAATTTTGTAATCGGAAAATGAAATGGGCTTGTCTGGAGATTCCCATTTCACGAAATTCGAAAATTTTCAAAATCAGAAGACTTTAATCATTATTACGTGTATTATTATCACATTGACATGTAAAAAAAAAAAAAAATAAATAAACCTTTCGTTTAAATTCTTTAAAGTATTTTATTTATCATAAAATACCGTTCCTGTTATTTTAAACTATCGATAATTCAACAATAAATTAAAATGCCAACAAGGAGAACTTTTAAATAAACAACCAAAGAACAAAAACTTGCAATGACTATGTTTGTAGAGAATCCAAAAAATCGAGATATTATTGACGGAAAAGCGTCAACGGTGCCCCTGTTGGTGGCAAGCCTGTAACCAAAAATGCTAGATTTGCATAAATGGCTTTATTTGTAAACAAAGGTTGTAAAAAAATAGCCAATGGAATGCTAAATAGCAACTGGTCGTTGACTACTTATAAAAAGATGTGTATGGAAACTCGAAAATTATTTAATAAATCAGGATGGGGGTTAACTGAAAAAGATCATGAAAAAGTATTACAACTATAGAGGCTAAGTTGGAAAAATTATGTCCATATTATGGCCGAATAGATACTATTTATAGTGAAAAACAAAATGTTCAACCTTCTTTTCTTGAGAATTTCGGATTGAATAATGATAATACAAGCGAAATTTAAATGGTATAGTTAATTTAAATTAAATTTTTATAGTTAATTTAAATTATTATTATTTAAATAAATATATTAATAATTTATAGAATTCAATAATAATCAAGAAAGAAGTGAGGATGAAGATTATCATAGCAGAAATGAAAAACTTCGCTATCATTCATGTTGGATGATAATACTTTGATGAATTTGATGATGAATTATCAAGTAATAATTAATTTTTTATTATCATAAATATATTCTGTATACTATATAATTTAAATTTTATTTAAAAAGATAATACTGGTAATAATAATTTATACGAAGATAATACTGGTAATAATAATTTATATGATAATAATACTGGTAATAATAGTAATTTGCTTAAAATTATAATTATAATTAAGCAAATGAGTTTGAAAAAAATCATTAGATTTAATCTTCTTTTCAAGTAAAGTAAGGTATCGATCTAACTCTATCAATTGTATCAATACGAAGAGTTCATCATTTTTCTTTCAAGTTGATCAGTAGCCTTAGTTTTATTTAAGTATTCGCTTATAAGAATTTCTAAGATATTGTTAATACTTTTAATTTGCCGGTTTCGTGATGAAATTTTAGGCGTATTAAATAAAAAATATTTATTTATGATACAGTTTAATAAGCCCAATTGTAAATAAGATCCGATTGTTGGATCATTTATTTCAAATAAATACGTCACCAATTTCAATCAAAATTAGATTTCTGCATTTTAATTTTGAAACCCCCTAATAAAACATTGTCAAGCAATTTTTAAATGACGAATTGACTAATATCGTGATCTTCGGATCTTCAGATTTTTGGGATTTACGTATCTTAAAAAATTTTACAAAATTTATTGGTTGGTCAATCACTAAATGCATCTCATACCTTAAATTACCGTGTAAGATACCGGGTATCTTATGACTAAACACAGGTTTACACAGGTTTTTTTTCGAAAAACAGCCAATAAAATTGTGATAAACTTGAATAAACCCGGTACAAATCAATGTCGCAGATCATAATTTAAAATGAAATCTATATTTTCTACTTAACCTGCTAACCTTCTAAAACCCACAAATACTTGTTTATTATAATTTTACTTTAAAATGAACCCTAACCCTAACCCCTAACCCTAAAAAATGCACCCCAAAAAAATTTATTTTTCGAGATTTTATATTATAATTTCATTTTAATCTGGATTTCATTTTAATCTGCCACAATTATTACTACATGAGTAATAATTACTACATGTAGTAATTATTACCACATGTAGTAATAATTACCACATGTAATAATTACCGCATGTAGTAATCATTATCATATGTAGTAATTATTACTACATATAGTAATTATTACCGCATGTAGTAATTATTATTCTGCAATTCTATGTTTAAGTAAGGTATATAAAATTACATTTTTGACGCATCAATATTTGTAACATCAAATCGTAGTTTTTGTATTGTTGTCTGTCAATAATTGATTTGCGCTGCATCAAAAAAAAAACATTTTCGTTTCAAAAACGTAATCTTGTTTGCCCGTTCGGTCGATATTGACTTCGTTTTTACATGATAATTACAGGCTCCGGACACACAATGTTGCATTAACCTACTAGTTTTAATTATACACTGGTCACTATTCGCAAGGTATAAATCAGTTATACCCTGGGCACTATGTGTATAAGCGGAATGAAATTTACGTTTATAATCAACTGCTCAGGATATAACTATTACTTAATTAGCAATTTACGGCACCATATATGGAATTTTTCCGATATTTGTTACACATGATTAGAGTGCAGGAAAAACAATTGGTGCTTAAGCCGTATTAGTACAGTATATATAGCTAGTATAACTCACTTCACCAAGTCAGATGAATCGGGCCGGCCGGGTCTAGGTCCGATCCACTTGACTTTAAAGGTTTTTTACTGACAGCGGACACATGAGAAAGTGTGATTATGATTCTAATTATTTACCTAATTTTGCCTTAAGATCTAATTGTGTAGTATTGTTTTTATGGCCTTCAAAAATTCCGAGCTTTTTTCCGCACTCTACAAATGATTGTCAACAAATCATATCGCAAAAAATATAGCAAAAACGTATTTATTAATTGCGCAACAATTAAATAATGGTTTCGGGAATTCCGCGCGATCACTTCGTGTTTGAGAATCATTGAAGCACAAATTATAACAATTTATTTCTATTTACAAATTCCTATTTCTAGATAAGAATTATTTTTTTATATAATTTATTCCTTTTAGAAATTTCAGAACTTGTATAAATAAACTTTTACTACACGATTCGCGTTATGAAATTTTACACGATATAAAAGAAGAATACCACTATGGAAAATGATCCTGCAATTCTTCCGAAAAATGGGTAAAGATTTCCCCGATTGAAATTCACCTGGGTTATTGGTAGTGATGCCTGACGAAATGACGAAACCTGACGAAACCATAAGTTTCGTCAAGTTTCGTCACTGACGAAACTTATGGTTTCGTCATTTCGTCAGGCATCTATAGTTATTGGGATTTATTTATTTGTGCCGGTAATACAACCCAAAAAAGGAAATTTAATTTTGTAAATAAACAAAGTGTGTAAAAACAAAAAGTTAGGGTTAGGAGGTTAACTTTAGGAGGTATAGCTATAGACAGTTGCTTACTATGTGTAAAATTTCGTTCGCGACATTTTTAATTAGTGCGCATAGGTTGGTTTAAACACTAGTTTTGGTGTATTTTCGCTTTTTTCTTCTTCTGCACGTTTTCGGAATTCATGTCGGGCTGATCGGAACGATCAAAATTCGAACTCTTTGATTGGTAGTTGCCTTTTTAGGAGTTTGTATTACCTGCACAAACCGGTTATTGGTACGCAAAAGAAGTACGGTAAGTATTTAGGAAATGGGAAGAATTATTTTCAAGGAAAGTCTCTCAAAATCACTTACAGCGATAAATCAATTCTTGCCAACAAGGTATTTTTATTTTTTAAGGCCACACAGTTAATTTTTCGCTTTGCATAACCCATCGACCCAATTTTTTCAAAAAAAATTTTTGAAGTTCCAATTGTGCCAATTATTCCATTTTTGTTGTTTAATTTTTTCCTATAAATTTATCCTGTTCCTCCTGATGGTGACATTAATTTTCGAAATTACCGATAGGCCTGGTAAAAAAAAAAAAAATATCTGTATTTTTTGATTCCATATTTTGAAAACGGAAAATTAAATTTTCGTGGCCTTAGATATAAATATGAATCTATTAATTTACAGTGAATTAAAAAAAATCTGTCCCGCCGACTGAAATTTTGAAACAACAGGTTATGCAAAATGAAAAATTAACTTTATGCTGCCTAAGACTCATAAAGGAGAGACTTTGACGCAAATTTTTATTTTATTATAAGAATTATTTAAAAATATGAACAATTTGCACTGTCGTTTTCTACAATCTATAATGAAAATGCAACATGAAAATTGCACTTTTTAAAAAATCAGCAATACCATTGCAAAATCTTTAAATGCTATAAACTTGCCTCTGTCTGTATACAGTCATACCTGAGTTATATCACCCCTTTTTTTCCAGAGCATTTTTTGGAGATATAACTAAACTCAATACATAAACATATAATAACATATAAAAAAAAAGAAATTTATCTTGTTTAAATCTGGGGAAATAACTCTTTGGATACAGGTATGACTGTAACCGAAAATAACGCTCAATTGAGTGCTATTTAGAGTACATATTGATGTTATATGAAACTGTCGATGATCACGTGCCGGAAATTTTGGTGGTGATCTAGCGTCTCCAACTTAAAAAATTTCGCTAAAAAATGTTCGCAGTTAAATTAAGGTTAGGGTTTGCCATTAAGTTAGGTTATAATAGTTTCCTAATACCAAATTTCGTAAGGAAAACTTTTGTTAGTGCGCAGTAAGCAGTTTCATAGATAAAATGTTGATTTATGAACGATTTTTGGTTTGTTTTGATTTTTTTTGCGTTTCTTCGCGTTACACCTGATCTCGAAATCTGATTGGCTGGCGAAATATTAGCGAAATTTCATATGGGCCGATTTGTCTCACCATATGGATCTTTTGGTGAGGTTTTCGAATAAGATCTTCAAAATTGTACCAATCAAATTAATATTGATGGTGATTATTGCGAATTTATCTTACATTAAAAATAGATCCCATGATGAAATGATATTTTTAACCAATCACAAACTATTGTTTCGAAAAAGTTTCTTGAAATCGCCAGGTTGGGAATTTGTTGGGAATTTGTTTTTCGCGAAATTAACTCCACAACAATTAAAAGGTAGTTAGCTAAATGGTAGGTATAACACTTTGCAAGGTGTCTAGAGCATTAGCAAAATTTTATACCCTCTTTTTCGTCTTGTTGTCTTTGTTGTCTTTGTATTTTTTTATTTATACTTGATTTAAACGTTTAGGTTGTCTTAGTATATTAATCTTTGGGAATTGGTGTTCGGTGAAATTACAGTAAGTAAATATAATAACTATAGACATGATATTTTTATACCATATTTTTCGTCTTTATATACATTTCTTAATACTTTTATGCTTACAAATATTGTTATTTTATTTAAAATGTTTAGGTCATTCGTGTACAAAATTTTTGTCATTCGTGTACAAACCTTTTACTTGTATCAAACACGGGGATCATTGTTATTTTGAATAAAAAGATTCTTTATAAGGTGTTTTGAAAGTGTTCTCTAAAGTTTTATCTTAAAATTATGTTCCAGAAAATTATTTATTGCAGTATGAAATGGTATTTTGAAATATTCGCTACGAAGTAAAAGTTTTCAAAATCATTAGTAAGTAAAGTCTTCCAAAATAAAATTTTTTTTAAAATTTTGAATTTTTCTATCATATCGCAATCTTTCATGCGATTAATTCTCGTAATATCTGTTTATCCGTTATCTGATATCAAATATCAGATATGTGTACAAGTTGTGTACACGTGGCCCATATGATATATAATCGACAATCAACAGGTGATATAAACGAAGTGAGACAAATCGGCCCATATGTTTTAGGATGGTGATGATAGGGTGGTTGTGATCTAGGGGAAAATGGTTTTATGGTCAATAATCACATTTCGCGTGAAACAAAGTTTAAGCAGTTTCAATACTTCTTCACATAGCGGAAAATCTCTCCTTGACAATTCAATGAAGTATTTTCGCGTAATAACGCTCATGAGTGTTATTTAGAATAATGGTCGGATTAAGCTTAATTTGGGCATATTTTGAAATTCCTGCGCGTTATTTCACAAAAATATGGTAATTTTATTCTCAAAAATGTATACTAATATGAATCCTTTTATCATTAGATGACTACAAATATTCTAAGGAAAAATTATTTGCAACATGAATTACTACTGAAATTATTGTAAATATCTTTAAATTTATAAGAAATCCTATGAATTTAATTAGAAGTTGCAAAAGATGGTCTTTTATATGTAAAGATTCTCAAGCCAGGGCAGAATGGATCGTTTATCAATTTGGGAGAGCTCATTGTCTCTTTTATGCTATTAAATTGGGACCTACATTTATCTCTGTAGAAGTCGCACGATCGATTATTACTAAAGGTGGAATTCTTTCAAGATATTTTGCACAGCGTCTTCTTATTCATTATGGCAATTATGATCAAAAACTTATCGAGTTAAAGATTGCCTATAGTGCAGAACAGACAAATACAAATAGAATTAGGACTTTGCAACAAAATATTATTCCATGGGCGAGTAATTTGTCGATTCCTGTTTATATGTTTTTATTAACGGAAGCATTCAATCTATACAACGCTGATTTGTATTTAAAAGGCAATGATATGGAGCTTTTTCATTTGCTTTCTGGAGGACCCCACAATATTTATTACGCACCAAGTGTTTTGGAAAAAAATTATGAGGAGATCAAGAATTTAATATTATGCAAGAAATTTGTACCGTTCCCACCAAGAAAATTCAATGACACACAAATTAATTCGCCGGAAGAATATCCACCAAAAGATGGACATGAAAATAATCGTCAACTTATCTCAATTGCGAGGACAATCTTGATCCGTAAAGATTTAGTACTTTTATGGAAAGAAATCGGGTATTTTGAAATATGTGAGGACGTTAATGATCCTGTGATGCAAGGAGCACTTTTAATTCTATTTCCTCCTGCACAACCTCCTGATTGGATTAAGCCTGATACTAAAGCTGTCAAGGCGAGACTTACTGAATTAATTGATCTAGGTTTTCAATTAAATTATGGTATTATTGTCGATATATTCCACCTTTTTGAGAGTCGATTAGATGATATTGGAAAGATCTTAATAGATTCTTTCACGGAAATTAAACAAGAACCACAAGATTGTTTATTACGAAAATGCTTGCTTGAAGTTAAATTAAATAATTCAAATATAATGAATTTCTTTACCAAATATTTACCTAATACGACTGAAAATGAATTCAATGGGACTTTAACTTTTATTCAAATAGTTTAAATAATTAAGATATTTGTTAGGACACGATTGGCAATTTCTTATGTAATTTTTTCGAATTTCTTAAAATCTAAACAAAAAAATAACAATTATCCGAATTGTTCCGAGGTACAGTAGATTATAAAGCGAACATAAATATCGAACATATACAGTATGACGAGCGCAGTTGAGCAAATTGCTTAAAAGTATTCGAAATATTTTGAATTAAGTCTATAGTAGACTTATAGACTAATCCATTCTTTGGCTAAAATATATGCTGTATATTAAACGATTAATCGCTTAATAATCGACTATACGATTATTATTGAATTACACTATTCACACTAAATCGTAATTATGTAAGAATTAAATGTATGGGCCAAAATTTACAGTCGAAACATATGATTATTAAAATTTATAGAATAAATATATAAAAATTAGAATTATATAAAGAATCAAGCAAAAACATAATAAGATTTGTAATTTATTTTTGTATCAAAATGTATAGAATTTAAAAATCCATCACTTTATCCAAACAATCACAAACACAAATTACGTAATACCATTTTAGATAATCGCAAACACAAATTAATATTATTCTAGTATTTTAAAATTAGTCTAAAAATCTTATAGCGAAGAAATTTGTAAAGATGTAAATTATGAAATATAAATTTATTTTTTAATAAATTATAAACGGATTTAAAATATTGGCAAATAAATTTGTAAAAAAATTAAAATTTGCAAATTTTGTTTAATTTTGAATTTTTTAATATTATAAAGATCCTGTTGATACTATATTTATATAATAATGTATCACACCATAGTGACTTTTTACCGTGAAATATTCTTTGAATGCATATCTCCTAAGGTTGTTTAAAGATTGCATTACAGAGGTTGAAAATAAATATAAACGGGACACTTGAAGAGCAATTAACTCAGTGATAATCACATCACGTGAAATCATGCAATGACATTATTTGTTTACTAGCACTAACAAATCGGCCTAAACTATATTGTCGCCTAAACTATATTGTCACCTATACCCTAACACTTTCCCTAACTTAGGCAAAATTTTTATCATGCGATGTGATTAACACGAAAATATCATTGAATTAACTGTTCTTCAATCTGCCTAGAAGAATTCATAAGTTTTTGATAATAAACATTTTTTTTTTATTAAAAAAAAAAAAAAAACAAAAAACGACTTTTATTGAAATAACATTATCGTAATTGGTAACCTATCATAGCACATAGTAAATTATTTTTACGAAATGTAATCATTTAAAAAAAAAACAATGCTATTAAGCTCTACGGTATATATGAAGCTTTAATTAATCTTATCTAAGTAATCTCGCTTATAAATATGGTTCAATGATCCGCACTCGAAAACTAATGTTTAGGTCGAGCTGAGCGAACTAATAAAAACATTACGAAATTTTATACAATACAAATGACAAAATTTATTTCTATATTCCTAATATTAACGTTCTGCTTCGAAATTTTTTCTCCCGTACTTTCTGTCTTAAAATCAAGATTGACAAACTTCTAAATTGTAGATTTCTCTTAATATCTGATTTGATAAAAAAAATTGCATTAACGGATTTGAAAGCCCAGTTCGCATTTTTCTGATATGATGATTACACATTCTTCAACAAAAACGTTTCCGTTTATCTTCATTTTCAATATAATTTAGATCGTCAATAAACGGTAGCCATATTTTGTTTTCTAAGAGGAGTTTGACGGGAATAAGATCTTTTTTAGATTCTTTTGAGTAAATATTGACGACATACTAAAGCTATGAATGGTTTTTGTAATGATCTTTGTTAGTAGAATGTTGTGCTACCAAAAAGTACATTAAAGTGTATAAATAAGTTACACGGGCAATTTACCAATCAAGCGAACCTTTCCTTTGAGTATTGACCTAAATTGATCAACATTTTTCCGTATCCTTGCCAGAGATTTGCCATTTAGAGATCTGTTAAAGTCAGTATCCATCACGAGAATTTCCGCTGTATGAGATCAATCAAAAATCGTTATTTTTGTTTACACGGACAAGTCCGACGAAAAAAAAATACAAGAAACGAGCGCTTAAACCTATTTTTCATTAAAAAAGTATTAAGAGGATGATTTTACCTAACCTTACTCCGCACGGACCATAATATTTAATTAAATTTCATAATGGTCATGCTTTAGCGGTCCCAAGTTTAGAAATGTTTATCAGTAGTGATGGGCTTTTTTTAAACCCTCGTGCGCCACGTGGGACCCGAGGGCTAGAGTAGAGTTTTTTAATTTCTCACGAATAATAAATAAACAGTATACTGTATAAAAATCATCATTAGAAATATAATTCTTATTAAAATAGTATATTTTAAATGATTGTTTCTTATATTTTAATGTATTTATTTTAATTATTTATATTTGCTTACTTTTAAAACATATATAAAATATTCCTTGTATAATTTAAGCTTATAAATTAAAAATTAATAAATAAATAAATTAATTAATAATTAATAATATAATGAAAAAAAAGTAAAACAAGTTTTATCATGCGTACGTACGTACTTGATAAACGGACTAAGTAATCAAAACTATGTAAGGTAACTATAGATAATATATTGCAGATTTTCATGTTACACGAAGGAAAACAATCATTATCGCTATTGATACATATCGATATAACAGTAATTTTAATATATAATATTTATTAAAAATTTCAAACCGATTCAACTCACTAAAAAGACAAGAATTGCTTGGAAATTTTCACAAAATGTCTTCAATGTGTCAAAAAACAAAGTTACGCTCGAATATTTTATGTTAATATGTAAATTTTAGGTGTTCAACTAATAGAACATATAATTTTATTAAAAAAAACTTCGTACAATCGTACAATAAGTACAACCAAAAAAATTTACTAGAGCTTTTGCGAAAAATCGAGCGTAACTTTTTATAGATAGTTCTCATGAAGAGATTTCACTCAAAAGAAATTAGAAAAAGAAGCGCAATATTCAGAGGAATCTTTTAAAATTTTGTACTTTTCTTTATAAGTAATTGAAGTAAAATGATATTTTAGTCAATCATTTTTAATTTCACTGATGAAGCCTGATCATATTAAAATTACTAATACGCTTAACATAGTTTTGATTACTTAGTCCGTTTATCACCCTAGTACGTACGTACGTATGTATATATGTGGAACGTTAATAAATATAAAGTTCTACATACGCACGTACGTACGTGTGTACATATAACTGTCGCAGATCATAATTAAATGAAATCTCGCTTTCTATTTAACCCTTTAGGACCCACTTATACTTGTTTAATATAAACTCTACTCTAAGACTAATCTCTAACCTTAATCCCTAACCCTTGACAAAATTTTTATTTTTCGGTGATTTGTCAATTATTAATCTGATTTCATTATTATCTGTCACAATAACTAATTAGGAATCGGCCCACTTATGTTAATACAGGCGGATAATTTCATATTAAAAATCCCACGCGTGATTAATCATAAGGTAGTCCAAATCGAGCGGAGATGTACCCGGAGATTGAAGTAACTGAAGTATAGTAAATTGCATACCATTAGACCAAAATATGACAATGATTTTACGTTTATTAATAATATTCATGCATGAACATATGTAACATAGTGGCCATATGATGGAGACGCTTTGCTTTACGTTTATTGGGAAGTAGGATGGTGGGTATGATAGGTGGCTTGGCACTGATAAAGACGCTTGGTAAGTATCGTATCATAACATTGCAAAACATAATGCAAAAATCAATTGGAAGATTGAACAAAGTGATATATTCGTGATCATCTCATCACATGATTAACATTCGGCTGTTAAGGAAATCATTGCACATGGATCACTGGTTCCTTAATCTTCAAGTGTCTCAATTTCCGAGAATGGGAATTTATTATGCAAGGGGAACGTTTTTTATACGGGCATGGCATTTATTCAACACCCGACATACACGTAGCCGAGCGATTTGCCCAAGAACCTATGCTCAAAGGAGAAAAATATGACAGAATTGAGTAAATCTTGGCACTTTCAAAGATTTCGAGCTCGAATATTGGACTTCCAAAAAAAGATGTCAAGCCATACGGAATTTGTATTAAAAAGAAAAAACGTTTCTATTTTTTAGTTTGAAATTCAATAATACAGAATTTGGTCATTACTGTATGGTAAATAAGCTGTTGAAAAATTAATTGCAATTAATTTCGCACAATTATAATCATCATAACCCAATAATGACGAGATATTTGCAATTAATTGTAATTAAATTCATTTCTTTCACTATATTCGTAGAGCGTTGCATAAGTACCCGTGTAAACTGATTTGTAAACAACGAAAATCAAAAATCGTGCATTTACTGTAATTTATGATCTTGACAGCGAATATATGATATGTAATCTAATTAAGTAAAATTGTAATTAATTGACCCATGTAATTACGCACCAATTATCTTTATATCTGGTCAATTTTATTTGCTATTTTGCTTTTCATTGAAATAATAAACCATTTGGTTTTTAAAATTTCAGGGCACTCATTATAATACATATACAAGACAAACTTTTGATGTAAGGTGATATATATGTAAATTGATGCATAAATTACAATATTTTGCCAAAAATTAAGATTTTACCGTTTATAGTAATCTTTCACACAAAGAATCTAAATATCATAATGCATGACATAATCATAATGACTAATTAGAATACACCAAGCTTTTATTATTATTTCCTTTTGCAAAAGGTAGGCTTCGGTGTTTTTGATTTTTATACGCCACAATTGTAATAAATATTTTTAAAAGCATTATTCATATAATGAAATTGTTTATTTAAAATTATTGTTTGTTTGGCATCCGCATAATTTTTATAAAAATTTTTATTGACTTGTTGTCATATGATTTTCAGTATCAACAAAGCAAGTACAGAAGTATTAAAAATGTAATTAGGTTTGCAACACCGTTATTGTATGCTACACAGTCAATAATATGTTTATCTGGTAACGAAATTAATAAGTATCATTCCTGTGTCCTTCGGGGCCCAGAAGTGACATGTTAAATTTCACAGCCAGATCATGAATCATTTTACAAATAATTCTTGTTATTGCTGCTTCGCAACTAGTGATGTGACAAGGCGCATGACATGTGCATAATCATGCGAATACTCGTGCGCTTAATGCGCATGAAATTATAAATTATGCGCATGATTTTTATATATACTTATATTCTAGGATATCGATAACACACTTTAGGTTTAAGTTTAAATATTAAATCATAAGAGCAATTTGCAAAATCTAATATAAAAATAAATATATTATTTTATTTAGTTAGCAAAACAAAAAGTTAATTATTTTATTATATTTTAATTTTATATGCATGATTTTTTATTGTCCGAAGCGTTTACGGTGTAGACATAGACCAGATTTTGTGTGTCATCTATTTTTTAGATTAGATGATCGACACTATGCATATCATTAGCCAATCCACTTTAAGGTAAGTTATTTCGAGGTTAAACTTAATTTAGGCCAAAATTCGTAATTTTACATTTGCGTGTTATTTGCGAAAATGCTTCGGGGTACCTTTTCCTAGTATGTATTTATAATGATAACAAGCCACCAAAATAAGAGCCAAAATTTTTAGTAGATTCCGAAAATTCATAAGAAATTCCGAACTTTTCCAATGCACATGAAATTTGAAAATTTAAAATTTCACATCACTACTATTTGCAACCAATAACGATATACAGTCAGACCTCTCATGTAAAATTTGAGCCACATGTGCATTTAGAGAGGTATTGCATTTAGGAGGTACAAATCTATAAATGTTATATTAGTTGGTCCTAAGAGGACACGTGCATTTAGTGAGATATTTCATAGGGCGTGCATTTAGGGAGGCGCATTTAGGCATTTTACTTATTTGCGCAGGTAATACAAACCAAAAAAGGAAATCCGATTTTGTAAATAAACTAAGTGCATGAGATAAAGATCTAGGGTTAGGACCTTATCGTAAGAGACTATAGGGTTAGAGTGACGCCTACTATATGTAAATTTTCATTCCCACCATTTTTAATTAGTTCACCAAGATCGATTTAAACATTAGTTTTTGCATATTTTCGCTTTTTCTTCTTTTACGCGTATTCGGATTCTTCGTCGGGCTTATAGTTGTTAGACGAAACCTTTTTTGCTTGATGACGAAAGACGAAACCTAAGCCCCAAAAAAAAAAAAAAAAAAAAAAAAAAAAAAAAAAGCGGATGGCTAGAATTTTATGACAATAGTGAATCCCTACTTCTTTCGCGAAAAAATCACTACGAAAAATTTGAGAAAATTTGTTTTTGATGAAGCTATCAATAAAAATATTAAAATAATC